>OY992893.1:82201947-82203043 GCA_963921405.1 Cepaea hortensis
GGACTGATTGTTGCGTGTAGATTATTTGTCCCTGTTACAATGTCTCTCGCCATCAAGCGAATCCACTACGACATCTGAGGTACTTGTAATTAACGTCCCCAAGTCAAGGACGAGAAGTCGAAATTTTAGTCCAATGGACCGGTGTAGGGGTGTAGCTCGGCATAAGCACATGAGAAGTTTAAGAGTGAGCTCTCTTATTTATTCAACTGAGCTCGAGCTGAATGTTCTATTCTTTATATAAACAATGAATATCGGCCCATATAAGTGAAGAACCAGAGTTGAAGGTTGTAATCCGTATAAAAGCGATTACCTCTAGCCATATTTGTTGTAAAGTGAAGAACGGAATTTAATGTTTTAACCCTGATATACACGATAACTATGGGGCATATTTGTCGTGAACTGTAGAACGGAGTTAACAGTTTAATCCTTATATAAATGATGACTTTTGGCCTATATTTGGGTTCAAGCGAAGAACAGAGTTGAAGGTTTTAATCTCGAATCACATAAATCGGTTTAGCTGCACTGAGTATGTGTTGTTTATCCTTCTTCTTCTTCTTCTCTTCTTCTCTTCTTCTTCTTCTTCTTCTTCTTCTTCTTCTTCTTCTTTTCTTCTTCTTCTTCTTCTTCTTCTTCTTCTTCTTCTTCTTCTTCTTCTTCTTCTTCTTCTTCTTCTTCTTCTTCTTCTTCTTCTTCTTCTTCTTCTTCTTCTTCTTCTTCTTCTTCTTCTTCTTCTTTCTTCTTCTTCTTCTTCTTCTTCTTCTTCTTCTTCTTCTTCTTCTTCTTCTTCTTCTTCTTTCTTCTTCTTCTTCTTCTTCTTCTTCTTCTTCTTCTTCTTCTTCTTCTTCTTCTTCTTCTTCTTCTTCTTTCTTCTTCTTCTTCTTCTCTTCTTCTTCTTCTTCTTCTTCTTCTTCTTCTTCTTCTTCTTCTTCTTCTTCTTCTTCTTCTTCTTCTTCTTCTTCTTCTTCTTCTTCTTCTTCTTCTTTCTTCTTCTTCTTCTCTTCTTCTTCTTCTTCTTCTTCTTCCTTCCTTCTCTTCTCTTCTTCTTCTTCTTCTTCTTCTTCTTCTTCTTCTTCTTCTTCTCCTTTCTTCTTCTTTC
>OY992893.1:82203243-82244782 GCA_963921405.1 Cepaea hortensis
TAACAATTTTACCAGGGCTGCAGCCTTAAGTCCTACTCTTTGCGATTTCCAACTTCTGTGGGATTTTTAACGTGCGATTCTTGCACACGGAACCTGCAGTTTTTCTTATTGAAATGACATTTTTTTTTTTCGCTCTATGGCTTTGAACTCAAGTGTAATCCATACAAATGCTATTATTCCTAGTAGTACTGGACTGGTTTTTGCGTGTGGTCTAGCTTTCCCTATTACCAGTATCCCTCGACATTAGGCGAACCCACTCCTACTTCAGAGGTGATTGAACTCTTTGAGGCCACTAAGACGTTTCATAAATAAACACACTGTCTTGTTAGAAGCTAATAGAAGTAGAAGAAAGAAGTACATACTAGAAGACACACTAGACAACATAATACATTTTAGTGTTCTGTAGTTCTCTAGTCATTGTTATTGTCATTGTAATGACATTTATGATCTGTTTAAGTCCCCGCTAATCACTGGTATCATGAAGGCTAATAGACTACAATGGCTGGGACATATAGAAAGAATGGAAGACAATAGGGAAACAAAACTCGCTCACACTCAGGAAATAAATGACTGTAGACCCCGAGGTAGACCAAGAAGACGGTGGAGAGATAATATATATATACAGACCTACAAGCACTTGGAATCAACGACTGGCAAGAGAAGGTCCACCAGAGAGACGAATGGAGACGGCTTGTATCTGCAGCAAAGAACCTCAATGGCTCGGAACGCTGAAGAAGAAGAAGAAGAAGAAGAAGAAGAAGAAGAAGAAGAAGAAGAAGAAGAAGAAGAAGAAGAAGAAGAAGAAGAAGAAGAAGAAGAAGAAGAAGAAGAAGAAGAAGTTCCCTAGTGCGTCTTCTAGTCTCAAATGTTGACTAGTGCATCTTCTAGTCTCAAATGTAGACTAGTGCATCTTCTAGTCTCAAATGTTGACTAGACTAGTGCATCTTCTAGTCTCAAATGTTGACTAGTGGCGTCTTCTAGTCTCAAATGTTGACTAGTGCATCTTCTAGTCTCAAATGTTGACTAGACTAGTGCATCTTCTAGTCTCAAATGTTGACTAGTGGCGTCTTCTAGTCTCAAATGTTGACTAGTGCATCTTCTAGTCTCAAATGTTGACTAGTGGCGTCTTCTAGTCTCAAATGTTGACTAGTGCATCTTCTAGTCTCAAATGTTGACTAGTGCATCTTCTAGTCTCAAATGTTGACTAGTGCATCTTCTAGTCTCAAATGTTGACTAGTGCATCTTCGAGTCTCAAATGTTGACTAGTGCGTCTTCTAGTCTCAAATGTTGACTAGTGCATCTTCTAGTCTCAAATGTTTACTAGTGCATCTTCTAGTCTCAAATGTTGACTTGTGCATCTTCTAGTCTCAAATGTTGACTAGTGCATCTTCTAGTCTCAAATGTTGACTAGTGCATCTTCTAGTCTCAAATGTTGACTAGTGCATCTTCTAGTCTCAAATGTTGACTAGTGCATCTTCTAGTCTCAAATGTTGACTAGTGCATCTTCTAGTCTCAAATGTTGACTAGTGCATCTTCTAGTCTCAAATGTTGACTAGTGCATCTTCTAGTCTCAAATGTTGACTAGTGCGTCTTCTAGTCTCAAATGTTGACTAGTGCATCTTCTAGTCTCCATTTCATTCGGTTTCTTCTATATGTGCGAAAAACACATGTGCGTTTCCTTATGAACTGTATGATACAGATAGAGATAATATCAGTTCAGAAAATATGCTGCTAATTGTATGTTTGTCCCCACACGTGACATCTCAGTGGTTCTAAATTCTATGTTTGTCCGCACACGTGATATCTCAGTAGTACTAAATTGTATGTTTTGTCCTCACAAGTGGTATCGCAGCTGTACTAAATTGTATGTTTGTCCCCACACGTGACATCTCATTGATACTATATTCTATGCTTGTCCCGAAAAGTGACATCTCCGTGGCACTAAATTGTATGTTTGTTTTCACACGTGACATCTCAGTGGTACTAAATTGTATGTTTGTCCTCAAAAGTGACATCTCATTGGTACTAAATTGTATGTTTGTCCCCAAAACTGACATCTCAGTGGTACTTAATTGTATGTTTGTCCCCACACGTGACATCTCAGTGGTACTAAAATATGTTTGTCCCCACACGTGACATCTCAGTGGCACTATATTGTATGTTTGTCCCACACGTGACATCTCAGTGGTACTAAAGTGTATGTTTGTTCTCAAAAGTGACATCTCAGTGGTACTAAATTATATGTTTTTCCCAACACGTGACATCTCAGTGGTACTGAAGTGTATGTTTGTCCCCAAAAGTGACATCTCAGTGGTACTAAATTGTATGTTTGTCCCCAAAAGTGACATCTCAGTGGTGCTTATTGTATGTTTGTCCCCAAAAGTGACATATCAGTGGTACTAAATTGTATGTGTGTCCCCAAAAGTGACATCTCAGTGGTACTAAATTGTATGTTTGTCCCCAAAAGTAACATCTCAGTGGTACTAAATTGTATGTTTGTCCCCAAAAGTGACATCTCAGTGGTACTAAATTGTATGTTTGTCCCCACACGTGACATCTCAGTGGTACACAATTTGATGTTTGTCAACACACGTGACATCTCAGTGGCACAAAAGTGGATGTTTGTCCTCACACATGACACCTCAGCGGAACTAATTTGTATATCTGTCCCCAAAAGTGACATCTCAGTGGTACTAAATTGTATGTTTGTCACCTAAAGTGACATCTCAGTGGTACTAAATTGTATGTTTGTCACCTAAAGTGACATCTCAGTGGCACTAAAGTGTATGTTTGTCAACTACAGTGACATCTCTGTGGTACTAAATTGTATTTTTGTCCCTAAATGTGACATGTCTGTGGCACTAAATTGTATGTTTGTCCCTAAATGTGACATCTCTGTGGCACTAAATTGTATGTTTGTTCCTAAATGTGACAACTCTGTGGTACTAAATTGTCCGTTTGTCCGTGACTAAAGGCTTGCGAACGCGGTTCGTGAGCCGGGTACTAGGCGTTCGAAGCTCAGCTGCAACTGATTTGTGCAGCAGACCGTGTCGCGTTCTGTCATAATGTGCTGTTATGGCAGCCGGTCGTTCAGAAAGCAATGGCAAACTACTGAACGTAACACTTGCCTAGTACATCAACAGCAGCTGAAAAATGCTGGTGTTGACTTAAATTAATATGAAATTAAAGATTGCTCAAATATACAATTTTTTTTTTTTTTTGGTTCGCATATCCTTTACAGGACATCGCTTTCAACATCAGCATCTTTCAGCTGATTATTGATTTCTTGGTGAGATTACGCTCAGTAGTTTGCCGTTGCTTTCTGAGTGACTGGCTCACAAACCCCGTAAGTTACCGACGTGGAGAAAACAGCTCCCATTTCTCGCGCAACGTCACGTTACTCACGAGAGTATACGGTATTACGGAGAAAGTCGTGTAACCTCTAGACCAGGGAGATCGAAATATACAAAAGCTTTAGCAATTAAGCGATTCAAAACAATTTTGTGCAGAGCGAAAGACTTTATTTTAAATTTGCGATTACATTGGTGATAACAAATGCTTCACATTCGACCACATCCAGAGACTATTTTAAGTATTTCAGGTACAATATGGTTCAAGTTTTCACTTCATATAATATTCAACTCAACAGTATGCACCTGACGAGATACAGTGAAATATGCCAGGCAATAAATCGAGGAACTTATTGTTTTTGGCTTCTCGGTTTACATTAACGAAAGGACGTCTTTGTTTTGAAGTTTATATAATGTGACTCTAACAGTCACCGCCAGTTATTGTCACAGTAGAGGTGATTTTTGTGGTTGGCCGTTGCAGTCTTATCTCTCCTTGCCGCTCTAACAGTGTAATGTCACAGGATTATTGATCTCTATAATCAGGTTTAAAATATAACCTCAGAACCAAAATATCAAACTAATCTTTTGCGTAGGTGTTCACAATCCACCCTGTTTACGATGTCGTTTTTTTTTTTTTTTTTTGGGGGGGGGGGGGGGGAGCAAATGTCGGGTCATGATTGGTAATAATAGTTTGCTTGTCAATTCTTCACACCATATTATAATTGAAAACCCAACGTTCAACACATACATTTCTTCACGCCAAATATCTCAAAATCCAACTGTCAACACACAAATTTCTTCGTGTCAAATTATAACTACAACCATGGTCAGACTGCGAGAACAGCAAATTAAAAGAGTTGTGGCCAGACAGGAGCACTACGCGGGAAGCCAAAGAAGATTGATAAACCAACACAGAACTGGTGTCGTTAGCCGCTACACGCTGCGGGATTTGCTGAGGAGGGGATCCGAGCACTTATGGACTGAATGGTTCGATGTGCAATGAGGATGATCTGTCGACTGACTAATTAACTAATTAACTAAATTATAACAGAAAACCCAAATTTCAACACACACATTTCTTCACGCCAAATTATAAATGATAACACAACTTCAAATCCATACATTTCTTCACGTCAAACTATAACTGAAAACTCAACTTTCACATACACTGCTTCACACCAAATTAACATATGAAAACCCAACTTCCAACACACACATTTCTTCACGTCAAATCATAACTGAAAACCCAACTTCCAACACACACATTTCTTAACGTCAAATCATAACTGAAAACCCAACTTCCAACACACATTTCGAAAGTAACTGATGACGACATTTGTCTGGATTACATACAGGTCAGCTATTTTACTTACTCTGTTCTGGAATACAGGTCAAATATTTTATTTACTCTGTTCTGGAATACAGGTCAAATATTTTATTTACTCTGTTCTGGAATACAGGTTAAATATTTTATTTACTCTGTTCTGGAATACAGGTCAAATATTTTACTTACTCTGTTCTGGAATCCAGGTCAAATATTTTACTTATTCTATTCTGGATTACAGGTCAAATATTTTACTTGCTCTAGATAAGGAGATAGTCAATAGGAGGCCGACGTGACCGAATGGATTCGCGCGATCGCTCTTAAACTTCCGCTGTGATGACGGAGGCGTAGTTGGATGGTTTCCTAAACCGATCAGTTGGACTTCCTGTTCTGAAAGCAATGGCAAACTACTTAACGTAAATATCGCCTGTAAGTCAAACTGTATTTGGGTTGATCGCAACGTCTTTCAAAGGACATGAACCATTAAAAAAGAAATTAATGATTTTAAATTACTGAAGCCACACTAAAAGAAGTATGGTACAGCTGGTGCGCTTTTTGGACCACATTAAGTGGTGCAAGTTGTATACAGTAAGCTGCACATTCGTGATAAGACATCGTATTCAACCTCAGCATTGTTTGGTAGTTTCTGAGTATTCTAGGCAATTTTGCGTTCAGTAGTTTGGCATTGTTGTCCGAACGGCTGACGCTCATATTACTGCGAAATCCGACGTAAAGTAATATGATTTCACATCACCTGTGGTGAATTCGAAGTCGATACGTCGGGATTATGAGACTGGGTTCACTACTTCTGAGTCACAATCGCCGGCACCTCTCTATAAGCAGAATACAAAGCCCCGTAGATACCACATAATCAAACAAACAAATAAAAGTAAGGTACGTTTTGATGTGCTTGTTCAGAAGTGTACAATACATAGATGATAATGACAAAATAGAGTGTTTAGAGCAACATGTTTTTCACCTCAACAGTAAAAAAGAGCCGATCTCCCTGGCCCAGGTGTTAATGTCTTTCTCCGTGATCCCGTATATTCTCGTGAGGAACGTAACCTGCGCGAGAATCGGTAGCGGTTCTCGCCACGTTGGTAACTTTCGGGGGTATGTGAGACAGCCGTTCAGAAAGCAATGGCAAACTACTGAGCGTAATCTTGCCTAGTACATAAGCAGCAAGTGAAAGATACTGGTGTTGACTACAACGTCCTGTAAAGGAATATAAACGCCCCCCCCCCCCAAAAAAAAAAAAAAAAAAAAAAAAAAGAAACTAAAAATGAAAGTAAAATTGAAAGCGGAAAACAAGCATATTCAGCTAAGAACAGAAATATCATAATCCCCAAACAAGTCACCGAAATAAATCGTGGAAATAAAATTTGAAGAAAACCGGAAGTATCTTTGTCACCCTTCGTATTCACATTCATTCGTGTGTTTTTTTTTCTTTCTGAATGGCCGCTTCGACTGGTTTCAATAGCTGATAGAAACCATAGCGACCACAAAGTAATCCAGCAAAATTTCTATTGTCGACATAACCTCTGCTGCCTGATTCATTGCAGCAATCAACTAGAAACATAAATGGGCAATTTGCAATTCAGCATTTTCTTTCTTCTTCATACTATCACTTTCATTCTGTAACCTCCATTTTTACGCATTTGCCTAAAAGCATTGGCACCTGTAGTTGTAACCTGTAGTTGTAACCTGTAGTTGTAACCTGTAGTTGTAACCTGTAGTTGTAACCTGTAGTTGTAACCTGTAGTTGTAACCTGTAGTTGTAACCTGTAGTTGTAACCTGCCATTACTGACATAGGATGTAAATCGGTACTTACCGATGTACGGATGTTTTGAGGATCTGTCTTTTATTCATAGGCCAGCGTAGCCATGGGGTTAAATGCGCTACGCTTAAACTTAAAGTTACGGTGCAGGTCCGCATGGCCGAATGGATAGGAAGGCGTATTATTAAACATCCGTTATGCTGATGCCGAGGTAAGCAGTTCAGCCCCTACACCAGACAGCTGGACTACAATGTTGACCTGTCGTCCTTGACTTGGGGACTTAAATTACAAGTACCTCTGAAGTTGGAGTGGGTTCGCCTGATGGCGAGAGACACTGTTAATAGAGAAAGCTAATCCACACGCAAAATTTTGTCCATCGATATTATAAATAGTGTGTAAAAAATTTTCGGACATGTTATGAGAAGAAATGAATTGGAGAACTTCGTGACAACTTCGTGACCAACGCTTGGCCACATGGCATGGTCGAGAAGGTACACTGAGCGGATTAACGACTCTGGTGATCGAGTGAAATGGCGAATCATGATCGCTCACGCTTTCCGGCATGGCACATGATGGATGGTACAATTAGCATTTGGACTCTTCGCTGGTTAATGAAGATGAGAACGAAGAATATACCTGGTGCTGTTATGTCAGTTCTTGACTCAACTCAACTCAACGTAACTCATCTCAACTCTTAACAACACTTCTCTCCCTGTTGACAACACCTCTGTCTCTTTCAACATATATGTCTCATCACGTAAAGCTTCTCCCCCCACATCAAACCACTCCTCTCGCTTGTCATAGTGAGAACTTCCATGCTCATAATTAATGTTGTGTGCACCGGCAGTTGAATAAAGTGCTACGTGTGCACTCGTACTAACGTGTAACAATCAATCGATGTCTTCAATGGAATTATTCAGTTACGAATAGATCATAGGAATTGTGCAGCTGCAAACAATGCAACAAATTCTTCCTTTAATCTTGTGTTTCTATGGTGACAACTGTGATAGCGTAGTACCTACACGCTCGCCTAGTTAACCAATCGTCAAGAGTTCGATTCTCCAATGAATTATATATATATATATATATATATATATATATATATATGTGTGTGTGTGTGTGTGTGTGTGTGTGTGTGTGTGTGTGTGTGTGTGTGTGTGTGTTTAGCCGGCGCGTTTGTAAATTTGAGAATGTCCCGAGGCCGGTCGTACGATGGTTCGATGCGTGGGCTCGTCACCTACTAAAGTGAGGGACAGACTGACCACTTACCCCTCCGTACATTCAGAAACTGCATCGGGACAACTTATTTTTCTTTAATGACACAGCTATTGGTTGAAAATGACGTTATTATTATCGCGCGTAGTTCAGATGATTTTTCTTGTTTAATGTGTTCCCCAGATATGCTGACAACATGCATCCTTCCTGTGTCAACATGCGGATGTGAATAACAGACTATTTTATTAACGCTAAAGAAAGAGTTAATTGTATGTTCTTTACATGAACTGAGAGTCAACAAGCATGTTTTTGGTTATTTGTGATTGTGATTAGGCAGATTTACGTTCCCTAGTTTGCTGCCAGTGCTGTTTTAACGACCCGGGTTCTTACCATTGCATAAAATCCAACGCAAAGCATTAGGTGTACTAATCACCCTCAGCCGTGTTCCGAACGCGATATGCGGGAATGCAAATCGCGTTTGTAACTCATTTGCTACAGCGCAGGCCACAAACGCTAACGAAGAAAATAAAGTTTTCCCCGAAACCAAATTCTGGTGGACCAGCCAAGGCCTCATGGGAACGTCCTGTTCTTAAGTGGTTAAGGCCTTGGGATGACTAATCGCCTTTAGCGACTTCCTGTATCTGCCAAGGGATTATATATCGCCGAAATGTTGACATTACGCAGTAATACATGCTGGCTACCTTATTAACAACTTTCAAGTCATAGTTGTGACACATGACTACTTCCCATTTTTCAGCCTACCATTTATGTTTGGTCCAAACGTACTTTTTGTTTGGCACTGAATCTATTACACCGAGACGGACTAGACACATGACGGACTAGACACATGACGGACTAGACACATGACGGACTAGACACATGACGGACTAGACACATGACGGACTAGACACATGACGGACTAGACACATGACGGACTAGACACATGACGGACTAGACACATGACGGACTAGACACATGACGGACTCGACACATGACGACTAGACACATGACGGACTAGACACATGAAGGACTAGACACATGACGGACTAGACACATGACGGACTAGACACATGACGGACTAGACACATGACGGAGTAGACACATGACGAACTAGACACATGACGGAATAGACACATGACGGACTAGACACATGACGGACTAGGCACATGACGGACTAGGCACATGACGGACTAGGCACATAACGGACTAGGCACATGACGGACTAGGCACATGACGGACTAGACACATGACGGACTAGACACATGACGGACTAGACACATGACTGACTAGACACATGACGGACTCGACACATGACGGACTAGACACATGACGGACTAGACACATGACAGACTAGACACATGACGGACTAGACACATGACGGACTAGACACATGACGGACTAGACACATGACGGACTAGACACATGACGGAGTAGACACATGACGGACTAGACACATGACGGACTAGACACATGACGGACTAGACACATGACGGACTAGACACATGACGGACTCGACACATGACGGACTAGACACATGACGGACTAGACACATGACGGACTAGACACATGACGGACTAGACACATGAAGGACTAGACACATGACGGACTAGACACATGACGGACTAGACACATGACGGACGTTGACAGCTGAAGAAGAAAAAAAGGCGACGAAGAAGACCATACATTGAACATTCTTAGAATATTTTAAATGAAGAATAAAACAATACCGACATTCTATGTAAACAAGAGTAAATGATCCTTTTGCACGCATTACGGCTTACTGGGTATATGGTCTTCATCATCAAGTGCCCTGCCAGCTGGCGTAGGCATTCATGTCTTTCTATGTATCTCGGTCTTTAGTTTTCTGATGGTCGCATGTTTCTGCTGATGATATTCCTGCACATCACCGTTTCAATCCATCCAGCATAATTTCTCTTAGTGGGCCTCTGCCTCTTTTCCCTTTGAATTTTTTCAGTCGTCACGATATTCTCCAATGTATCTCTTCTCCTCACATGCCTAAAGAAAGCTGCATTCAAGTAACTCATTTTGATCTTTAATTCTGACTTCTTGCATTTCGTGAAGGCATTTCCCAAATAAGTCATCGATGCTGTTGTCACTGCTGTTTGCTGTTGGTGCATTAACTTGTATTACATTGACATCAAAAGGTCTTCCACTCAACTTCACCATTAACACTCTATCTGATACAGTCCAATAACCTTTGATCGATTTGGATCGCTCTTTATCCATTATAATTGCTATCCCTCGCTGTTTTCTCTCTCCACCAGAATGGATTATGCTATGTTCCTCAGATGTTATAATGCCCATTCCTTTCCATCTGGTCTCATATATACCTAACATTTTAATATTTAGTCTTCTCATTTCATTCTTAATGTTATCAAATTTTCCATCCCCACTCATAGTTCTTACATTCCAAGTTCCCACATTCAATGTTGATACTCTTTTGCACTCAGTCGCTTGCTGACTGTCTGGAGTCATCTGGTACACATGACTATTCCTACCAGCGAGGCTGCTCCTATGGAGCATCCATCTACGCCGTTTCTCTGATTTTATATGAGATTACAAAATATGATACTGTACAGAAGGCATTAACCCCCTTTGCCTTAGTTCTTAGCAGTGACCATATTGGTTGATGACCGTAGCCGTTCTCTCTCACCCCCCCCCCCCCCCCCCCAAAAAAAAAAAGATCCTCTGCCTACCCTCGTGAAGTTGGAGACCATAACCTACAACTATCCGTTGGCTGCTCTTCAACTTCATCCACATGAAGTATTGAGAGTCTGTTTATCTGACGTTGATTAGAGGAAAGCTCTGAAAAGTGATACATAAATGATAACCGTGACATCTTGAATCCCCCGTTTTTCTGTGGTCTATTTCTGAAGAAGACAAGTTAGATGTATGTCCTTCACAGGACGTTACAATCAACCCAAGCGTTTTCATGCATTGGCTTTTTGTGATCCACTAGGCAATTTTAGTTCAGTAGTTTGCCATTAGTCCACTATGGGCAATTAGCAGACATGTGATAAATTATATGAAGACTATGGAGATGTGATTTTATAAAAGAATGAAAAGAACGCCTTCGAAGGATAGATAGAGCAATATAGACATCTTGAAAGGAATTAACTCACAAAGAGAACTGCTTACTTTAGAAGACGACAACCCGCATTCTTTGCGTTTATCATGAGAAGGGAAAAGGTGCGGCACAACGGGAAAGTTGGAGGCGCAGAGAGGCAAGAGGAGACCAAGAGAGAAGATACTGGACAGTTTGTCATCATGGTATTTTGAAACACCTGTATCAGAAATAACTGACAGCACATGAGACAGAGTCATGTGGACAGACATGATCACTGTTGCCACACTTTAAGTGGTTTGTCGTTACTTTATGAACGGCCGACTTCTCATACAATGGAAATCAGCGCAAAGCGGTCTGTTCTCAATGCTAACCAATACCTTCACGTGACAGTTCAGGTTTGGAGAGTCTCCATGGTCAAGTGGTCCCACCGACTGCCTTGCATCCCGAAGGTTGTGGGTTCGATTCCGTATTACATCATTCGGATCACGAGTGCAATTTTCTCGGAGACTCCTCAGGGTCGTCGCTGAAGATACGGAGTTCGTGCTCTTCGATACTATCGGCAGACCACCCTGCGGAAAGAGATCAAACCAAATGGGATCAAACCCAATGAAGTCCCACCTCTAGCCTTTTAAACCTCCATTTTTATAAATCGGTTTAGACCAGGAATAACTAAGAAATCAAAACAGGCTAAGGTGGTAGGCATATTTGACTTCCTAATGCTCAGCACGCTTCAGTCAACTAGAACCACCCTGTGCTCCGATCCTGACATAGAATCAAACAAGCAGAACACATACATAAGGAACCATTCACATGTAACCTCGTGGTTAGGCCACAAGGCGTACAGCAAATATAATAAGAAGTGTCCAAATATTCGTCTGTTCCCAGACATAATGGGCTCTTTCAATACGCGGGTATAATGGGTTGTCTTGAAGTCGGACGAGTGTTCCCCCCGTCTCTTTATGCGTTCACCAGGATCCTGCTAGAGGGACTTTGAATAATACAGTAGCGGTATTGAAATATGGACCATGTAAGTCGAACTCCATGCGGGCGGGTTGGCGAAGTTGAAAGCGGACTGCGCAGGCAATGTCATGAGCACGGTCGGGCTCGTCGCCTGCGGAAGTGAGGGAAAGAATGGCCAGCTATTTTTCCGTGCTTTCAGGATTATAGTGGTGGCACTATCATTTCACAGTCACATAGTAAAGACCTACTTCGGGACAAATTATTATTTAAGCCGTATGCCACTATTCATATATGCATAATATAGTTGAACATTACATAACTGACCATAGCTAACGTACCATAACTGAACATAAAATAACTGACCATAACATGACATAATTGATACAACATAACAGCATAACTTTACATAGCATAGCTGCATGTGACATAACAAAACTTAATATAACAACATGAGATAATATAACGAGCAACATAACTGAACATGACATAATATAACATAATTGTATATTACATAACTGTAAATAACATAACAAAACTGAACGTAACATAATGTTATAAAACATAACACAGCTGATCATAACATAGCACACTACAACGTAACACAATTGAATGTCCGACATTTGAGTTTGACCTGGATTCAATACAAGGGCAGCTATCCCAGCTTTGTCATAAATGAAAATAGTACTCAACCTGGCGTTGTTTTGTGTGCGGGTTCAAATCCCGACGCTCCCATTTCAAGCAAGTGAACTCAGGACTCTTTCAGGGTGATTAAAGACAAAGTCCCTCGATACACAAGTGTGCACAGCTGGAAGTGGCTCGTACAAGAGTAAATGAACCTGGTCTTGGTATCCCCAGGGAGTGGGAAGAAGGAAGTTAGATGCCTAGAATTACGTATATGCAAAGACAACGTGAGGGTCAGATTACTTCCTTGACAATCTCCCATCCCTTATTAATATAACGACTCCCCCACCAAATGCTGTCAGTAAACATGTAAACATACACATATGCTTGGAAAATATTCAGATAGAACGATCAGTTAGACAAACTACCACCGTGTTTATTTACGTTCGATATATTCATTATACCATCATTACACACTTATCATCAGATGAAACTATGGACAAGCAAAAACTGCATTCTACCAGACGAAGAACGTGTTGTGTAATAAATCATTGTCCTTGAAAATTAGAAAGAGTTACTGCATGTTACATAGAACCAGTTTTAACATACGGCTGCGAATGATGGACAATTAGTAAACAGACGAAAAATAATCCATGGAAGTTTTGGAGATGTGGTTTTATAGCAGAATGATGAAAATTAATTGAACAGTCAAAACAAGTTTTCTGGGCGATTAAGGGAAGCTGAGTCGCAAAGACAACTTATCACAAACATTAGAAAGAGGCAGTCATCGAATGTTGGCCACGTTACTGTGGGATGTGGATTTTAATTCCTGAGAATAATTCGTTAAAATGTCTAGGGGGTATTATTGATTCTCTGGTCACTGGTCAGAATGCAGGGTGATCAGGGATATTTACCACAAATCTCAGGAGCAAAGAGTTCAATCCTTGAAACAATGGCATCTGTGTGTAGGTTTCCCTTCCCACTTCATCACCCTTTAAATTAACTATAGATGCTAGAAGGATATTGATTGCTCACAATATATAAACAACCACTTATTGGACACCACATTTACTTGATGTACACAACACTTTTGGACAAACAGTTCAGGTATTAACTCAAGATCTGCAATTACATATATAGATGTGTAATAAACACTATGCATTTTCAGACAGGCATGGGAATGATATGCAGTATTACAACATAGTACCCAGTGACCCCAGAAAAAAACAAGGTTATTACAAACAACACAACAACCACAAATTGGTTCTGCTAACTTGACTCATTGTACCTAGATAAAATCACATTGGTCTAGGTGCAGAAACCCAACATACATACATTTATTTCTGACACCATGTACAATTCTCATATTTAAAAATAATGAGTGGGTGTCAAAATATTATACATATATGTCATAACATAACCCTTTAGGTGTACACCATTACCATGTAAAACAATCTTTACCCTTTTCCTGTCATTGAAGAAAACCACACTCATGAAAACAGTTGATACTAATAATTAAATTAATTAATTATAGTGTTCATTTAGGCGTTGCGGATGGGCATTCTTCTCCAGTGCAAAGCAATTAATGTCCATAATTATCCGTGCAGAATTATACTCAGTCATTTTCTACTCACAGTATGTCCACCGAAGTTGGCTGGCGAATGTTTCTAATCCATAATCCAAGAATAGAATTATACATAAGCACATATTCTCTCCATGAGACTGAATTTAAGAATACTCGGTTGCCATTTGGGTTGTGTTCCAATTGAAATTGATGCCTAGGTCTGTCATACTTTCAGGAGATGCAACTTAAGCTCTGCAGAAGGTTCTTCCCTATATCATCTTATCGATGAAAAGATGACGACTGTCCAACAGCTCGGTTTATGTTAACCGTTTCCCAATTTAGTTCAAAAGGCTTTGTCACACACCCGGTTCATGTTGATAGGCCATCCCACACTTGATGATGGGCAGTTAGGCTGACATGGGACCAGCATAGAGTTCTCATTCATTCCATTTCTGTGTAGAACATACAGTGGTGAATCATTCATTTGGTTTCATCTGAAGATTCTGCTGCAGGCATGTAACTGAAGAATATTACTCCACCACATATCCAGGTTTGCAAGCCATCAGGTGATTCCTTTGGTTGCAGGCGTAAAGGCATTTACTCATCTAGCTGCTTTCATATGGTTCTTTTGATGGTGTTCAGGTTTTGGACCTTGAGGTAATCTGGTGTAGTTATGGTTCAGATGTTCTGAAGTTGGTACATTTGTTTGTATTGGCTATAATGTTGTTTCAGTGTCTCTTCCCATTTGTTTGAGTTGGTGTTCATAGCTAGAACATGGTGTTGCATGGCTGGAACCTTATGTTTGACTTTTGCAGCTGTGAGATGTTCTTTCGAAGACTTATCCATTGTGGATATTAACTTGGTAATCCAACCAACAGTTGAAGGTTACTCACTGTTGTTAGTTTTAGTAACTTGAAGAAGGATTGTCCCAGTTTCACTGACTTGGTTGAATGATGAGGCCATTGGTGATACTTCTCAGAAGTAACGCAAACGATACACTGTTGTCAGTACTCTGATGATCTTCATCTTTGTAGATTATTAGATCTTGAAGTCCATCCTGGATATTCCTACTAAAATAGGACTTAATCACTCACCCAGTCAGTTGTCTTCTAATTTATCTGTTGCTCGCTATGGAGCTATTGAGTGCTTCAGTAAACATTGAGGTATTGCTAGATCCAGACTATGGTTTTGGACATTCACTTTATGGCTGTTTACCCAGGATCCAGTGTTAGTGATATAGTCCCACCAAATTCAACCACCACCTGCTTCTCTTCTATAGAAAAGGGATGACAAAGAATACAACACTAGCATTAACCTACTGTGTTATGATAAAAGGTTTACAACACAATTACAAACACAAATACAAAACAACAAGGGGAGAAGGGGAAAGGAGTGGGTGTCCATGTTCCACTGTCCCTCATTGCTGAGTTGAGCCATTCTGACTCTTCATAGTGAGTAAGATATTTTCTCACTTATATTTTGTTCTGTTGTTACTGGGACTATTAGATGGGTGAAGTCATTCTGTCCATCCAACATGTTGATACTGTCTCTCTCATTACTTGAAGAGAATAGCCTATACAGAATCCCTGTGGTTTCTAATGCCGCGTCTTCCTTTCGGCACTATAATCATCATTAGGTCAAGACTATTCAACCTTGGCTTCTTAAAGTACTGACAAACACATGGATTCTTACATCAACATCCTCTAATCCCAAGGTGCAACATTAAAATGTATCTTCCCACAGTAAAAAGTAACAATCAGAACAGAGAAAATTCTCATACCAAAAAAAAACATACATGTACATTTCTCTGATATTAAGTACATGATAATCATACATAATAATCATAATGATGATGCAGGGAGCCTAGGTTTTTGAATTATCTTCATGAACTAAAACATCCATTGTTTTCCCCCACTGCGTACAGCACATGAGGATAGTAATCGCTGTGATATGTTTTGCCAATGACTGCTATTATTCGGAGGGTATTTATAAGAATAACTTATGCCGCATGGTCCAGTCTTCTGAATATTGCAAGCAATTTATTCACATCAATCTTCGCTTCTGTTTCTACTACGGTGAGGCGATGCGGAGTGAATCCTATCCGAACATGCCCTTACATCACGCGTTTAATTGTTCATGAATTTATATTCAACCATGGCCTGTCCCTAACACTATTTTATGAAATGATTATATGTTCACCCTCATATGGAGTGGTTACTAATCTGTTAACAAAAGAATGGTACTAAAATTTAGCACTATATTTCCAAGTTACAGATTATAATGTGGCAAAATATTTTATCCCCTGACTAAGTAAGAGTCAGGAATATGCGTAATCATTTGTATGTCCCCGCATGGATAAAACAAGTTCAGAGACATCCTTACCAGTGCATTTACACTACATAGGATATTTGAAGGTGGCAGACACCAGTTCTCTACTTGTGCAGTATGAAATCAAGAGTCTGCTCCTACATTGAGAAAATGTTTCTTTAAAGTCCAATCTCTACAGTACATAAATTATTTGCAGATTTCTAAGCATTGATAGGGATATATAGTTCCATTGCATAGAAGTTATTTTTCATAGGACTATGAAATTGGCCGAAACGAGTTTTCTTCTCTGAAGTATGAATCAGGAGTCTTTCCTAAATTGAAAAGAGTTTCTGACATGAGAGTTGATACTCTATGTACTACAGTACACATACTATTCATATGTTATAAACACTATTTAGTTAGATATAAGTTCATAATGCCTATAAAAGATATTAACATAGGGATTTGAAATTGTAAGACATAGGAAAAATTACAGCGTGGCGCCCACCTGTGTTTCCTTAGTAAACATCATCCAGCCTGGTTTAAGAGAATTGTAACTAATTCTTAATTAAACATACTGGTCAATGTAATACATAAATATATCTTAATAATGTAGATAACATACCAATAGCTTGAAGAGAATCATGTTTTTAAGGCAAAATACCTTCTCCCCGAAGGGAAAGGTCGACTTTCTTGCGTGGTGTCTTGACTAGAAATGGCCGCTTCAGTCTTTGTTTTCCCCCTCGCCAGGATTGGCCAGATAAGGGAGAGAAAACAAGCCAAAATAAATTTAGCTGTGCCACGGTCAGTCTATCGCTGTTTTATTTTCTCCTACATTAAGTAAGTTACTTAAACAGTAATTGTAAGGGTTTGTTTATTTTTAAGGGAGTCCATAAATAGGAAAGGGTAGAGACGTTTTTATTATATTACACGCCTCCCCCATTTAAGACATTTATTTCTTTCAGAAATTAAATGGTCAAGAAGTACTCTACAATTTCCGTCTTTACATTGACTCACCTAGTATCCATCCCTTATTACTTTACTACTGCCTTATGTTATATAATCAGAGCCACGTCCATTTTCTTTTAGTCACGACAACTGGCATAACCTTAAAGGATTATTTCTCTTTTAGTGAAAGAGTGTAGCACCCTCTCCACTGTTGTCAGCTATTGTTTGAAATATGAGTGTTTATCTGATAATTTGTTACTTTCCAGTACTGGTTTGTCTGCATCAAACCGACTTTTTGAAGCAATTGAGATATCATTAAGCTTGATTTCTCTCTCATTAGATTATCAATCTTGAGATTATGTTAAAACCGACGGTTAATTCTGCGTCTACTGATAGCCTATTAAACTCGCCCGTCTCCCTGTAAGTTAGACGTTTGTTTTTACTATAGATCTGATATTTAAAGGAAGCTAAAGATGGTTCCTGTTGAAATACATTTTCATCCAACACATCATGTGTTTGGGTTATAAGTCGAGTTATGGGATTTTCCGATCAGTTTTGATAACTACTGATTAGAGTGGTGTCCCTTTCTCTTGCGGGTTTACCCGGAGAATCTCGCCTAACATGTAAACAAGGTCCAACTTTTCTAGATTTCCGCTCTGAACCGAATTTTCCGGGGAACATGAATCTATCAGAAATGAAGTAATTCTTAGCTTACTTTCTCTGCTATTCCTTCTAATCGAGATCTATTTTACGCTAGAATCCTTATTAGTAATTCTAACTGATGTGTTTGAGTTTCACTCTGTATTTGTTGCTTTGGTGTTGAATTACGAGCAATTTTGCGTCGCTTGGCGTACATTGATCGTCGTCTGCCTCCCTCCAGGTTTTTAGACTATTTTCAACTTAGCAACATACATTGTTATGTAGGTTCAGACGTATTGTCTCCTACCATATATAATCAGTTCAGTGAGAAGTTAAAAGCCCCTTTTTGTGATTCCTTTGATAGTCTTCCAGACAATCAAGTTGCTGGTTCACTTTCCAGTTATGGATGTGGATTACTAGTTTTTGTAAAATTACTATTACATCTGTATATCCCTCTAATACTGGCGTCTCCTGAGTTGTGTCCTCAAGATAACAGGTAAGGTACTCTTAATGTTTCTCTCCAGTTTTGTTTTCATCCGTTTAATACGTGGAAACTCTGGATTTATTTAGATTGACTAAGGTCTATCTTTGAACTGTTATATAATTTACTAGCTGGATTCCTGATTGAAATTCCTACTCTAGTAAATATCAAGCAATTCTTCAGCTATATGCTCCAATTTGCTTGGTTTTTACACAGCTATATTCCATTTTTCTAGCATGGGTTCACTGTATAAGTTTTAGGCGTTTCCTCTGTCTTTACGTCAAGGGGTTCGTCCTATTTATAAACAGCATCTATTTCAAGAGTTGTTTATTTAATTGTTGCTTTTACTGATTCGCATCAGTTATTTAAGCTAATCTCTGTTAGTCTGGATCTGCTTTCACATATTTAATGCTGGCATATAATCCTAGTCAGAACTGAGATGTAGAAATCTGTTTCGTCTTGCGACTGATTTCTGATTAATCTACCTTTTAGTAGGCTTCGAGCATTATCTAGAATTTAGTTACTCGGTTAGTTTTAAAGAAAATACAATTGAGTCGCGCGCCTCTATTGTACCACTTATTTTTGCCCTTCTTAATTCTTCCCTTATGAGAATATTAATGTTAGTTAGGCAATTATTGAAATAACTTTACGTAAGCTAATCGCTAACTAAAAGCTGTTTCACTCCTCTTTTTGATGAGGACTACTCATAGTGAACATTTCACTTAATGAGATTAAACTGTAAATTTCAAAGCTAAGGAGCCAATTTTCTGAAATGTTTAGTCTCTTACTAGAGACTAGCACAGATTTTTTCCGGTATCTCCTGAAGTTCATTTGAAATTCCAATTTATATAGTTAATTCTTTAATTATACCTTTTACATACCTATACGGTCTGTTTCCTCTACCATTAATAATGGAATCGGGGTGGATAATTTAAAGAAATACCTTATATTCTGTTGGGTCAGTAAGTGAGTTGATCAGTTTCACTTACATCACCAGGTGAATATTTTGGTTTTGACCCTCATTAACATATGGGCCATCTGAGTTAGTTATTAATAACTACTCATATCACCGGTGGAGTAGAATAAGTGTCGGTATGGCTTTTCTTCCTAAGTATCCATCATTTATTCACTTTACTTTACTACCGGTGTTGTAGAACATGTTATGTCATATGAAAAAAAGGATTAAATTAGGGTGCCCCTAAATACTGCAAATTCTTACAATATTCCTTCCCTTCCATTAACTATGTCTACATTTTTGCAAGTGGTGGTTTTGGCCTTCCCATTAGTTCATTTACTTTAGTTACTGCTATTTTCCCCTGGTTTAATTTATCTCTCAGGTATTATTTCCTTTCCTACTGAATCATCATTTGTTGATTACATTTTTCCCTTAAAAAACATTTATTGGATTTCTAACTTATCTGTCCTAATTATCTATAAAATTGTCTATCACTCTCTGCTGCCTTGGTAATTTTTCAATATTACATGACTTATACAAGCAGATCAAGCATGAAAATACAATGATAATCAATGACAAAATAGTTAATTAACACATGATTCATATGTAGGAACATAAACCTTATGGATACATAATATAGTAGTGTGTTCATGAGTACACCACTTTTGAACCATTTAAAGAGAATATCAGAGTAGCAGAACCATACCTCAAACATCAAATGGGAATGACTATGAATTCTAAACATTCACTGAATTACCTATCTTATGTGAGTTTACCATCCCAAAGACCTTACTACTGGAGGTTCATTACTGGACTTAGTTTCCCATCAATAAGATATAAAATATGAGTTTTTAAAAAAAAAATCTCATATCCAACAACCAACTACCTGATGCATCTGCTAGAATCAAGATATTACCTGTGAACAGTTTTGTACCAAAAAAACCTTATATTTATCTGAGCCATTATGGGTTCACATAAAACTTGACTCAGCTCATACTAATGAGTGATTAGGTCTGTTACTAACACTATAACATTCTGAAGTGACTTGGTTTACCTGCGAGAGGTTTTCCCTGAATTCATATACTCACCATAATACACCAATTGTGATGTTTACCATGAGTTTTAAATTCACGGACTACTCCACTACTAGGTGAAGTCCGTACCGGGCGGGACCACACATGTGGGATGTGGATTTTAATTCCTGAGAATAATTCGTTAAAATGTCTAGGGGGTATTATTGATTCTCTGGTCACTGGTCAGAATGCAGGGTGATCAGGGATATTTACCACAAATCTCAGGAGCAAAGAGTTCAATCCTTGAAACAATGGCATCTGTGTGTAGGTTTCCCTTCCCACTTCATCACCCTTTAAATTAACTATAGATGCTAGAAGGATATTGATTGCTCACAATATATAAACAACCACTTATTGGACACCACATTTACTTGATGTACACAACACTTTTGGACAAACAGTTCAGGTATTAACTCAAGATCTGCAATTACATATATAGATGTGTAATAAACACTATGCATTTTCAGACAGGCATGGGAATGATATGCAGTATTACAACATAGTACCCAGTGACCCCAGAAAAAAACAAGGTTATTACAAACAACACAACAACCACAAATTGGTTCTGCTAACTTGACTCATTGTACCTAGATAAAATCACATTGGTCTAGGTGCAGAAACCCAACATATATACATTTATTTCTGACACCATGTACAATTCTCATATTTAAAAATAATGAGTGGGTGTCAAAATATTATACATATATGTCATAACATAACCCTTTAGGTGTACACCATTACCATGTAAAACAATCTTTACCCTTTTCCTGTCATTGAAGAAAACCACACTCATGAAAACAGTTGATACTAATAATTAAATTAATTAATTATAGTGTTCATTTAGGCGTTGCGGATGGGCATTCTTCTCCAGTGCAAAGCAATTAATGTCCATAATTATCCGTGCAGAATTATACTCAGTCATTTTCTACTCACAGTATGTCCACCGAAGTTGGCTGGCGAATGTTTCTAATCCATAATCCAAGAATAGAATTATACATAAGCACATATTCTCTCCATGAGACTGAATTTAAGAATACTCGGTTGCCATTTGGGTTGTGTTCCAATTGAAATTGATGCCTAGGTCTGTCATACTTTCAGGAGATGCAACTTAAGCTCTGCAGAAGGTTCTTCCCTATATCATCTTATCGATGAAAAGATGACGACTGTCCAACAGCTCGGTTTATGTTAACCGTTTCCCAATTTAGTTCAAAAGGCTTTGTCACACACCCGGTTCATGTTGATAGGCCATCCCACACTTGATGATGGGCAGTTAGGCTGACATGGGACCAGCATAGAGTTCTCATTCATTCCATTTCTGTGTAGAACATACAGTGGTGAATCATTCATTTGGTTTCATCTGAAGATTCTGCTGCAGGCATGTAACTGAAGAATATTACTCCACCACATATCCAGGTTTGCAAGCCATCAGGTGATTCCTTTGGTTGCAGGCGTAAAGGCATTTACTCATCTAGCTGCTTTCATATGGATCTTTTGATGGTGTTCAGGTTTTGGACCTTGAGGTAATCTGGTGTAGTTATGGTTCAGATGTTCTGAAGTTGGTACATTTGTTTGTATTGGCTATAATGTTGTTTCAGTGTCTCTTCCCATTTGTTTGAGTTGGTGTTCATAGCTAGAACATGGTGTTGCATGGCTGGAACCTTATGTTTGACTTTTGCAGCTGTGAGATGTTCTTTCGAAGACTTATCCATTGTGGATATTAACTTGGTAATCCAACCAACAGTTGAAGGTTACTCACTGTTGTTAGTTTTAGTAACTTGAAGAAGGATTGTCCCAGTTTCACTGACTTGGTTGAATGATGAGGCCATTGGTGATACTTCTCAGAAGTAACGCAAACGATACACTGTTGTCAGTACTCTGATGATCTTCATCTTTGTAGATTATTAGATCTTGAAGTCCATCCTGGATATTCCTACTAAAATAGGACTTAATCACTCACCCAGTCAGTTGTCTTCTAATTTATCTGTTGCTCGCTATGGAGCTATTGAGTGCCTCAGTAAACATTGAGGTATTGCTAGATCCAGACTATGGTTTTGGACATTCACTTTATGGCTGTTTACCCAGGATCCAGTGTTAGTGATATAGTCCCACCAAATTCAACCACCACCTGCTTCTCTTCTATAGAAAAGGGATGACAAAGAATACAACACTAGCATTAACCTACTGTGTTATGATAAAAGGTTTACAACACAATTACAAACACAAATACAAAACAACAAGGGGAGAAGGGGAAAGGAGTGGGTGTCCATGTTCCACTGTCCCTCATTGCTGAGTTGAGCCATTCTGACTCTTCATAGTGAGTAAGATATTTTCTCACTTATATTTTGTTCTGTTGTTACTGGGACTATTAGATGGGTGAAGTCATTCTGTCCATCCAACATGTTGATACTGTCTCTCTCATTACTTGAAGAGAATAGCCTATACAGAATCCCTGTGGTTTCTAATGCCGCGTCTTCCTTTCGGCACTATAATCATCATTAGGTCAAGACTATTCAACCTTGGCTTCTTAAAGTACTGACAAACACATGGATTCTTACATCAACATCCTCTAATCCCAAGGTGCAACATTAAAATGTATCTTCCCACAGTAAAAAGTAACAATCAGAACAGAGAAAATTCTCATACCAAAAAAAAACATACATGTACATTTCTCTGATATTAAGTACATGATAATCATACATAATAATCATAATGATGATGCAGGGAGCCTAGGTTTTTGAATTATCTTCATGAACTAAAACATCCATTGTTTTCCCCCACTGCGTACAGCACATGAGGATAGTAATCGCTGTGATATGTTTTGCCAATGACTGCTATTATTCGGAGGGTATTTATAAGAATAACTTATGCCGCATGGTCCAGTCTTCTGAATATTGCAAGCAATTTATTCACATCAATCTTCGCTTCTGTTTCTACTACGGTGAGGCGATGCGGAGTGAATCCTATCCGAACATGCACTTACATCACGCGTTTAATTGTTCATGAATTTATATTCAACCATGGCCTGTCCCTAACACTATTTTATGAAATGATTATATGTTCACCCTCATATGGAGTGGTTACTAATCTGTTAACAAAAGAATGGTACTAAAATTTAGCACTATATTTCCAAGTTACAGATTATAATGTGGCAAAATATTTTATCCCCTGACTAAGTAAGAGTCAGGAATATGCGTAATCATTTGTATGTCCCCGCATGGATAAAACAAGTTCAGAGACATCCTTACCAGTGCATTTACACTACATAGGATATTTGAAGGTGGCAGACACCAGTTCTCTACTTGTGCAGTATGAAATCAAGAGTCTGCTCCTACATTGAGAAAATGTTTCTTTAAAGTCCAATCTCTACAGTACATAAATTATTTGCAGATTTCTAAGCATTGATAGGGATATATAGTTCCATTGCATAGAAGTTATTTTTCATAGGACTATGAAATTGGCCGAAACGAGTTTTCTTCTCTGAAGTATGAATCAGGAGTCTTTCCTAAATTGAAAAGAGTTTCTGACATGAGAGTTGATACTCTATGTACTACAGTACACATACTATTCATATGTTATAAACACTATTTAGTTAGATATAAGTTCATAATGCCTATAAAAGATATTAACATAGGGATTTGAAATTGTAAGACATAGGAAAAATTACAGCGTGGCGCCCACCTGTGTTTCCTTAGTAAACATCATCCAGCCTGGTTTAAGAGAATTGTAACTAATTCTTAATTAAACATACTGGTCAATGTAATACATAAATATATCTTAATAATGTAGATAACATACCAATAGCTTGAAGAGAATCATGTTTTTAAGGCAAAATACCTTCTCCCCGAAGGGAAAGGTCGACTTTCTTGCGTGGTGTCTTGACTAGAAATGGCCGCTTCAGTCTTTGTTTTCCCCCTCGCCAGGATTGGCCAGATAAGGGAGAGAAAACAAGCCAAAATAAATTTAGCTGTGCCACGGTCAGTCTATCGCTGTTTTATTTTCTCCTACATTAAGTAAGTTACTTAAACAGTAATTGTAAGGGTTTGTTTATTTTTAAGGGAGTCCATAAATAGGAAAGGGTAGAGACGTTTTTATTATATTACAGTTACTAGAGGTCAAAAACTGGAACATATTGTGTGAGAACAAAGATTTGTGGAAACCGAGATAGAGGAAGACAGCGTGAGAAGATTCTGGACAGTCTTGTGTCTTGGCACGGTAGAGAGTCAACACACGAAATGATTCATGACGTCGGAGATCGTAATGTGAGAAGATGCATGTCGCCTACGCCAGCCGGCAAGGCACTGGATGATGATGATGCACTATGGTTTGGTTGTATGATGATAGTTTAATGGTTTAAGAGAATAATAACCTTCACATATACTAGAAACAGTTGAGAAATTATGTTCCTATCAAATGAAGTAAAGTAATAATATGACTTTTAAAAAAAAATTTGCATATCCCTTACAGGACGTTGCATTCAACATCAGGATTTTTCAGCTGCTGTTGATGTACTAGGCAGGATTACGCTCAGTAGTGTGTCATTGCTTTCTGGGCGACCGGCTCACATACCCCGTAAGTTACCAACGCGGCGTGAACCGTTACCGATTCTCGCGCAGGTTACGTTACTCACTAGAATATACTGGATTACGGAGAAAGACGTTAACCCCTAGGCCAGGACATCAACATATAAGTAGAACAAAATGCGTAACTTAAAATGTTACTTGTATAACAGGACGATAGATTTTAGCATGGTATTTCGTCTAGGGTCAGCTGGCCTAGTTCTCTCCACGAATGGGAGTCTTTCCCCACCTGTTCCCTTCTCGTTTTTAATGAACAGGATAATGTACCTGGTACTTCGCTTCATTCATTCAGTAGCATGTCCTTTGCAGAACCTCGTTCCCATAACAACCTACGAGAAAATTATCATTCACAAGCAAGATATCCCGCTTCCGATACACCCATATGGAGATCATCCGCCTCACCTTGCATCAATTTTCTCTTTGGCCTTCCTATTCCACTCTTCCCGGGTATATACCTTTCCATGATTGTTCTCTCTAAACTTTCATGACGTTTCAAGTGACCGAAATATTTCACTTTTCTTTGTTTGTCGTCTTTAGTAGCCAACTTTCTTCAATATTCAGCTCTTGCTTCACTTGAGAGCTAGAAATAGACTACAAGAGTATGTAATTTCTAGGACCTTCATATTTAAAATCCTGCATATACGTCACTTTCGCAAACAGACCCAATCGTCAAACCCACGCCCGACAGTGCCCATAACATCATTAGTGTAGTTTTCCATCAACTTCGTTAACGTGTCCGCTATGCCTAATTATTAACCCTTTCAAAACGAAATCCGTTCATTCCATGTCACCCAAAGTCGCCTGAGAAATGCTAAGCATTTATGGGCTTGTTTCTAGGGTAATGCACATTCTTCCTCATATTCATTATCGTATAAGATGACCATATTATGGGAATGACAATTTTTTTCTGGTAAAAGAACTTTCTTGATTAGGAACGCCTTGAAACAACGAACCATTTGGACATAGTGGCTGGATGATAGAGGGGGATTGCTACTGTCGAGATTATTTGGGAATACGAACAACAACACAAAATATGACTAAGAATTAGAAAGTCGGATAGAGGCCCTAGAGATGTGGACACACAGAAGAATATGTGGTATTTCATGGAGACATAAAAGATTAAATACAGAGGTTCTTGAAAAACTAGGAATGCCTGCTTGCGTTCGCTGGTTGTGAACTCCAGCGTGAAGTCCTATATGTCGGATGAAGACATCCTGTTGTCCAACATCAGTGTGATGTCATACCAGACTGAGGTTTGCGTGAGTATCCGTTGTCCCATGTCTGGCTTATTGGTATGCAGGCTGGTGGTTCTTCGCCGTGCAGGCAAATACTCTCCGACTTCGGAAGAATCAGCGATCCTACTACATTAGCCAGGACGCCCGAAGGGACCTGTTGCCCAGGAAGCACGACTAGGACGTGTTAGTAGGTCTTGGCCAGTATAGAACCTGGCCCTGGTGCCCTGGAAACACCCCTGCGGACCAAAAACTAGGAATGAAAAGAGAGTTGATGACAAAAAAAAATGCAAGTGAAATATTTCGGCCACGGTAAAAGTCATATCGCTCTTATAAAAACCATAGTGATAGGTAAGGTTGAAGGCAAGCGAGGAAGAGGTAGATAACGACACAAGTGGGTAGATAACATCACGAAGCAAACTAACAGAATATACAATGAAAGCAAGAGACGTATTGGAGATCCGTCGCAGCCATTCTTCATTATGGAGACAGCACCTGATTAGTTTATGACTAGACGGATGAAGAAACACATATCAACAAAACAATAAAAAAGAAACAACAACAAAATAACGAAATAAACAATAGAAAGGTGTACTTCCCTGAATAATGTCCTGTCCAGGAGAATGGAAACTAACAGAATCGTAATTAATTATCTTTCTTAAAGAGTCGGTTATTTGGGTTCGAAATCTCCAGCATTGGCTAGACCATTTTCCTGAATACACGGACGGCGATGAGGTCGACCGAATGAGGCAAAAGTGGCACCGGACATTATTTTGGGCATCTTATTATTCTTCTTCTTTCCTCTTTTAAATGGTAGCGAGTCACATCTGGTCATGCACCACAAAGGCCGGTTTTCTTAAGATAGATTTCATCAACGGTAACGGGCTCTGTTTATTTGTGGGTAGAATTTCTTTGCTAACAATGTTACCAGTTAAAGGTCTACTCTTTGAGATTTCTAGCTGCCGTGATATTTGTGAGTGCACAACTTACAAATGGAATCTCCTGTTATTTTGACCCTATTCTGAAAGTCTAGGCACTCGATCTCACTACCAAAGAGATCAGGGATCTGTGTGATATCATTTGTTACCAAGAGTTCGTGGGAAAATTCTCAATCTATGCTGAGAGATATTTTTACTGAAAATGAAAAGTACCTTTTGCAATAAATTACTATCTTTGAATGTCAGAAAGAGAGTACTGACGTGCTATATAGAACCTGTTTTGCTGTATGGCAGTGAATCTTGGAATGTAAATGAACAAATTAGGAAGAACTTGGAAGCAACAGAGTTGTGGTTTCTAAGATGAATGTTGCGAATTCCTTGGACTGCCAGAGTAAATAACGAAGACTGCCTGAAAGAGGCTAATGAAACTAGAACATTATATACAACAGTAAGAAAGAGACAAATAGCTTTCTTTGCTCATGTGATGAGAAGAGAGGCATAGGAAAACATTGTGATGACTGGAAAGATCGAGGGGAAAGAGAGGTAGAGGCAGACCAAGAGAAATGATGCTGGATGGATTGAGACAGTGGCATGGAGGAATATCAGCAGCAGAGTTGATCCAGAACACCAAATACCGAGATCTGTGGAGAGCCATGAACACCTACGCCAGATGCATGTTACTTGATGATAATGATGCTGGGATCGAAACTAGCACCCTCTGAAACTAGGATGGGCATGTAAACTCTCAACTACGGCTTCTCCGTGTGAACATCTTATGATAATGCAACTATACGAACAACTGTTTAGAGCATACAGGCAAAAACAATATGGAATAATGCTTGAGGTGGACCATGAAGCTAGGTTAGACTAAATACACACAATACGATACCTGGCAACGAGGGCGATACATCTGGCCTTGGAAGTTAAGCTTATGTTGCATCCCCTACGCCTAACAGAAAGTGTGAATTGGGAACATAGAGGCCATCCACCGGGGGCTGGACAAAAATAGATACTGCTAATTACCGACGTTTGGTGCAGGAGAACCTGGCATATGATACCACAACATCTAGCTTAAGAATGGAGGTGGAGGCGGTCACTGCAGCTTTCCGCTGGATCGAGAATACGATACACACACACACACACACACACACACACACACACACACACACACAACACACACATCGTGATTGTAACTGACTGAGAAAGCATGCTGAGGAAGGTGAGGACAGGCGTGCTTCCTGCAGAGTGTCTTGCTTCGTTTCGGAGGTCACGGGTGGCAAGCATCGCCTGGGTCTTTTCTCCGGGCCATGCCGGTGTGATGGGGAATGAACAGGCGAACAGATTTGCAGGCGCTGCAAAACTTGGTGGAGTATTGATGCATGACAAGGCAGACGTGGTTGCAGCCTTGTGCGAGCACGTGTACACCTCGGAGAAGCAAATGGGTCATCATGGTCTGGCAAGAATGAGGCAGCGAGGAGTGACGAAGGGATCTGGCCGTAGCTCGACGCTCAGAAGAAAGGCGAGACGGACATATAATCAGATTGCTACTGGTACTATTGGTTTTGGAGCTCTTCGCTGGATGCTGAGGATGGGGACGGAGCGCCTATGGATATGCCCCGAATGCTGCGATGTCGGTTCCTAGATCAATCAATCAATCAATCAATCAGATACTGCAAATAGAAACAGTGAAGAAGGGAACTGGTCACATGACCATTATGCCTATTTCTTATCCTCATTCTCATAATCCTCCTCCATTGCATCCCCCCGCTCCTCCTCCTTCTCCTCCTCCTTTTTCATCATCTTCTTATTCTTTTTTTCCTCGTCATCTCCCTACTACACCTCATCCTTCTACCCCTCCACCTTCTTCTCTTTTTTCTTATTTAGTTTCTTTTTCTTTCTCTTCTAATTTGTTTTCGATTCTCCTCCTCATCCTGTTCCTTATCCTTCTCTTTCTCATCACCATCCACCTTCACCTTCGTCTTCTTGTCCATCACCATGCCATGAAGGAAAATACCCAGAACTGCAAGAGCTGTATCAAGACGCCAACATTTCTGCCAATGACACGATTCAAATTTTCACACTCTTGTATTGATCATTCTTCACTGTATGGTTTCAGGAAATTATAATCAATATTGCATAACTTACAAACTCTTTTGATGCTTTTTTTTTTTGGCCATTGAAATATCTGCCTTTTCATGCCAGAACAATATTGATAAACGGAAACGTGGGAGAATATAACAGAAAGGAAAGGGTCAAATAATAAAGTCTTAAGCATACTAGTAGTTATGAGAATATTATTGGACGAGACAAGGAATTGTTATTTAAGTATTTTAGAGTTGAGTTGAACTGTATTGATTTGAGTTGAGTTGAGTTGCGTTGTGTTGACTTGATTTAAGAACCGTTACCACTGCACTCAGGGCATTCCCATACGTTCTCAGTCCTCATCTTCAACACCCAACGAAGAGTCCCAATATTAATGGTAAAGTATTTTGGGTACACAGTTAGACATAATCATCATCATCATCATCATCATCATCATCATCATCATCATCATCATCATCATCATCATCATCATCATCATCATCATCATCATCATCATCATTATCATGTACCTGGCCCTTTGTAGAAAGACGCTTTCATCACAACCGACCGAAGAGGTCGGCATGGCAGAATGGATATGAGCACCCGCTCTTAAACGTAACGTCCAGTGTGCTCACGCCGAGGTAGCGGGTTCAACCCCTACACCGGTCAGGAGGACTAAAATGTTGACTTCTCGTCCATGACTTGGAGACGTAAATTACAAGTACCTCTGGAGTGGGTTTACCTGATGGCGGGGGACACTGGTAATAGGGAAAGCTAATCCATAAGCAAAATGCACTCCAGTGCTAATAGAAGTAGTATGTGTGGACTACTATTGAGTTCAAAGCGAGAGACATTGGTACTAAGAACAGATAATCCACACGCAAAATTTAGTCCAGTGCTACTAGATACAGTGTGCATGGACTGAGCTTGAGTTCAAAGTGAGAGGGTGCAATAATAATCTCAGTGCCTTCCCTTTATTTCACTTTAACAAAAGTATTTACATTTTGGAGACATTATTCTGTTTACGAGCCAGTGTTCGTCGATGTTTAGATCTTCTAGAATTTCTTTTCCATCTTCTTTCGTTCGCTTGAAATGTGTCTGTGACTGAAGCGTTGTCTCTTGTATGAATTAATAGTCTTATGTAGTTCACACATTGGTCCATTGAGTTTATCTTCCACTGTTTGTCTCTAAGCCAGAAGGTCTGCCTAAATATGTCATATTTTGGGCAGTCTTGGAGTATGTGATCTGCTGTCTGCTGCGCCAATCCTCATGTGTACATGGCTGATGCACCAATCTTGAATTTTGTATACATGTGGTAGCGTAATCTATTGTGTTCTGTTCTGAGGCGCAGAATAATGATTCTTTTCTGGTCTGTCCATAAGATGATCATCGTCTTGAGCTAGTGTTGGTATTAGTGGCTTTCTGACTGATTTGATTATTCTTTTTACAATTTAAAGTAAAGAGTCTAAGAGACAAGAGTATCGACTTCATTGCACCGAGTTTTATCCAATTTGGCTCGGTCTCTTTCCACATGGCGGCCTGCTGAAAGCGTCGCAAAAAACAGGAACCTCCAATCTCCAGCGACGACCCCAGAAGTCTCCGAGAAAATGGCACTCGTGAACCGAACGACGCAGCACGGAATCGAACCTACGACCTTCGCAAGTCAGACGGCTTAACCACATCGCCACGGAAACTTCCTTTGTAGAATTTCAGTACTGTTCTTCTTTGTGATCCAAGATATCCTGAGAGTAAGCATCACATCTCGGAAACTGAAATATTACGGCCACATTATACCTCACGGACGAACAGAACAAAAACGGAAATAGATACCAAACCTTTGCACACCAAACCTTGCGTCTCAAACCTTTGCACACCAAATCGTGTGTCAAAAACCTTTGCACACTAACACTTTGCATACTAAAACTTTGCACACCAAACCTTTGCACACCAAGCCTTTGCACACCAAACCTTTCCACATCAAAACTTTGCACACCAAACCTATGCACACCAAAATTTTGAACACCAAAATGTTGCACACCAAACCTTTGCACATCAAAATGTTGCACACCAAACCTTTACACACCAAAATGTTGCACACCAAAACTTTGCACATCAAACCATTGCACACCACAATGTTGCACACCGAACCTTTGCACAAGAAATCTTTGCACACCAAACTTTGCACACCATACTTTTGCACACCAAATCGTTGCATATTAAATCTTTGCACACTAAACCCTTGCACACCAAACCTGTGCACTTAACACCTTTGCACACCAAACCTTTAAGCCTCAAACCTTCAATTACAGGGAGTCTTTCAGTCATTGAGCCAGTTCTGTGGGGAAGGCGTTACGGACGCTAATCGTAATCCCGCATACCGCGTTCAAAAAACAGCTGCGGACCATTCGGAAGCAGACCGTCTTGCGTTTATTTCCAACGACTGCCGGTCGTTCAGAAAGCAATGGCGTACTGAGCGTAAACTTGCCGAGGTATCACAGACAGCCAAACATGCTGGAGTTGACTGCTATGTATTGTAAAGGATATGCAACTAACTTGGTGATCGATGAAATAGCTAACTATTCGTCTCACGGTGTTGACTGTTAGGACTTTTTCCTAAATATGAACAAGTATGGTATACCCCTGAGCGTGGATTAGTGGATCGGTTGTCTAGCTTTTTTCAGATAATGGTGAAAAACTCCTTGTGCATGTTAAAATATATCATAAATAATAGGTCGTATATAATGCTGCGCAGGCCAAATTTCCAACAGAGATGCACTGCTCACGAAAAACAACATGTATAGGCGTGTGTGATTCTGTTTTACTGGTACTTGGAGCATAGTCAGTGCTGCGGTAGCCGAGGTGGCTTAGTGGCTTGACACTCACCTGCCGGCTTGGTGATTATGGAGTCGGTCCGTATCGGGGCGGATTCGGATTATTAAAATTGACGGGAGCTCTCAAGTCGGCTCAGATTATCATGGATATCAAGAAATGTCCGAGGAAGTAAAAGCGACCGACTTGATACGCACCACATAACCCATCGATTGGTCTATAATATGTGGGTCTAGCACCTAATGCGCTGTGCACCATTAGACGTTGAAAGGCGTTTCTTTATATAATGCTCGGAGTTCGTGCACTGTGCTAAGTTTCTCCTAGTTTTATCTATGGGAGGAGACAGGAGCAGTTATGGAGATGTACTATTGCAATGAACGTGATCATTTACACATCATCATCATCAACATCATCATCATCATCATCATCATGTGCCATGCTGTTGAGCGTGGGCGGTCATGTTTCACCATCTCATTCGCTCACGAGAGTCGTGGATCAGCTCAGTGTTCTTATCTCGACTATGCCACTTGGCCAAGCCATCCAGGTATTTACTTCTCTGCCTTTCCCTTGTTCTCTTCCTCTCAATCTTGCTCGTTCTCACAAAGTTCTCCAAATCATTTCTTCTTATAACATGTCCAAAACGTGTGACTGACTACGTCTAATTTCTCTAATCAGTTTACGATCTTCATTTGTTTCTCGTAGGACCTGGTCATTGGTTTTCCTGTCTGTCGATGGTATTCTTTGCGTTTTCCTCAGAAATCATATGTCCACACCCATTATATGTTTTTCAGCTTATGTGCTCACTGTCCACGCTTTATATTCATACAAAAGTACAGGTTCTATGTAGTACTTCAACACTCAGTTTGTCTCTTACACAGCCAACCCAATAAACGTATGATGATTTGATTGGTCGGCAGTGCCACCCTCTGGACAACAGCTTAGAATGACGGGCTGAACAGTGCTAAATGAAATATCCAAAGCCGTATTCCTAACCGTAGTCTTGGTAGTACAGTTCCAACTTCATAGCAACGGGACTTCCCATAAACTACAGGAAATACTCATCGCCATTCCATGTGAACTCGTAAAGGAAACATTAGCTTTGAAAAGACCAGAAGGAATTGCCCCTTCAATAGTGCACACAGATGCTGGCTGATAAGATGTAGGATCGAACTTCTCGATAAAGAATTTGCATGCGGGATTTATTAAAGCAAGATATTGGGCTCCAGGCGCTACAGTGACCACTAAAGTAAGAATATGTTCAGAAGGCAATAATAAGTCACTGAACGCTTGTAAAGATGCTCTTCATGACATTGGCATATGAGACGCGTGTCAATGGAACAAGTCTTTCAGTCAGGTAGCAATGAGAGCTGTGTACTGTGTATTTACTACATCATACGGTTGTTAATGACGATGGTGATGATGATGATGACGATGATGATGATGATGATGATGATGATGATGATGGCGATGATGATGATGATGGCGATGATGATGATGATGATGATGATGATGATGATGATGATGTTGATGATGATGTTGATGATGATGATGATGATGATGATGATGATGATGATGATGATGATGATGATTATCATCATCATGGTGATGATGATGACGATTTTGAGCTGCTTAAAACACGCAAATGTCTCCCTGTATTTAACTGAATCCCTTATATATTCTCGGTATCATAAATGTAATCATCATAATGTGCCATGCCGACAAAGATAAGCCGTCCTGGTTCGCCATCTCACCCGATCACCAGAGTCTTAGATCTGTGTTCTTGTCGTCATTATGCCATATGGCCAAGCCATCCACGTATTTAACTCTCTGTCCTTTCCTTGCGCTTTTCCCTTCAATTTTGCCAGTTGTCACTAAGTTTTGTCGCTTATTTGTGCTGTGTTCACGTTAACATGGTTCTAAAGGGTTAGAGCCTAGTGGATCAATTTCATTGCTCCGGGTCTACCCTATCTTGGTTTGCCTCTCTCTCTCTCTCTCTCTCTCTCTCTCTCTCTCTCTCTCTCTCTCTCTCTCTCTCTCTCTCTCTCTCTCTCTCTCTCTCTCTCTCTCTCTCTCTCTCTCTCTCTCTCTCTCTCTCTCTCTTCTTTCTCTCGTAGAAGGGCCTGCTGAAAGCATTGTACGGAGCACGAACTCCGTTGTTGTAGGGGTAACCTTCAGTCCTCCATAGAAATAACAAAATTGCACCCTTGATCTCAGCGACTCAGTCCGAAAACGAACCTCGAGAGCTAAAAGCTGACGGCTTCACTGTAAACGAAAACTTCTGCCACCGTCTACTAATTTAGACATCTTTGCTATGATAACACTATTGTTCTTGCAGAGTTAATTCCATAATTCTACCCCCACGTTCAACCATAAAGGCGATCAGACTCAATTGTAATCGACTGTTATTTTAATTTCCTCTCACTGATGCATTTCCCAGCACGATATCCCTTGGAAAACTAATCTAAAATTGAGAAAAAATTAGCAAAAATCGATAGAAATTAAACAGATCAATCAGGAAATCGATAACGGCCTGTCACCTGCAATCGAACTCAGTGCTCCCGTTGCCACAACAATCTCATTATAATATTGTAACCTCCGCCATCTTTGCATTTTCATTGGCGGGTATTTCGTTTTCCGGCCGCAGAGACCAAATTCAATTTCTGAGGCGAATATGTCACTGAGCATAGCAACAGCGGGGTGTTTGCTATGTTATCTGTTTCTGTTGTCCTGTTTAAAGAGAGCGATGGTTGGCCGAGATAACATTCACGAACATCAAACATAGCATGCTATATGTGTTTTTAATCACGTGTCTAGGGGGTTGAATTGAAAAAGTGCATTTTTTATGTAGAAAACACGTCGCCAGAGCCCACAGTGTGTTGATTACAGAGAAGGAAATAAGACTTGCGAACGACGGAAAAGGCGAATAGGAATAATATAAGAATAATAAAAATAAGGGGAAAAACAAGTAATTTTAATAATTGCAGTAATGGGTGTAGTATTGGTGGATCTGTTAGTATAATTTACATTGGTGGAAATACAAGTAGTAGTAGAAGTAATAGTAGCTGCAGCAGTAGTCGTTGTAGTAGTAGTAGTAGTAGTAGTAGTAGTAGTAGTAGTAGTAGTAGTAGTAGTAGTAGTAGTAGTAGTAGTAGTAGTAGTAGTAGTAGTAATAGTAGTAGAAGGTGTAATAGTAGTAGATGCGGTAGAATTATCATCATCATCATCATCATCATCATCATCATCATCATCATCATTATCAGCAGCAGCAGTAAGGGTAGTAGTAGTAGTAGTAGTAGTAGTAGTAGTAGTAGTAATAGTAGTAGTAGTAGTAGTAGTAATAGTAGTAGTAGTAGTAGTAGTAGTAGTAGTAGTAGTAGTAGTAGTAGTAGTAGTTGTAGTAGTAGTAGTTGTAGTAGTAGTTAGTAGTAGTTAGTAGTAGTAGTAGTAGTAGTAGTAGTAGTAGTAGTAGTAGTAGTAGTAGTAGTAGTAGTAGTAGTAGTAGTAGTAGTAGTAATAGTAGTAGTATGCATGCTCCCTGGCCGAGGAGTTAGCAGCTTTCTCAGTTAACCCCGAATACTCTCGTGGTTGACGTGAGCGCACGAGAATTAGAAGTGGTTCGAGTCGCGCTAGTGACTTATGAGAGTATGGAGCCGGTCGCTCAGAAAGCCGTGGCGTGCTGATGAGCGTAATCTAGTGTAGGAATAAACATACAGCTGAAAGATGCTGGTGTTGACCGTAATATCCTGAAACAGGATGGAAACGCAAAAAAAAAGTAGTAGTAGTAGTAGTAGTAGTAGTAGTAGCAGCAGCAGCAGCAGCAGCAGCAGCAGCAGCAGCAGCAGCAGTAGTAGTAGTAGTAGTAGTAGTAGTAGTAGTAGTAGTAGTAGTAGTAGTAGTAGTAGTAGTAATAGTAGTAGTAGTAGTAGTAGTAGTAATAGTAGTAGTAGTTTTAGTGGTGAAGATTTTGCTGGAGGTGATTGTAGTAGCAGTAGAAGTAGACGTGGTGGTAGCTGTGGTAGTAAAGATAGTAATATTAGTAGTGACAGTAGTAGTAGTTTCACATATCGTTCTACACAGTGGTTCTCAACTGGTGGGGAATTCCCCCCCCCCCCCCTTACCCCAGGGGAGAGGGGGGATTTTATTATTTCCAGGGGGGGGGGGGAATTAAGATTATTTCAAGGTAACGTTAATACAAGAATCGATTATTTGGTATTGTTTTTCTCTCCATACTTTACGGTTCTGCACTCCTCGACCTTCTGAAATTCGTTTTATAACGTAAGTAGACCCATAAATCACGTTTTATATAGACGTCAAGACTTGTTCTATTATGTGTTAATAAATGTAGCTTCAATTTGTATGTATACTTTGTAGGGGCGATGGGAATTTATAGGGAGGAAATACGAAAGGGGGGTGGGATGACTTTTTGAACATATGGTGAAGGGGTGCAGGGCCAAAACATGTTGATAACCACTGTTCTTGTAGTTTAGGCAAGTTACGTAGTTTGCCATTGCTTTCTGAACGACCGGTAGTCATACCATTGTATGAAAACCAGCGCAAGGCAGTTAGCTTGTAAATAGCCCTCAGCTCTGTTTCGAACGCAATTTGTGGGAAAGCGAGTTGCATTCACAACCTCTTTGCCACCGCGCCAGGTCTTAGATTGCTCATTATGAAAAACCTCCAACCCAATACCCAGTAAGAACCCAGCTATCTGCTGGCCAAAGTTTGCCCAACAAGCAAGCTTCCGGCATTCAAACACGCGCCTTTTATTGCCAGAAGTTCCCATTCAGACGTCTGATGCACTCGCAATACAAATGTGTGTCAAACCGGCTCCAGTATCTTGACATACATTCAAAGCTGGTCTGACTCAACATCGCCGCGTCCTGTTCGAATAATTTAGTACCCGTTATAGTTAAGTAAACACAGATGAGGGCGATTTGGCAACAGACCTCTTTGCGTTGTTTTTTTTTTTTTTTTACGAAATGCTATGGGCGCTGGTCGTTCAAAAAGCAATGGCAAAATACTAAATGTAAACTTGTCAAGAGATCAAAAAAAGCAACAAAAACAAAAGTGCTGAGGGTGACTACGACGTCCTGTAAAAGGATATGCAATATTTTTATAGTCAAGTAAGTAACTGATATTTTCCATCTCTTTGGTAGATGGTGCTAGTCAAGTAAGTAACTGACTATTTTCCATCTCTTTGGTAGATGGTGCTATCCTCACATATTTATAGACTAACTGGCTTTCCACAGGTGATGTTATCATGTCTGGTTCCAGGTACCCATTTAAGCTGGGTGACCTTGTGTTGGTATATTTCAGTACCCGGTATGGTGTTTGACCATCGAGAATGATGATGATCATTTATTTCATCCAGTGAGGTTGAAAGTTTGAAGCCGTGATTTGTAAGATGTCTGATGAGACCTATTTTGGCTCGAAATGTTCTTAGATTATGTCGGAAAATAATGCTTGACTTTCCAAGAGGAGGATATCCTGCAGTTTTTTTTTTTTCCTCCCGGCCTATTTATCGCAATTCTTGCAGTCCTGTTTCTTTCACACGTGACTACACCCATGCGTAATGATGTACGCCACGAATGTCAGTCTTTGGTAGCAGTCTTCCAGGTGTCGTGGTGAGTGTGGCGTTTTTGTGAGATTTTCCGAGTGTAAGCGTTTCCCCTGGCCGTCATGATAGCGTTTATCACAATGCAGCTCACCGTAAAAATTTCGTTTAGGGAGCCTGTGATCTGGCATGTGATTTAAGTGACCAGCCCAGCGAATCTGATTCTGCATTACAAAAATGTGGATACTGGGCATGGGTGCTCTTTCCAATACTTCAGTGTCTGGGATCTTGCCATTTACTCTTTAATAGCTTCCTAAGGCAGATTGTGTGGAATTGGTTTAATTTCCTGGCGTGACGCTACAATGCCGGGTATAGTAAAGTAAGTAAAGAATTATTTTACACGTCGTGAGGTGTTCTTGGTTTATGGTGTTATTCCCATTTATGCAAACACCATTAAGCATTCCAAAGGTGATGTGTTTAATATCCCGCCTGTCGCTTTTACTTTGGAAATATTCCCAAGTAGCCATTTTAGGTTATGTAGACCTGCGAGTCATGTTTACTATTTTAAAACACCTGCTCATTGTGGGAGTCTCTGTGGCGAAGTGGTCCAGCCGTCTGCCTCGCGCTCCGAAGGTTGTGGGTTCGATTGAGGGCTACGTCTTTCTGTTCACGAGTAAACTTTTTATAGGAGACTCCTAGGGGTCGTCACTAGAGCTACGGAGTTCGTGCTTTGTGCAACGCTTTCGGTAGGTCGTCCTGCGGAAAGAGGCGGAACCATGTGGGATAAAACCCGGGGCAATGAAGTCGATCCTCTCGACTTTTAAGAATTTTTTTTTAGACCTCTTCATTTATGAGGAGTGCTGTGATGTTGGTTCTTGACTTAACTCAGTTCAACTCAACTCAACTCGGTTCAACTCTACTCAGTTCAACTCAACTCAACTCAATTCAACTCAACCCAACTCAGTTATATATTGCTTCGCCTCTGGCTTTGAACCCAAGCATAGTCCACACACGCCCTACTACTGCTGGTCATTGACGCTGCTGGTCCGTACACTGGACTGACTTTTGCATGTGGATTAGCTTTCCCTATTACCAGTGTCCCTCGCCATCGGCGAACCCACCCCGACATCTGAGATATTTATCTGCTATCCTCGGTGTTTCTAATTTCACATATGCTAGTCTTGTATGCTGTACACTTAATCATTTTACTCGATGTCGTTGAAAGTGTTGCGAAAGTGGTGCACCCATTTCGCCAGACAAGGTCGCCTTGCCCTTTCAATACTAAACTAGAATTTAGACCTGTTTTCTGTTTTCTTCATTTTCTTCTTCCTCGTCGGTTATTACACGGGTGTCTTTGCACAGCGTCTGTTTTCAGCGAATCTGCGAAATGTCTACCTTTGTGCCGACACTCAATACTTCACCACGCCATTTGTGGGAATTGGATTCCCCTGTCAATGTAATCCAATTTTAATAAACGATACCATAGGTTTAAGTCCCCGCTAATCACTGGTGTCATGAAGGCTAATAGACTACAATGGCTGGGACTTACAGAAAGAATGGAAGATAATAGGGAAACAAATCTCGCTTACACTCAGGAAATAAATGACCGTAGACCCCGAGGTAGACCAAGAAGACGGTGGAGAGATAATATATATATACAGACCTACAAGCACTTGGAATCAACGACTGGCAAGAGAAGGTCAACCAGAGAGACGAATGGAGACGGATTGTATCTGCAGTAAAGAACCTCAATGGCTCGGAACGCTGAAGAAGAAGGAGAAGGATACCATAGTTACGCAGACTGTTTCCTAAACTATATTATGCGGTACATAATGTTTCCTAAATTATAATTTGTGGTACGCATTGTTTCCTAAACTCATTATGCGGTTTACACTATTTCCTAAATTACACTATGCAATACACACTGTTTCCTAAACTATAGGCCTACTAAGCGGTACACATTGTTTCCTCCACTATACTATGCGGTACAGACGTTTTCCTAAATTATACTATGCCGTACATACTGTTTCCCAAACGATAATACAGAAATATGCACTGTTTCCTAAACTATACTACGTGGTACACCCTGTTTACTAAACTATACTGTGGGGTACACACTAATTCCTAAATGATAACACAGCTGTACAAAATATTTCTTAAAAAATACAATAGCTGTACAACATTTTTCCTAAACAATACGACAGTTGTACAAACTGTTTATTAAACTATACAGTGCGATAGACATTGTTTCTTAAACTATACTGTGCGGGAGACACTGTTTCCTAAACTATACTGTGCGGTAAACCCTGTTTTCTAAACTCTACAGTACGGTACATACTGTTTTCTAAATAATACTACAGCTGTACACACTGTTTCCTAAATGATTCTACAACTGTACACACTGTTTCCTAAATGATACTACAAGTGTACACACCTTTTACTAAATGACACTACAGCTGTACACACTGTTTCCTAAATGATATTACAGCTGTACCGACTGTTTAATAAATAATACTACAGTTGTACACACCTTTTACTAAATGATACTACAACTGTACACACGGTTTCCTAAATAATACTACAACTGTACACACTGTTTCGTAAATGATATTATATCTGTACCGACTGTTTAATAAATAATACTACAGTTGTACACACCTTTTACTAAATGATACTACAACTGTACACACGGTTTCCTAAATGATACTACAACTGTACACACTGTTTCGTAAATGATACTACAGCTGTACAGATTGTTTACTAAATGATAGTACAGTTGTACACACCATTTACTAAATGATACTACAGTTGTACACACTGTTTCCTAAATGATACTACAACTGTACACACTGTTTCCTAAATGATACTACAGCTGTACACACTGTTTCGTAAATGATACTACAGCTGTACACACTGTTTCCTAAATGATACCACAGCTGTACACACTGTTTCTTAAATGATACTACAGCTGTACACACTGTTTCCTAAATGATACTACAGCTTTACAGACTGTTTACTAAATGATACTACAGCTTTACAGACTGTTTACTAAATGATACTACAGCTTTACAGACTGTTTACTAAATGATACTACAGCTGTACACACTGTTTCTTAAATGATACTACAGCTGTACACACTGTTTCCTAAATGATACTACAACGGTACACACTGTTTCCTAAATGATACTACAGCTGTACACACTGTTTCCTAAATGATACTACAGCTGTACACACTGTTTCCTAAATGATACTACAGCTGGACACACTGTTTCCTAAATGATACTACAGCTGTACACACTGTTTCCTAAATGATACTACAGCTGTACAGACTGTTTACTAAATGATACTACAGTTGTACACACTGTTTCCTAAATGATACTACAGCTTTACAGACTGTTTTCTAAATGATACTACAGCTGGACACACTGTTTCCTAAATGATACTACAGCTATACACACTGTTTCCTAAATGATACTACAGCTATACAGACTGTTTACTAAATGATACTACAGCTTTACAGACTGTTTACTAAATGATACTACAGCTGTACACACTGTTTCGTAAATGATACTACAGCTACACATAATATTTCCGGATATACCACATGGTGACATGGTAGTGTATTCTTTCTGATAGAGAGATTAGGAAGAGATATTAAGTGAGAAAAAGAGTTAGTGAAAGAATGAGAAAAAGAGAGAAAGAAACAAGAGAAAGAAAAAGAGTATGTGAAAGAGAGAGAGAGAGAGAAAGAAAGAAAGAAAGAAAGAAAGAAAGAAAGAGAGACAGAGATGGGTGAAGGAGAGAGAAAGTGATAGAGTGGGAGAGGATAAAGAAATAGAAAGAGAGAGAAGAGGTGAGGAAGATAGAGAGAAAGAGAGAGAGGTGAGTGAGAGAGAGAGAGAGAACGTTAGAGGAATTGAGAGAGAGAGAGAAAGAGAGAGAGAGAGAGAGAAGAGAGAGTGAAAGAGAGAGAACGCCAGAGGAATTGAAAGAGTGAGAGAGAGATAAATGTATCAAAAAGAAA
>OY992893.1:82244982-82297482 GCA_963921405.1 Cepaea hortensis
GTTGCATTAGTTAAAAGTATTCATTTAACACTCGATCCGACATAAGACCCAGACAAGCATTCAAAGATACCTGATACATTTTAGATATTATAGAAATACGCTTGTTGGTGTGGCTATGGCGGTAATTCGTTGAAGGTCTCAAGAAGGAATCACACTGTCTGTCTGTCCGTCCGTCTGACCGTCCTTCCGTTCTTCCGTCCGTCTGTCCGTCCGTCCGTCCCGTCCGTCTGTCCGTCCGTCCGTCGTTCGTCTGTCTGTCTGTCTGTCTGTCTGTCTGTCTGTCTGTCTATTCGTCCACCCGTCCTTCTATGGCTCACTCCTTCCATTAAACAATCGATGCGTCTATATATGTCACAGTCAGTGAGATGGCTGGACATGTTGACGTAAATATATAGACAGACGTACAAACTCACAGACTTATGGATAGAAAGATGAAAATAAAACACTGTAATAAGCTTAGACAGACAGACAGACAGACAGACAGACAGACAGACAGACAGACAGACAGACCGACCGACCGACCGACAGACAGACAGACAGACAGACAGACAGACAGACAATGCACTGTAGTAGCTTCCCTCAGAGTTCGTCATCAATTAGTGAAATGCTGGTAAGCGTGGGCGGTCATGTTTCGCCATCTTACACGATCACCAGAGTCGTAGATCACCAAGAGAAATTATGTGGATGGATGAGACGGTGGCATGGAGGAATGTCATCAGCAGAGATGATCCTAAATACCCAAAACCGAGATCTGTGGAGAGTCATGAACGCCTACTCCAGCTAGTATGACACTTGGTGATGACAATGACTGCGCAGGAAGCATTTATTGAATGGTTGTAGTTTATTAGTAGTTTCTTTGCCACCTGAAAACTAATCACTTCACTACGTGAGATCTTCATCGTGGATAATAGTACTCTATTAGACGGTCGCCTACTAGACTTGGCTTCACCGACAATACCTGGTGTGCTGTTTCACTGTGTTAGCTGCACTGGTTTCTCTATTTTCCAGAAGTCCCTGTTGTTTACCCAACTCCATGAGTTCCATTCAAACTGACTGAAACTCCATTAAGATTATTGACCACTCAAACCATATTATTCTAAATATTGCTGGGTTTAAGAACTCTGCATGTGTGGATTAGAGATTCTATAGCAGTGGATTTAGATCAAGAACAAGGTGATTTGCCTGTGCATTATATCAAGTGTGCTGATATGATAGTTTTGTTAATGACTTCGTCGTATTTCAGCCCCCCCCCTCCCTTTTTTAAATTTTTTTTTACAATTGCTTGTCCGTGGCACAAAGTTTCGATCAACCTAACGGTAATTTTCTAGACAATTTTACGTTTGCCATTGTTTCCTGAACGATACTTCGACGTTAAAGTCCAACTGACAGCTGTGGGGGATGAACCCACTTGCCCGCCGTCAGCGCACAGTGAGTTTAGTTATAGTTAGTTGCATATCCTTTACAGGACGTCGCGGTCAACCCCAGCATTTTGATGTCGTTGCTGTTGTGATCTCTTGACAAGTTTACGTTCAGTTTGCCATTGTTTTCTGAATGACCAGCACCCATACCATTTCGTAAAAAACCAATTCAAAACGGTCTGCTGCCAAATCTCCCGCAGCTGTGTTTCGAACACGGTATGTGGGATTACGAACACAGTAAGTTTGGTCTGACATCCGGTCGCCAACATGGCGGTTAGGCGTTGAACCGTTAAGGCCTGTGGCGTGTTCATGCTTGTAGCTACGATTTGCAATCGCATTTTCCTCATGTTGGACTGGTAGTACATGTTTCCGTCGCCTTGCTATTGAGTGAGTGCATGGGTGACACTGTGAGCTGTGAAATTCAGGTGGAATGCTTTTACATCTGTCGTGTACAGTGACCTGCATGTTCGGAACAATGGCTACCGGCTGTTGCTGAATTGACTGTTGCCTTTTCGGTTCACGAGTGCATGTTTCAGGAGACTCCCGGGAGTCGGCGCTGAAGCTGCGGAGTTCGTGCTTTATGCGACACTTTCGGCGGGTCGCCCTGCGGTAAAAGACCGAGCCATGTGAGAAAACCCGGGTCAATGAGGTCTGTCTGATGAACTGGTTTTCGTGCATTAATTTTGTGTTGGCATTCTGGCGGCAGCATTATGAACAGTGTACCTGTGCGGGATGTTGGATTGCCGAGACTCCTGTCTATTCCACTTTTCACATTGGACAGTGGGGAGCATTTTGTGTGATATTCACTGGCACAGGAACGGAGCATAATATGGACGACCCTTGCCGTGAAGTTGGAACCTCGACTAACTAACTAACTAACTAACTAACTAACTAACTAACCGAACTCAATAAGTTTAAACGTCATTGAATCAACAACCGGAAGTAGAATGGTAGGCTTTTATGGAACACAATCACAAGAGACTATAAATAATTGTTTTATTAGCACACAAAACAATACATAGACACTGGTATACTTACGTAACAATATACACACATGACTTAGCTGGTCATCTGGAAAGCTGCGCACCTCGCCTTTGACGTGCAGTCAGTTATGGTTTTTACTGGATTCAAAGCTGCAAACTTAACTTCCCAGACCAAGTAAGAAATGATTGTATCAGACAGAGTAGAATCAACACCTTGTGCCACACATATTAAAAGGTAGAAAATCAAATGGTTCAGCCATCTAGTTAGAATGCAACACCATCAACTACCGGCACTGGCGATACATCTAAGACGATCTTATAAAAGAGCAAGAGGAGTCTCGAAAAGAAAATGAATTGACGACATCACAGGCATATATTGTACATTCATACAGAATGACACTATTCAATGCCACCCATTGGGCCCTGGAACGTCAACTATTCCTCCCCCACGGCTCTTGAAGGCGAAGGTGGAAGATGATGATGACTGGGTTCTATTTTATAATGTCAAAATATTTGACTTGTTTCTTACAGTGCTTGACATAACGCGCCATGTCTTATGCCGTTAGCTTCGGTTGTGCCCATCACTTTCCTCACATGTCAGTGTATATGCTAGACTTTTAAATCAGCACAGTGCCATCTTCACAATGAAGGTTGACTGTCTGGATCTATAAAACTGTTTGTCTCACGTTTTGATTGTACACCCATAGACTTATCTCTTGATGTTTTATACTACTTGCATCGATGCCTGTTACTTATTTGTCTGCCTTCCTCTTATTATGGCTTTTATATAATTTTATTATACACATACATATAATAACCGTCTCCGTGGCTAAGGGGTTAAGGACTCAGTCCGTAATCTCGCATACCGCGTTCCAAACACAACCGCGTTGGTTTTTATTTTAATGAAATGGTATGGGTGCCGGTGGTTCAGAAAGCAATGGCAAACTACTGAACGTAAACTTGCCCATGAATCACGAACAGCCAAATGTTGGGGTTGACTGCTACGTCCTGTAAAGGATATGCAACTAACTTAACATACACATATGATATATGAATAACGAACACACATACGAAAGATTGCACGATTTATTGCCTGGCATATTTCGCTACATCTTGTCAGGTTCATACTGCAGAAATCACACAACATCAGCTAATGCAATAAGATAAATCCATGAAACTGACATATACAATATACATATTGACATAGTCATTTGAAGTGTCTACCGCGGTAATTTTAAACTATCATGTTTAAAAAACAAAAAATCTTATTGGCAAGGAAACGTTTGATAGCCTACCACTGCTTTCTCAACAACCAGCACTTATACCATTGTGTCAAAATCAGTATAATTCGGTCTTCTTCCAAATCTCCCGTAGTTGTTTCGAACGCGGTATTCGGGAATTCGAATTGAGTTCGTAACCCCTTTCATATCGCCGGCAGTAAATTGCAAACAGCTACAAAACGATTGGGTTGATTGCAGCGTCCTGTAAGGACATGCAACTAGATGTTTAACCAGCACTAGGTGGGTGGTGTGGTCAGTTTCACACCGGTCACCTTTATTTCCTCAGACATTTCCAGGTACCGATGTCAGGCAGGTTTGAATTGGTAGCCCAGGTCCATTGTTACATCCGCCCCGAGCTGACTCGAACCCATGATTACTGATCACAGGGTGAGAGTATCTGTTAGATATATATCGTCAACAGGCTACTAGGTGCAAAAGATCAATATCATTGAAAGTAGGAACTTGGAATGTTAGAACAATGAATGCAGATGGAAAATTAGAAAACATCAAAAAAGAAATGGAGAGAGAGAAGATTAATATATTAGGAATATCGGAAACGAGATGGAAAGGAGCAGGGATAAGGACAGGCGGGGATTTAAGATTATTTACTCTGAGGGAGAAGGACAGCACAGAGGTGTAGCTATTATATTAGATAAGCAAACATCAAATTCTGTCAAAGGATATCGGGCTGCGTCAGACAGAGGTCTATTAGTAAAATTAAACGGAAGACCTTTTAAAATAAATGTCATTCAAGTATATGCCCCAACAAGTGAATGCAGTGAAGAAAGTATAGAGGAATTTTATAATGACACGGAATCTGCTTTGAAGAACTGTAAAAAAATCAGAAATCCACGACTCTGGTGATCAAGTGAGATGGCAGAATATGACCGCGCACGCTTACCGGCATGGCACATGATAGATGGATGGATATATTGTCATCATCATGTGCCATACCGATAAGTGTGGGCGGTCATATTTCACCATCTCAAGCGATCACCAGAGTCGTGATCAGCTCAGTGTTCTTGTCTTGACCCAACCACGTGGTCAAGTCTCCAGGTATTTAACTCTCTGTTTTCCTCTTGTTCTTTTCCCCTTAGTCTTGCCAGTTGTCACCTCATCTCATCTCATTATGTTCCTCTTGTACCTTGCGGTGTCGAGTGAAGTATAAACATCGTGAGAGTGCCCGATTATGGGCTTCATATATCGATATTCCCATGGACTCTGCTATTCCCTTCTTCCAACGTTTACGTGGTCGGCCTCTTCCTCTGTTTCCATTTGGTCTGTACATTATTGCTTGTTGTGGTATGCTATTGAATGGTAACCTACTTGCATGGCCAAACCATTTGACTTGCTGTTGTTGTCATCAAGTTCTCCAACTTATTTCTTCTCATAACGTGTCCAAAAACTGTGACTGTCTACGTCTAATTTCTCTAATCAGCTTACAGTTTTTATTTGTTTCTTGTAGGACTTAGTCATTGGTTTTTCTGTCTGTCCATGGTATTTGTTAGTTATAACAAACAACAAATACAGATGTCTATACTTGTATTGGCCGGCTTCGTGGCTTAGAGGTTATGACTTTTCTCCGTAATCTCGTATACTCTCGTCGGTAACGTGATGACGGTTCAAATCAGCAGTGGTTCGAATCGCATCGGTAACTTACGGGGTATGTGAGCCGGCCGCTCAGAAAGCAATGGCAAACTACTGAGCGTAATCTTGCCAAGAGACCAACACACAGCTGAAAGATGCTGGTGTTGACAGCTAAGTCCTGTAAAGGATATGCTAAAAAAAAAAAAAAAATACTTGTATTGATAATAAATATAACTAACTGTAGATCTATCATTGTTTATTTGCATGTAACCTTTTTTGGTGGCTTTTGAAGTTATATGCATGGAACCTCCTTTTTGGTGGCTTTAGAAGTTATATGCATGGAACCTTTTTGGTGGCTTGTGAAGCTATATGTTGGGAACGTTTTCGGTGGCTGTTGAAATTATATGCAGGGAAACATTTTGTTACTGCTGTAAATTCCTGAATCTGAGAACCACATAAAAGAACCGCTATTTTGCAAGTCTGCTTTGTTGTTTTATGTACATGACCTATATTGGTCACACAGTGCAGTAGTAGTATGAACTACTTGCCAGGCTTATTTATACAGTTACTGGAATTGTGAACTACATTCGAGTTCGGATATTCCTTTCATTATTGGAATCGTGGAATAGATTCGAGTTTGGATATTCCTATAGTGATTGGAATTGTTACATCTTTCATAACTCTGTGGTTCCTACACGTATGGAAATGTAAACATCATTCGAGTTTTGATAGTCCTACAATTATCGGGATTGTCAATTAGATTCCTCTTATATTCCTACAATTATTGGAATATTGTGAACTAGATCCAAGATCTGATATTATATTCCTACAATTATTGGAATATTGTGAACTAGATCCAAGATCTGATATTATATTCCTACAATTATTGGAATATTGTGAACTAGATCCAAGATCTGATATTATATTCCTACAATTATTGGAATATTGTGAACTAGATCCAAGATCTGATATTATATTCCTACAATTATTGGAATATTGTGAACTAGATCCAAGATCTGATATTATATTCCTACAATTATTGGAATATTGTGAACTAGATCCAAGATCTGATATTATATTCCTACAATTATTGGAATATTGTGAACTAGATCCAAGATCTGATATTATATTCCTACAATTATTGGAATATTGTGAACTAGATCCAAGATCTGATATTATATTCCTACAATTATTGGAATATTGTGAACTAGATCCAAGATCTGATATTATATTCCTACAATTATTGGAATATTGTGAACTAGATCCAAGATCTGATATTATATTCCTACAATTATTGGAATATTGTGAACTAGATCCAAGATCTGATATTATATTCCTACAATTATTGGAATATTGTGAACTAGATCCAAGATCTGATATTATATTCCTACAATTATTGGAATATTGTGAACTAGATCCAAGATCTGATATTATATTCCTACAATTATTGGAATATTGTGAACTAGATCCAAGATCTGATATTATATTCCTACAATTATTGGAATATTGTGAACTAGATCCAAGATCTGATATTATATTCCTACAATTATTGGAATATTGTGAACTAGATCCAAGATCTGATATTATATTCCTACAATTATTGGAATATTGTGAACTAGATCCAAGATCTGATATTATATTCCTACAATTATTGGAATATTGTGAACTAGATCCAAGATCTGATATTATATTCCTACAATTATTGGAATATTGTGAACTAGATCCAAGATCTGATATTATATTCCTACAATTATTGGAATATTGTGAACTAGATCCAAGATCTGATATTATATTCCTACAATTATTGGAATATTGTGAACTAGATCCAAGATCTGATATTATATTCCTACAATTATTGGAATATTGTGAACTAGATCCAAGATCTGATATTATATTCCTACAATTATTGGAATATTGTGAACTAGATCCAAGATCTGATATTATATTCCTACAATTATTGGAATATTGTGAACTAGATCCAAGATCTGATATTATATTCCTACAATTATTGAAATGGTGAAATAGACCCAATCTCTGGTATTCCTAGAATTATTAGAGATTTGAACGAGATACGAGCTCTGGTATTTCTACAATTATGGTAATTGTGAACTAGCATGAAGTTATGATATTTATACAATTTGTAAATCATAAACTATACACTAGTTATGTGACAGCTTCAATTATTAGATTATTATCAACTTAAAATTAACAGTTATTTCTATAATTATTTAAATTGTTAAATTATGTATAGAGTAATTGAGCATTGGACTACAGGTGATTTCAGGTAAAGTAAACTGGCGAAAAAGTTAAACGCATAAGACCTAAGTTATTCTAGTAAATTGACGAAATTGTATATCGATAAGATATAAATTATTATTATTAGTTTGTGGGTTGAAAAACGATACTTGTTCATAATGCTTTTAAAATAAAAATTATGATGTGACAATCGTTTGTGTACCCACACCCCCATATCACTCCCTAACATTGTTTTGAAATCGTCCTCTTATTCTTCTCTTCCTGAATATACTTCGGTGAAGTCTTGGGGTATACTATCTTTCTCTTATTTTTCTCTTCTATTTACCCCAATTGAGTCATAGGGTGTATTGATATCCTTTTATTTTTCTCTTCCCCTAGTTACCCCACTGAAGTGTTGGAGTGTATTAATTATTATCGGGAGTAAACAACATTCCTGTTACATTAAACCCGTAAAGGAAACAGACGATCAACAAATAGCATAGTTAAAATCTTCGTGGAAGCATCAAAATATATATCACAACGTTATTTGTGAGCCATGTCCACGGACTTCACCTAAACGTGTCTGTTCTGTTCTAAGAGCAGCAAGTAGATTCTGTTACTGGTGTCAGTTTAAAGGCTATGCAAATGTTGTGTTCATGCACGTTTCTCTGTGGAACTTTTAACAGCGATTAAAGGAAGCAGAAACTTCAATCTTTGAAGTACGAGTCTCCGAAGTTTAAGGCCTAGTGTATATTACAATGTGGTCACGATAGTGAGTGAAACTTACGTTGAATGATATTCACTTTGGATGTAAGCAACAACGTACGGAGATCATCAATACACAATCTGACAACGTCAACAAGGCATTGATATGAAGAAAGGGCGGTCCATGCGCAGGAGAGCTGTCAAGGGGAGGTAAGATTGTTCGAGGACATGTTGGTATTGTGCTAATTATAATCATTTTCTCACAGTTGTTACTTCATTGCGTGTGTCTGTTCCTAATTAGTAGTCGTGTCTGTCTGTCTGTCTGTCTGTCTGCCTGCCTGCCTGCCTGCCTGCCTGCCTGACTGCCTGCCTGCCTGCCTGCCTGTCTGTCTGTCTGTCTGCCTGCCTGCCTGCCTGTCTGTCTGTCTGTCTGTCTGTCTGTCTGTCTGTCTGTCTGTCTGTCTGTCTGTCTGTCTGTCTGTCTGTCTGTCTGTCTGTCTGTCTGTCTGTCTGTCTGTCTGTCTGTCTGTCTGTCTGTCTGTCTGTCTGTCTGTCTGTCTGTCTGTCTGTCTGTCTGTCTGTCTGTCTGTCTGTCTGTCTGTCTGTCTGTCTGTCTGTCTGTCTGTCTGTCTGTCTGTCTGTCTGTCTGTCTGTCTGTCTGTCTGTCTGTCTGTCTGTCTGTCTGTCTGTCTGTCTGTCTGTCTGTCTGTCTGTCTGTCTGTCTGTCTGTCTGTCTGTCTGTCTGTCTGTCTGTCTGTCTGTCTGTCTGTCTGTCTGTCTGTCTGTCTGTCTGTCTGTCTGTCTGTCTGTCTGTCTGTCTGTCTGTCTGTCTGTCTGTCTGTCTGTCTGTCTGTCTGTCTGTCTGTCTGTCTGTCTGTCTGTCTGTCTGTCTGTCTGTCTGTCTGTCTGTCTGTCTGTCTGTCTGTCTGTCTGTCTGTCTGTCTGTCTGTCTGTCTGTCTGTCTGTCTGTCTGTCTGTCTGTCTGTCTGTCTGTCTGTCTGTCTGTCTGTCTGTCCTGTCTGTCTGTCTGTCAACCAACCAAGCCATGGCAATTAAGAGTTTAAAACCTCAATTGTTTTCCAATAGAAAGACTCAATAGTGAATCTGCGATTACTCTAAGGATAACTAAAGCTGAACAATCGCACATTCTTCATGAATATGTGTTTTATGCACTCCAGCCAAAATATGATTCATATATTCACTTTATGTGATATATAACTGCAGACTCCACACGAAGAGACATCGCGAAAAACGCCAGGTAAGGTGGTAAGCATCGCCGAATGGTTAAGAGTGCAAACTTCCGGTGTGCTGATGCTTAGTCAGCGGGTTCAATCCCTTTCTCTAGTCAGTTGGACTAAAATATTGATTGATCGTCCTTGACCTGGGGTCGTAGATTACAAGGGGTGGGTTCGCCTGATGGCGAGGGACACTAGTAATAGGGAAAAATAATTCATAAACATAATTCAGTCTCGTGCAATAAAAAAAAATGCGAGACAGAACATTATGACAGCTACTGTTTATGATGTTGTAGTTTATGACGTTTTTGTCATATGTCAGGATCCTCGCTGGTGCTACGGAGTTCGTGCACTGAGCTGAGCTTCTCCGGACTCGGGTTTGAGTTAGGAGTAGAACGGAGCACTTATAGGTTGCACCCGTGTTCCATGATGTTGATGCGTCGACTAAACTAAACTCGACTAAACTAAACTTGTTAATGGCGTTTTTGTTCTTGACGTTTTTCTTTATGGCGTTTTCGTTTCAGTTAACAATAAGTAGGAAGGACACTTTTACACTTTTTAAGCCGCTTCCGGCATACGGTGCCAAGGCCCATATTTGTATAGACCAATGGGCACTCAGTGGGTGCTGTGGTCAGTATCACACCGGCTGCCTTTACTTCCCAAGGCATTCTTGGTATTAATTTTACACTGTGTCGCCCTGGGGGAGCCCAGGTCAATTTAAAACAAAAATATGAATTCGTTCAGCTGGGGATAGAACTGATGATCTCCTCGTCGGCAGGCGAATGTCTTACCACTACGCCACCTCTACTCCTAGTTAACAGTATTTATGCATAATGTACGAACTCCTGCAGATCCACATTTTTTTTTTTGCAGCTATACCAGATATATTTCGCTCCCATTCTGCTAAATATTGCGTGCACGTAGTAATTCCCTGGAGGGATGCATATTGGCTTTAATTGCTTCTGCTGGGATACCACCTAGTCGATCAGCTTTCCCATCTCTCAGAAGTTTCGTAGCTTTCCTAATTTCTCCTGTAGGTGGTTTCTCACTTGAAATCCAGCTCCAATTTTGCAGGCTGGATACCTAGTCATTTTGGGAATGGCCTATTCAAAATAGGCTCTGTGACGAAGGGGTTACAAATGCAATTCACAATCCCACATCCCGCATTCCAAATAACACCTGCGTGAGATTTGGAAGCAGTCGCCTCTGCTTTGGTTTTCATGAAATGGTTTAAGTGCTGGTCGTTCAGAAAGCATTGGCAAACCATTGAACGTAAACTTGACAAGAATCACAAAGAGCCAAAACATGCTAGGGTTGACTGAACGTCTTGTAAAGGATACGCAACTAATTTTTACTATTCAGAAATTCCTCAAGGCGTTCAGCACATATGTTTATTTTATCTCAGCTTCATTATAATTCGAGTAAAACGAATAATACAAGTAATGCATGCCTTATCCTTCAGTGGTAACTTAACACTGCTTGGCGATTGCGCAGGTTATCGGTGATTATTTCCCCAGCCTGATGAAAACCTTATGGCGAAGGTAGTTATTTGCAAGACGGAAAACATACTGACCAATAAAAAGATCTCGAAGTGCTACATATAACCTGTACTTTTGTATAGATGTGAGGCGTGGACAATGAGCAGACAAGATGAAAAACATATGATGGCTGTGGAAATGTAGATTCTGAGGAAAATGCAAAGCATACCATGGACAGACAGAATATGCAATGAGCAAGTCCTACAAGAAACAAATGAAACTGTATACTGATTAGAGAAATTGGACGTAGACAGACACGATGTTGTGAACACGATATGTGAAGATATAAATTGGAGAACTTTGTGACAACTGGCAAGATTGAGGGGAAAGAACAATGGGAAAGCAGAGAAGTAAATACCTAGATGACTTAGCCATGTGGAACGGTCGAGACAAGAACACAGAGCTGATCCACGGCTCTGTTGATAAAGTGAGATAGTGAAACATGATCGCCCAGGCTTATCGGCACGGCACATGATGAATGAACCGACACATGACGGAGCAATTGTTCTGAATGTTGAATAGTATATATTTAGTTAGGTTTGTAAACATTCACACCCGTTTTCGCATCATTGATTTATTTCAGAGTATCCACGCATCCATTAACTTCTTTCGCTAAGTGTTATTTGCCACTCCACGGGTGTCAACGAATACTTTAATCTTTATCTGGCTTCTTCCATGACCCCAGCGGTGGCCCGTGTCCTACCTTTTGCCTTGTATTGTGAATTTATGGTTGTTTACGAATAATATCAAATGCGATTGTTAAATAGAATATAGTAGTAAAACCACGCTAAAGTTATTGTTATGGAGCGCGTTCTCCCGCTGAAGTCCAGTGGATGTTTGCTTCTTACTGTAAGTTGATTATCAAATGTTTGGCATCAGCAACCACAAGGACAACCTGGCAGAGACTTGATCACAACTGGTATGATCGTTTTATTTTCGTCGACCGGGCGTCGGCAACCTTCGGCCAAGCGTGGCGAGTGGAATTATTCGAGTGATACGGTATATGATCTCATAACCAATGAAATCTTTAATTAAAGCAGACGCATATAATTCTTTCAAAGTTTTGACGTTTTAGCATCACTTCAAAACTAAAGTTGTTAGACGTTAGATGAGAGAATCTGCAATCTGATGTGAGAGAAAGAGAGAGTGAGAGTGTGTGTGTGTGTGTGTGTGTGTGTGTGTGCGTGCGTGTGTGTGTGCGTTCGTGCGTGCGTGTGTGTGTGTGTGTGTGTGGCAACAATGACTGACCTTGGTCAAGTTCAATTTCCACCCTATCGTCCTGCTCTCTGCCCGACCATCCCCACCCCCATCTTTATGGATATCTCCGCTGACATACACTCATGCCAGTACAGTCTGTTGACCGTAGCACAAAAGTTGTTGACAAAAAGACACACACACACACACACACACATAATATACCGCCATTTCAGGACGTTTCCACAAATTAATATGCATTAGGCTATGGTTAGTTGCACAGAATATGGTATGATACCAAAAAGAAGTTAGTTGCATATCCTTTACAGGACGTAGCAATTAACCCCAACATTGTTGGCTGTCTGTGATTCCTGGGCACGGAGAATATCAAAGGAGATTTTTTTTTTTTGGTGAATTACAGATATGCAAATGATTTTGGGGTCGGCCTCTACTACAGCACAAAGATATGTGTAAGATGTCTAATACATCCATTGATATTGCAACTTGGGAGCAAGTAGCCGCTGATCGCATTTTGTGGAGGGCAAAGATCAGAAATGGAGAAAAGACAAAGGAGAAAATAATTGCAGATAGATAACACATTGAGATTGTGAGACGTCAGATAGTGCGTGATGGTGGAAATAACCAGGTGTTCACGTGCATCCATTGTGGAAGAACACTTATCGCGAGAAATGGTCTAATGTCACATTCGCTCTAGGTCATGTCTGCGTCTGCATAATTCATCTCTATCAAGTCCTATGCTGATTGGCTAGGCAGACAAGGTTAGCCATTTTATACGATTATCCTAGGGTAGTGGATCAAGCATTCTCAGACAAGGTCGAAAACCTGGGATTCGTGTCCAAACAATTGTTAATCAGAAAAGCTGCTCACAACAAATATATTACCTGTGTGATTCTGCTAAACCTATATTTGGATCCTCACCGTGTAAGGGTTTCGAGCACAGTTCTGCGATTCTCCTCGCGTGATTTATGGGAGGAGACTGAGCACTTATGAAGATACACTTATGAAGTCACAACATCGGGTAACATTTCGTCTTTTTTCCTCCACTAATTTTCTTCCATGAAAAAGAACAACTTTAACAAATTCAGTTCCAAAGAAAAAGCTGGTTTGGACCAAACAAAAATGGAATAGTGGACAATGGAAAGTAGGAGCGTGGTATAGATCTGACTGAAAAGTTTTTGATATGATATCAGGTATTACACGCAATGCCGACATTTTCGGCGAATGATAAGCCCATAGCAGATATAGAAAGTCGCTTAAGATGCTTAATCATCCCATGGCACTTAATAAAGTCCACAATATAATGAAACTATAATAAAGCCACCACACATTAACTTCATGAAGTAGATGTGGTTGCATTAGTAACGTGTTTTCCGTAAATGGTTTCGTTAGTTTGTATTTCAGTCTACCGATCATCCTCATTGTAATGGGATATTTACAGCTACAAACTATATTATGGGAATGCCCCGAATGCTGTGATGTCGATTCCTAAATCAATAAATCAATCAATCAACTATATTATTATAACGAACCAAACATTAACTTCTTGAAGTAGATGTGCTTGCATTAGTATCTTGTTTCCTGTGAATGGTTTTGTTAGTTTGTAATTTAGTCAACAGATCATCCTCATTGCACATCGATCTGTTTGTCCATACGTGTCCAGATCCTCACCTCAGTTTCTCCCTCAGCGTGTAGCGACCGACGACACCAATTCTATGTCTGTTGACTATTCTTCTTTGGCTTCCCGCATGGCCCACAAGTCTAATTTGAAACTGTTTGACATGATGTTCTTGCCTTTTGTCCGTTTTGGTATGTTCACTATCCATCATTAATTCATCATGTGCCATGCTGGTTAGCGTAGGTGGTCATGTTTCGCCATCTTACACGATCACCAGAGTCGTGGATCAGCTCTGTGTTCTTGTCTCGACCAAGCCACGTGGCCAATCCATCCAGATATTTACTTCTCTTCCTTCCCCCTGTTCTTGTACCCTCAATCTTGTCAGTTATCTAGTTCTCTAATTTGATTCACCTCATAACGTGCCCAAAATGTTTGACTTTCTCCGTCTAATTTCTCTATCAAGTTATGGCTTTCAATTGCATCTTGTAGGACTAGCTCATTGGTGTTTCTGTCTGTCCATGGTATTCTTTGCACTGCCATTTGGCGGTTTTCAGCGTGTCTGCTCATCGTCCATTATCCATCATCTAAGCTAATAAAAGATTTAGATCTGGCTTAATGAATGTTGTTTATTCATAGGGTTTTCTCCTTTGTGATAATGTTTTTAAGCTGCCTACTTTAGTGCGTGTTTCGATCATTCTTTTGTCTTCACATGTGTACCCCACTTTAACCTGTTTATTATTATCCGATTTTCTCTTGTAAATTTAGCATTTACGTGGTGGCATCTACAACAAACACTTCACAAATGACAATTGTACAGATGTATTAACCGCGAATAATTCTGTCACCGAAATGCGATTTTAATTATTTGATTTATGATTGTATTTGTGTCGTGGTGTTGACTGTTTAGAGATTACCTTTTTTGTTCATAACACGGGTAAGAAAATCGAAATAAATTACGTGTTAACATTTATTTTTCTATACGTAGATTTTAATACAGAAATATGCTTGGCATATGATACCACAACATCTAGTCTGAGAATGTAGGCGGAGGCAGTCACTGCAGCATCCCGTTGGTTGGAGAACAAACAGGTCACATGTCGTGATTGTCACGGACTAACAGAGCATGATGAGCAGGGTGAAGACAAGAAGGCTTTGTGTAAAGTGGCGTGCTTCAATGTATAATTTCAAAACTCTGTGGCGAAGTGGTTAAGCCGTTTGACCCGTGCTCCGAAGGTTGTGGGTTCGATTCCAGGCCGCGTCCTTCGATTTACGAGTTAAATGTGTCGGAGACTCCTGTGGGTCGTCGCTAAAAGCTACGGAGGTCGTGTTTTGTGCGACGCTTTCCGCGCTGCGGAAAGAGACCGAGCCATATGGGATAAAACCCGGTGCAATGAAGTCGACCCTGTCGACTTTTAAGCGACTTTTTTTATTTCAAAAATAGGGAGCATTTTTTAAAATGTTTTCCCCATGACATTCTGGTGTGTTGGGGAACGAGAAGGCGGACAGATTGGCTGAGTCTGCACCGCTGGATGTGATATTGGTGCATGATCTTGTCTGTAGTGTGGAAGAACAGATACGCCACCACTGCCTGGAGAGAATGGAGCTGCAGTGAGTGACTAAAGAATCTCAACGACGCTCAGTTCTCTGAGGAAGTGCCAGACGGACACACAATTAGACTGCAACTGGTACCATTAGTATTGGAACTCTTCCCTGGATGTTGAAGATGAGGACGTAGCACGTATAGGACTATACCGAGTGCTGTGATGTCGGTTCTTGACACTAACTCAACAAAACAAGTCACTGGTTATGTGACGTAGGATCGTAAAATACAACAGGGACGGCTTGAGTTCGGTTCCTGTCGTTTCTCTGCTCCTTCCCCTGACTCCGCGAAAGTCATAGAGGCCTGGATCTTGGGCGTTTGTGTCTAAATATCATAGTTGCTTGTCCTTTGCAGGAAGTTGCGTTCAATTCCAATCCTATGTTTATTTTCTATTCACGTTTACGCTCAGTAGTTTGCCATTGCTTTATGATCGAAAAGTTAACGTTGAAGTCCAACTGACTGGTGTAGGAAATGATCCCTCTACCCCGCCATTACAGCACCGGAAGTTCTAGAGCTTTAAGCTCCACGGTCACGCAGATTGTCTAAATAAATGTGTGAAACAGTATATATTCTCAAACGTCCTAAGAAACTCCCGGGAAGGTTAACCCGGTCAACAAATGCCCGCAGAAGTCGGATGTGTCGGCCTAACGGCGCAAGAACGCAGCTCTGCTGTAAACAGGCACAACACAATCACGTCCGAAAAAAATAACCTCCGGATGAACGCAGAAGAAGAAGAAGAAGAAGAAGAAGTATATATTCTCAAAGTTGAATTTTATATTTCCAAGTTTTTAAATTGTATTTTTGAGAATGCAAATATGATTTCCGACAGCGTAAATGTTTTTCTCACACTGCAGCAGCCTTATGCATAGTATGCCTTTGCAGGCTGTTGATTTGTCGAGACTCTTGTCTGGTCCACTTTTCACATAGGATAGTGATAGGGGATAGCATTTTGTGTGATATTCAGTTGCACAAGAACAGAGCATTGTGGGGACGACCCGTTTTCGTGAAGTTGGAACTGCAACTAACTAACTTACGAAATGGAAGATTTTATTTCCAGACGACAAATATTATTTATTATATTATTTACCATTTATATGGTGATGGGTGTGGTTGTGGTGATAGCAGTTTTGATGTATTTTAGTCTTAATGGTAGAAGATGACAGGACAGGAACGCCAACGCAATTCGACATCATTGGGTCACCAATTTCAACAATTCCGGATATAAATTTGAACAAACAGAAGCAACACAAAAGACTAGAACACCCAGGCGTCATCTTTATCAAATAAGATACTACACTGACAAAAGAATTACACTGAAAAACATATTTGAAAAGGAGAATGAACTCGATAAGAAACAGAACACGTTAAGCTTTCGAAAAGAAAAAGCTGTGTAAGAGAATCACTTTGACACGCAGACGGTGCATGAATAAGTTTAAAATAAGACTATCAAAGAACAACGAAAAATAGAAAAATTTGAGTTTTTAGACACAGCGAATCTAATGTGTCTAGTTTGAACATTCTCTTTTACTTAGTCTGGCTTCGCTGATTTCAAAATGTGTGTAAGAAGAAGGAAGAAAAAGGAAGAAGGAAGAAGAAGGAGGAAGAAATAGAAAGCAGAAGGAAGAAGAAGAAGGGAGAAGCAGAAGGAAGAAGAAGAACGAAGAAGTAGAAGGAAGAAGGATGAAGAAGGAAGAAGAAGAAGAAGGAAGCTGAAAAAGGAAGAAGAATAAGGGAGAATGAAGAAGAAGGAAGAAGAAGAAGAAGTGAGAAGGAAAAATAAGGTAGAAGAAGGGAGAAGATAGAAGGAAGAAGATGGAAGAAGCAGAAGGAAGAAGTAGAAGGAAGAAGAAGGAAAAAGAAGGAAAAAGAAGAAGGAAGCAGAAGGAAAAAGAAGGAAGAAGAAGAATACAGACTTTTGCAAAATGGGTACCAGCAAATGTCTTTAGAAGTAAAGGATGCCGCGAGACATTGACATTGTCCATCGAACGTTGATTGGTATATAGATCTTGAATTCGCACCATATGCCTCATACGACTTAAAGCGTTTCAAGGGCCCTGAAACAGGAAACCGGACTTTAAGAGGCCTGCCCACTGCCTAGAACCCAATCCGACTGACAATAAAAACATACTGTTACTGCTAGCACGTCAGTAGAATATGTTTATGTGTCTGTCTGTGTGTGTGTGCGCGCGTCTGAGTGGTTGTGTGAGTATGTGTGTGAATGTGTGTATGTGTGTCTGGGTGTGAGTGTGTATGTATGTGTTTGAGTGTGTGTCTGTGAGTGTGTGTCTGTGAGTGAGCGTGTATGTGAGTGCATGTGTATGTCTATGTGTATGTCTCTGTGTGTTTGTGAGTGTGTGTGTGTATTTGTGAATGTGTGTGTGTGTGAACGTGTGTGAGAGTGTGTCTGGGTGTGTGTGAGTGTGTATATGTTAGTGTGTGTGTGTGTGTGTGTGTGTGTGTGTGTGTGTGTGTGTGTGTGTGTGAAAGAGAGATGTTTTTAAAGGACTACTTTCATTGCGCACGAAGACATCCACAAGTACCTCAGTCTTTTCCCATAGATTACACTTTCCATCGATGACGTAACCTATTGATCATGCATAACTTCCATCACGCATAACATTGATCACTCATAACATCGGACGGCAGGCTTCGTGCGGAGTGGCTTGCTTCGTTTCGGAGGTCACGGGTGGCAGCATCGCCTGGATCTTTTCTCCGGGGCATGCCGGTGTGCTGGGAAATGAACAGGCGGACAGATTGGCTGGCTCTGCAAAACTTGGTGGAGTATTGATACATGACAAGGCAGACGTGGTTTCGGCCTTGTGGGAGCACGTGTACACCTCGGAGGAGTAAATGGATTACCATGGTCTGGCAAGAATGAGACAGCGAGGAGTAACGAGGGGATCTGGCCGACGCTCAACGCTCAGAGGAAAGGCCAGACGAACATATAATCAGATTGCTACTGGTACTATTGGTGTTGGAACTTTTCGCTGGCTGCTGAGGATGGGGAAGGAGCACTTATAGGAATGTCCCGAATGCTGTGATGTCGATTCCTAAATCAATCAATCAATCAATCAAACATCGATCACATATCTCATCGATCACGCATTCCGCCGATCACGCATTCCGTCGATCACGCATTCCGTCGATCACGCATTCCGTCGATCACGCATTCCGTCGATCACGCATATCATAGATCACACATCCCACAGACCACACAACCCATGTCGTAGTTATGACGTAAACGTTGTTAATATGATAGCAGACATGGTGTATTTTAGCGCAATTGCAACATGTCGGCAATATATTAGCCCATGGCAGATACTGGAAATCTCTGAAGACAATTAATCATCTCATGGCTGTTAATCAATTCAGAATGGTTGCACAGGCTTCTTTATCTACAAAAGTATATCGAAAGATCCGAGTTCAACAATGACTCTGTTAATTGAAGAATTATATCTAAAGAAAATTTCAACAAGAGAATAAGAAAAGACGTGGTTTGATCGCTCATGAAAAGAGTATCACGACGGATTTATAAAGGAATCCAAACAAAGAAGGTATGCAAAACATTCAAAGTTTCAGGCTACACATGTTTTGTACAGCAACAAACAAAAGACAAAATAATTGGAAGATACCAGCACATGAATGAATAATACGTAGCAAAAGAAGACATGTATTGTTAAGAGATAAAATCACATACACTAACTATACATTTGTTATAGAAAGAAGAGAAGGATGAGGAGGAACAAAACCGATGACAAATACTCTGATAGAGTTGAGCTGAGTTGAGTCATAAACCAATTTCACATTACTCGGAACATGCACATATACGCTCCGTCCTCATCTGCAACAGCCAGCGAAGAGTCCCAATACTAATGGTACCAGTAGAGTCTGATTATGTGTCTGTCTAGCCTTTCCTCGGAGAGTTGAGTGTCAGCCGGCTCCCCTGGTCACTCCCTGCAGCGCCACTCTCTCCAAGCCGGGATGAACTGCCTGTTCTTCTGCAGTATACACACAACTCCAAGGGCCACAACCACACTTGCCCTACCATGTATCAATACCCCACCAAAGGTGCAGCCAATCTTTCGTCCTGCTCGTTTCCCACCACACCAGCATGTCCTGGGGGAAAACATTTCAAAGTAGCTCTCAATTTTTGATTTTTGAATGGTTGCCTGCCATCTGCCCAAAGCATGCCTATCATCTTTCACATCATACTTTGTGAGTCCGTTACAATTACGACACGCATATGCGGTGTATCCTCCAGATGGAGTTAACAATGAATGCAACTAGCCAGCTATGAATAAGGATGTGATGAACATAGAAACAAAAATCAATCAATGTGCCTCAGAAACTTCTGCCTATTTCCCTTCAATAGGAGCATGAGCCCTCTCGCCAAAGCCTCTTATCTCTAGCCATCTACTGCAGGTTTACCCATGTCCTCAACATATTATTAATCTGTTTTGTATTTTCTTCTCTATTTCTGTTTTGCCCTTACCGTGGCAAAGGGTTTGAGAACGCAATTCGCAATTTCGCATAACAAGTAGGAAAATATATCAGCAATAATTTTAGAAGCAGACAGCCTTGCGCTGGTTTTCATATTGTGATATGAGAACCAATCGTTCAGAAAGTAACTGCAAACTACTTAATGTAAACGTTTCTAGAAATTACAGCCAGACCAATCTGGGGTTGACTGCGACATATCCTTTAAAGGATATGCAACACACACAGAATAGCCAATCACACACGGCGCGGTAATTGTTGCACAAACAGAATAGCCAATCACACGCGGGACGGTAATAGTTACACATACAGTATAGCCAATCACACACTGGGCAGTAATTGTTACACATAAAGAATAGTCAATCATACATGGGCGGTAATTAGTCCATATATATTATATATATATATATATATATATATATATATATATATATATATATATATATATATATATATAATTTTTAAAAAGACGCAAATAATATAATAGAGTTGCATATATTAATGTCTGGCATATTCTCATTCATGTCGTCAGGTGCTTACTGCACAAATCACTTCATGAAAAACAAAAACGCGAATCTTAAAACTGAAATAAAAAACACAAAATATCCACAGTAATTGTAACTGATAATCCTGTCTGTATGGCAACAAAGCAAATATTTAACCCTTCGAAGCCCCACTGCTTCACCATAATTTAACAAATTCGTCCATATAGTGTGTTAATGATTAAATCCCATGGGATGATTAATCGTCTTAAGCGACTTCCTGCATCTGTCATGGGTTAATATACAGTAGTTGTCCTTATACAACTGCCTTAAATTTGATATACAATACAACATGTCTGCTAGCATATTAACAACTTTAGAAGTCATAACTGTGACACACTACTACTTCCTATTTTCCACCACCCATTTTTGTTAGGGCCTCCCTGGGTTAGGAGTTTAATGTCTTTTTCCGTAATCCCATATACTCTCGTGAGTAACGTGACAAGCGCGAGAATCGGTAGCGGTTCTCTCCGCGTCGGTAACTTACGGGGTATGTGAGCAGGTCGCTCAGAAAGCAACGGCAAACTACAAGAAGTCAACAGTCGGCTAAAAGATGCTGATGTTGACAGCGATGTCCTGTAAAGGATATGCGAACAAGGGAAGGCAGGATTTCCTTGGTTACCACAATCGTCTGTTATTATTTTATCTTTGATTTTGAGTACATCAAGTACATCTCTAGTGTGCCAATATAGGCAGACAGGTACTTACATTAAAAACTGATAAATGTAAATAGAGCTGGTGTACACAGGAAATGTAAATAGAGCTGGTGTACACGGAAACAATTTGTTTCCATTGCTTAGATGGGGAAAGGGGTTTCTGTGTTGCAGCTCCTGTTATCTTATATATAAAAAAGACTTGTGCGTATGTATCTCTGTATGTATTTATGTATCTCTGTCCGTATGGCCTTTATTTGTTCGCGAACGGCCCATCCGATTGAGATGAAATTTTCTACACGCCTTCCTTTCATTCCAGAGCTGACAACTGTGATATTTTGTTAGTGTGAAATCGCCTGCTTACTCAGTATTATTTCATTTTTCATTTTTCATCATAATTTCATATATTTCAGGGGACCTAACTCTGTAAAAGTTATTTCAAGGGGCATAACTTTTCTGTATAACTTATAGTCATATTGTGGCATCGTTTTCAAAGATTTATAAACTCTTTGTCCATAGTTATGTACCGGCATATGAGTTATAATAAATAATGATACAATCTGTAAGGCATTTTCAAAGTTTTCATAAAAATGATGCACAATGCATAACATTGTAACTCATCTTTTTTTGCTTAAGAAGTTACTGTAGTCATGCAGGTGATTAGAAAGAGTTTTCATTAAAAATAATGGATGGTGTGTAGAAGAACGTTCTTTTAAGTTACTTTTTTTGTTGTATGAATTTAATGAAGCCGGACAGGGTCAGGCAGACAGATAGACAGACAGATAGACAGTCGGGAACGGGAACTTATATGACTACTTATATGAATTAAATGAGATGCTCCACATCAGGAGCTGGGAAATGCCGGGCCGGGTCAGACAGACAGACAGACAGACAGACAGACAGACAGACAGACAGACAGACAGACAGACAGACAGACAGACAGACAGACAGTCGGTAACGGGAACGAGAACTTATATGACTACTTATATGAATTAAATGAGATGCTCCCCACCAGGGTCTGGGCGAAGCCGGGCAGGGTCAGCTAGTTAGATATAAATATATATACCCTACTAGCACGCAAATATGCTTGAGTTAGTTGTTTAGAAACTTACATTGTAATCCACATCGTGGACACATTGTTGCACGATACATTTACTCAGTCTTAAACTATACTGGCAAGCGTGGGCATGGAATAATCGTATAGAAAAATACATTTAATAGACGAAGAATATATATATTTATTGCCTTAATCGACCTCATAAATGCATTTGATTTGGTCAGTTGTGAGGGGGTCTGTTCAAGGCACTAAAGAAGATTGGCTGCTCACCAACTCTTCTGTCCATTGTGAAATCGTTCCACACAGGCATGAAGGGTATAATCAAGTTTGATGGTGCATCTTTAGAAGAGTTTGAAATCAAGAGTGGAGTTAAGTAAGGTTGTATACTAGCTTCCACCCTCTTTGCAATATACTTTTCACTCTACTGAAATATGCCTTTCGTGATCAGGATGGTGGTATATACATTCACTCACGCTCAGATGGTGGCCTCTACAGTGCTCAAAGATTGAAGGCCAAGGCCAAAATTAGGAGGGTACTGATCAGAGAGTTGCTGTTCGCAGATGATGCTGCAATTACGATCCACTCTAAGGAAGAATTACAACGACTACAATCTGCATACTTCAATGCTTATTCTTAATTTGGTTTAACAATTAGCAAGAAGAAGACACAAATTACGTCACAAGGTGCACATGGGGTACCATAAATCTTTACTGACGACGCCGAACTAGAGATAGGAGACCATTTTACATATCTAGGATCAGAGGTAAATAGCAAATTATCCCTAGATCAGGAAATCAACATCAGGATTGGTAAGGCAGCAACAACAATGAATAGGTTACGAAAACGAGTCTGGGACAATAGGAAGCTTACTGCCAAAACAAAAGTCCTTATCTACCAAGCCTGTGTCCTTAGTACTCTTCTTTATGGCAGTGAAGCCTGGTCAAATTACTCACGCCAAGAGAATCGTTTAAACAACTTTCATATGCTGTGTCTGCGAAGAATACTTGGTATTAAGTGGCATGACAAAATCACAAATACTGAAGTATTGGAAAGATCAGGCGTGGGTGAAGGTATATTCCATGCTCAGTCTTCGTAGACTTAGATGGATAGAACATGTTAGGAGGATGGATGATGGTAGAATATCAAAGGACATCCCTTTTTGTGAATTACAGATGGGTAAGAGATCTCAGGGTCGGCCTCTACTACGATTCAAAGATTTGTGTAAGCGAGGAATGATTGATACAGGGATTGATAATACATATTGGGAGCATGTCGCCGCTGAACGTGTTGCATGGAGGGCAAATATCAGAAATGGAATAAAGACAAAGGAGAAAATGATTCCAGATAAGTCACACACCGAGCGTGTGAGACGTAAGATGGTGCATGATGGTGGAAATGACCATGTGTTCACATGCATCCACTGTGGACAAACATTTACAGCACGAATTGGCCTTATCAGCCACACTCGCCACCGCCATGGGTTGTAGTTATTATGCCTTTGTGAAGGACAATGTAACAAACTACTGGCTGTCAAGACGGCAATGTGCCAATATATATATATATATATATCCAAAATATCATCTTCACTGGGGCTGAGCTGAGGAGATCCCACTCCCCTCTCTAATCTCAGAAACCAGTTCGGAGTGTGCATGACAATTATTCTATTCCATTATACCATTACCCCCTACTCTGTTCAACCTCTGAACAGAGGTATTAGGGTCCACCCCTGTCTCAGATTCAAATAGGAGTCAGCCACAAGTCACAGCTATATTAATTTGAAGGTGATAATTGTCCAAGGAAGGTAATGGCTTGCTTAATGTGACAAGTATTGGATTTTCATAGCAATTATTATTTTAAAGACCAGAATTATTAATATTGTGCTTTGAGTTCCATTCTGTATGTTGTTTCATGGTATCCTTCACGGAATCTTACATATTGTGTAAGGTGTTCTCTTTCATTTTACATTTGGTCAGAGCATACTAGAGAAATCTGGCTTCCTTAAAGGCCATTTCTACAGTATATATTGCTTCTTGAAAATTAATGCCCTTTTGATTGTTTTACGGTGGTTATTTTCCATGATGGGCATCTACTGGCAAATATTCTAGAAATGAAAGCAAAATGATTTACAAGGCATGAGAGTCGTCTTCGTTACACCGGGTTTTATCCCACATAGCTAGGTCTCTTTCCGCAAGACAACCTGCCGAAAGCGTCGCGCAAAGCACGAACTCCGCAGCTCCAGCGACGAACGTCAGAAGTCTCTGAGAAAATTACACCCGTGAACCGAACGATGTAGCCTAGAATCGAACCCACAACCTTCGGAATGCGAGGCAGACGTCGCTACGGAGACTCCATGTCTAGATATGAAAGAGGCAACAAGTACGAGCTTTGAGCTCAACCAATTCTTCCCCGACTTCCACTGAAGGAAGAAGAATCAAAAACAGCTCGCTGACATCAATAGCCCCCCCCCCCCCCCACCACCCCAAGAAAGAAAGAAAGACAAAATAATATGCCATATCTGTAGCTCCGAAGTCAAGCATATTTACCTAGCGTCAACAACTCTTTCTATAGGCTACCAAGACACATGTTAATACAGTTCCCACCCACTCTTTTTTTTTTTTATGTGGAGCTCAATTTTAAAATCCCTAGCCAGAATGTTTGTTCATTTTTGGGTACGTCAGCAGAAAAGCAAATATGAAGTCCGCCACCGGTGAATGTTATCTTCAGTTTTGTTTTCATTATCTGTTTGACTTAATGGAGTGCATGCATAAAGGACTGCAGAACAAGGAATGGGGGGAAGTCGACTCTTGTGTGGCCTCATTAACTGCTAGTACTAAAATATAACGCAGCTAGATAACAATTCCTTAACACCTAGCAAAAAGTGAGCAAGCGTTATAAGAACTAGTGGAACAAGTAAACAGGCATAGTGCAGAATGTGTTTAGATATTAACACCTCCCAAAAAAACAAAAACTATGATAATTAGCAGTGGAAAGGAAAGGTCATCAATGAACATCACATTAAACGGACAGATAATAGAACAAGTAACAAATGTCTCTTATCTTTGACGTGTAATAACAGATGGTGGCATGAGTGAAACAGAAATCAAAAAGAGAATAGGAATGGCCAAAATGCTTTCAATTTCATGACATCCGTAGGAACATTTAGAGAGATTACCAGGGTATTAAAAGTGAGAATTGTCAAATGTTATGTACGAGACCACACTACAGAAGCCTGGGCAATGAACAGGCAATTGGAAAGTTGAATGGATGTCCTGGAGAAGTGGATACACAGAAGAATTTGTCGTATTTCATGGAAACAAAATCAATCAAATACAGAGTATCTAGAAAAACTGGGAATGAAAAGAGAGTTGATGAAATATTTAAAAAAGATGCATGTGAATTATTATGGCCACGTTAAAGGATATCGCACTCTTATAAAATCATATTGCAGGGCAAGGTTGAAGGCAAACGAGCAAGATGTAGAAAACGATATAAATAGGAAGAATAAGATGGACGAACGACCGTCTGACATAGTGTGCATTCAAGGCGAGAAACAGTGCTGGAGATCCATTACAGCCAACCTTCATTGTGGGGTCGGCATTTGATTGATTGATTGAACGCCTACGGATTTCTTCGTCCTGGAGATGTCGTTAAATCTGGCGTTTCTTCTGTGAAGATCACGATTATATGCTTTCAGTTTGTTCGTATTGTTCTCCGGTGAGATAATTTTTGTGTTATAAAGCACGTTTATTAGATCTCATTGCGTTGAGTTAGATTGCATGAGACGTCGATCGTTCAAAATAAAAAAATAAAAAAGTAAAAAACTAATGGCTAACTATTGAACGTATACAAATTGACTAGTGCTTCACAAACAGTAAAAAAATGCTGGGCTTGATTACGACGTCATATAAAGGAGATGCAACTAACGCTTTTTACGGCTTTGGTGGCCATTTTTAAAAACACTGTCTGATAGGATGCAAAGGGGTGTGGGGGAGTTGGGGGGGGGGAGTAGTGTCGGTGTTAATGGCACAGATGTGCATTATGGCTAACAGAGGAGGAGGGTGGTTGAGGATCAATGGTTTAAGGACATCATGCTTTGTATGTAAGGAATAATTGAGGCACACATCTGAATGTCCGCTACCGTGAATTCTGTGTGAGCCCTCGCCGTGGCTTCAATCTGAATGTCCACCAGAGTGCATGTTTGGGAGCATCGTGTGTGCATAGTTCAGGCCACTAATGACCACTTCCAGTTATTGGGTGTAGGGAAAGTTTGTGAGGTCAATTGTTTCTTCTTCTTCTTTTCGTTCATCCGGAGTGTTTTTTCAGATGTGATTGCGGTGTGTCTGTTATGCGCCCTTGGGCCGAAACCCGTAGGCCAACACATCGACTTTAGCGTGCTTTTTTGACCAGGTAGCATTCCTGGGGGTCAATTGTTTAATGACCGCTTCCCGTCATAATGTGTGTGAGAGAAATTTATAGGGTCTACTGTTTAATGTCCATTTCCCGTCAGAGTGTGTGTAAGAGAAGTTTATGAGGTATATTGTTTAATGACCGCTTTCCGTCATAATTTGTGAGAGATGTTTATGAGGTCTGTTGTTTAATGTCCACTTCCCTTCATAGTGTGTGTTGGAGAAGTTTATGAGGTCTGCCATTTAATGACCGCTTCTCGTCAATGGGTGGTGGGTGAATTTTGAGTTTTGTTCTTTTATTAATGGTCACTTCCGATCATTGTGTGTGGGAGAAGATATGACGCCTATTGCTTAATGGTCGCTTACTAGACTATCACAACGCAGTAAACATACACATATGTGCATTTTCTTTTCAATTCCCCTCCCCCTTCTATCCACCCCCTTCCCCCCCCCCCCAATAGTAGATAATATTCCCTTCCCATACATGGGTTAAATGTGAGACTAATCGGTATTGTCCATAAGACCATCCGCACAAAGACAAAACTCAGGAGCTCGAGTTGAGTTGAGCTAAGAACCGACATCATTGAACTGAAGACGCTCCCACACGCGCTCCGTCCCCTCGTTCAACAGCCAGCGAAGAATCATACTCCTAATAGTTCCCACTGCTATCTGATTGAAAGTTCTCCTGGTCTTGCCTCTCAATTTTGAGATTCTTCCAGAACCACTGCCGATACCCCGCAATCTCATTCTTTCCACATACGGGTTCTCAATTTGTGTCTCCACCTTCTCCATCTGGTCCCACAGGCACTCGACCACCTCTCTCTTGTTCACATGTTGGCTGGAAGGAAACAGGCATTTACTCACACAAACACATACACATACAACATTCATCCACCCATCCACCCACTAATGCACGCGTACACACACAATTGTTTGAAAATAACACATACACACATATGCACACATATCCATATAGCGGTCATCGTGGCTGAGAGATTTAGACCGATCGCTCTTAAACTTCCTGCTAGCTGATGTAGGAATTGTGGGGTAATTCCCCAGACCAGTCAGCTGAACTTTAAACTTTGACCTCTCTCTCAGAAAGCAATGGTAAACACATTACCTAGAAAGAAATGGACTGGAGAATAAAGCGAAGGACATGCAACAAAAATTGCATACACACTTGGAACCAGCTGTCCAACAACGGTCTTCCCACCAGCTCCAGTAATTAAACTTTAATTTTCACATTTTTATTCTCTACCCGAAATGCCAGGGAAAACCACTAATTTAGTTTCCATTTGTGAAGTCAACGAGCAGTCTCTAAGCTACATTGATGGTGGAGCGTGATATGTCCAAAGCATGTCATGTCGCCCTTTGACCCAATAACCTACAATGACATCGTTATTGCGACATGTTTGTACTGGTTGAGTATTAGTAATAACTTGTTACGAATCCACTGACTGGTGTATCGATGCCTACGATATTCCCTCCTGCTAATCCACCCCTTCTCGTTCACCCCCACTCTGATAGTAAGGCACTCCCACTCTGATAGTACGGCACTCCCACTCTGATAGTACAGCACTCCCACCCTGATAGTAAGACTGACAGATTTCTAAATGTTTTCCAGTAGTGAATTTGAATAACGGAGACACAAACAATATATTGCATGATTTGTGCCTGGCACATTTCGATGCATCTCGTGACAGATTTATGTTTATTTGTTGTTATTCTCTCGTTTGCGTGGTTACCTACCTCTTACTCGGCCGCTGTGCAAAATGTGCAAAAGGCTGCCAGGCAGTGTGCAAATGATTATTGGATCAAGTTATGTGAGTCCATTCAAATCGCAAGTGATAAGGGAGACATAAGAAGCATGTATGAAGGAATAAAGAAAGCCTCTGGTCCAGTGATCAAAAGAAGTGCACCATTGAAAACCTTGACTGGAGAAATCATCACTGACAAGAAACGGCAGATGGACAGATGGGTAGAGCACTATTTGGAGCTTTACTCAAGTGAGACCAAACTAGCGGATGATGCCCTCAACGCCATAGAGGCTCTACCAACTCTTGACCACCTGGACACACTTCCCACCATAACAGAAGTTAAGTGTGCTATAAATGAACTTGCATCTGGCAAGGCTCCAGGTAAGGATGGGATTCCAATAGAGGTTATCAGGAGTGGGCAAGACACACTCACTATACAGATCCACCAGCTAATAGAGCTATGCTGGCGTGAAGGACAAGTCCCACAGGATTTCAAAGATTCAAACATCATAACACTGTACAAGAACAAGGGCGATCGGAGCGACTGCAACAACTATAGGGGTATCTCACTTCTGTGTATTGTTGGAAAAGTATTTGCCAGAATTGTTCTGCGCAGACTTCAAGTCCTAGGAGATCAAGTCTACCCCGAATCACAGTGTGGCTTTCGACAGAACCGGTCTACCACTGATATGATATTCTCATTGCGACAAATGCAAGAAAAATGCCGTGAACAGAATCAACCACTGTTTATTGCCTTCATCGACCTCACAAAGGCATTTGATTTGGTCAGTCGTGAGGGTCTGTTCAAGGCACTAAAGAAGATCGGCTGCCCACCAACTCTTCTGTCCATTGTGGAATCGTTCCACACAGGCACGAAGGGTATAATCAAGTTTGATGGTGCAACTTCTGAAGAATTTGAAATCAAGAGTGGAGTTAAGCAAGATTGTGTACTAGCTCCCACCCTCTTTGGAATATACTTTTCACTTCTACTGAAATATGCATTTCGTGATCAGGATTGTGGTATATACATTCACTCACGCTCAGATGGCGGCCTCTACAATTCTCAGAGATTGAAGTCTAAGACCAAAATTAGGAGGGTACTGATCAGAGAGTTGCTTTTTGCAGATGATGCTGCAGTTACGACCCACTCTGAGGAAGAATTGCAATGTCTACTATCTGCATTCTCCAATGCTTGTTCTGAATTTGGTTTAACAATTAGCAAAAAGAAGACACAGATTATGTCACAAGGTGCACATGGGGTACCATCAATCTTTATTGACGACGCCGAACTAGAGATAGTAGACCATTTTACATATCTAGGATCAGTGGTAAATAGCAAATTATCCCTAGATCAGGAAATCAACATCCGGATTGGTAAGGCAGCAACAACAAGGAACAGGTTAAGAAAAAGAGTCTGGGAGAACAGGAAGCTTACTGCCAAAACAAAAGTCCTTGTCTATCAAGCCTGTGTCCTTAGTACTCTTCTCTATGGCAGGGAAACCTGGACAACTTACTCACACCAAGAGAACAATTTAAACAGCTTTCATATGCGGTGTCTGCGAAGAATTCTTGGTATTAAGTGGCAAGACAAAATCACAAATACTGAAGTATTGGAAAGATCAGGTTGTGTGACAGTTTATTCCATGCTCAGTCTTCGTAGACTTAGATGGATAGGACATCTTAGGTGCATGGATGATGGTAGAATACCAAAGGATATCTTTTTTGGTGAATTACAGATGGGTAAGAGATCTCAGGGTCGGCCTCTACTACGATACAAAGATGTGTGTAAGCGGGACATGATTGATACAGGCATTGATAATGCACATTGGGAGCAAGTCGCCGCTGAACGTGTTGCATGGAGGGCAAATATCAGAAATGGAATAAAGTCAAAGGAGAAAATTATTGCAGAAAAGTCACACACCAAGCGTTTGAGACGTAAGATGGTGCATGATGGTGGAAATGACCACGTGTTCAGATGCACCCACTGTGAACGGACATTTACAGCGCAAATTGGCCTTATCAGTCACACTCGCTACCGCCATAGTTAAAAGTTATTATGCCTTTTTAAAGCACAAACTATCGTCTGTCAAGACGGCAAGGTGCCAATGAATGACTCGGCCGCTTGCATATAAACCTAAAGTTGTGTTTACACCCAACACCAGTCATTCTGTTGAACTTGAAGGTTGGTTTCTCATTCGTAAAGCTATGCCAAACTAAAATGTTGCATGTTCTTTACAGGACGTTTCGATGAATCGCAAAATCAAGTTCATTTCAATGCAATAATACGTTCAGTAGCTTGCCATTGCTTTCTGAGCCAGAAGTTAACGTGTACGTCCAACAGGGGACAATCATATAACCTCGGCGCCAGCGCAACGGAAGTTTAATCACAAGAGACATTAATCCCGCGGCGACGCTTACCGCAGTGACAAACTGTGAGTGGCACCTTGCAGTCTTGACAGACCAAAGTATGTGGATTGGAATTTGGCCAAAATTCCATCACAATGCCTGGGCAGAGCTTCAGAGAACACGTGGTGCCCAAACGACATGTCCCCTCTCTCGGCCTTGAATTGTTTGATCCAGAGGAAAGGATAACCAATACGTCTGGAACAAGGTAGGCTGCAGACGCTGGCGACTCAACGTCAAACCTCCGAGACCTCTCCCCCACGAGCAGGAGGCGAGCGGTGGCCAGACCCTAAACCTTTGGGACTTGTTCGTCTGCTGAGAGCGAATCGCCCATCCTGCCACTGTGCAGATCCCGCGACCAGCGGGAATAGGCCCACTGGAGATATTGCTCGTCTATTGCGAACAAATCTCCAAGACTCTGAATAAGACTGAATAAGTAAAGAAACGATAAAAGTAGTGGTATTTCAATTGCGCTTGCGCTCCCACCTATGCTACACCCTTCATATGTCTTCAAAAAGTCGGATTAGTGTCAATTTGACAATGAGTAGTTGTCACTCACTCTGTTGAGCTGTTGAGTGACAAACTACTCATCGTAAAATTGCCTAGAAATTAAACCAGGACTTATCACGTCCCGCAAAGAACATGCAACATTTAAATGTATTTATTATTTATAAGCGTGTCTTTAAATTAAACATTAAGTTAAAGAAAGTAACAACTACAGCTGAAGTCACGCGTATCTCACTGTCTTCATTCTGTAAACATTAAGTTGCATAACATTTACATGTTTAATTATATAATGTTAATTATGTCAGTAAAACTATAATTTCATCTTTCAAATTTTTCTTGCATTTGCATATACAACTGTCTGCGGATTGAATGAATACCCCAGTAAACAAAACACTCTACTGGAATTCCCCACCTACCGTTCAACTCCCAATGTAGCAACGACAACAACAAAATCCACTACATTGCACCGGGTTTTATCTCATATGGCTCGGTCTCTTTCCGCAGGACAGCCTGCCGAAAGCGTCGCACAAAGCAGGAACTCTGTATCTCCAGCGACGACCCCTACGAGTCTCCAAGAAAACACACTCGTGAACAGAACGACGCAGGCAGGAATCGAACCCACAACCCTCGGAGACTCCACCCCAAAAAAAAACCACAAACTCACGCCAAGCCCTTGTTCATTATGCGTTGTGTACAGCATTAGAACCGACCAATCATTTCTCTTCTTTAAATGTTTATTAATTCTCGACAACAGCATTACGGTCCGATGTGTTTGTGTGTTTGTTATTTGACCTATGCTGGTTTAATATAAATTATGAGACCTATGGTCCTATCTCAACGGTTTGATACTAATTCTATCCGTATTCCATAGTTGTAGGTTCATGTGTATGATAGACATGACTTATGAAGACACTTGTTTAGGAGTGTCTAGTTGGTCATGCGTCGAAGTACACTTGTTCCTGCAGCGAGGCGCCGTCGTCATATGGAGGCGACAAGTTCGAATCCTGGTCGGTAACTATAGCTTTTAAATTTTATGTTGTCTAGTGCGTCCTCTAGTCTCTACTTCCTTCTTCTCCTTCCGTGAGCGCCAAACAATACTATGTGTGTTTATTTATGTAACTGTCTTAGCGGCCTCAACGGGTTCCCCAACTGATTTCCTGTTTTTAACAGTAATGCTAATACGTGTAAGAAAATTCATTGCTTGCTTTTTTTCACCTCTCCCATTCTTTTAACTCTTGTAGGTTTCTGGTTTCAGCTCTCGCTCCTCACACAGACTCCCCTATTGGGTTTTGTTTTCTATTCTTATTGAATAATCCCCTTATCATTATGTACTTTAAGGTTGCGACATTCTCGGTACTGTTTAGAATAGATGTATGTGTGTGTGTGTGTGTGTGTGTGTATGTGTGTGTGTGTGTGTGTGTGTGTGTATAAGTGTGTGTAACTTTGTGTGTACGTGTTTGTGTGTGTAATTATGTGTGTTTGTAAGTGTGTGTGTAAGTGTGTGTGTGTGTGTGTGTGTGTGTGTGTGTGTGTGTGTGTGTAAAAGGAAGTGTTAGAGGCTTACATGCTGATATTCGCAAGACTCCACCCACCATTGTTTTCAGCTTTACTTTATGAATGCTCTGACAATGTTCTTCAACTGTGTGTTGTGTGTTGTGTGTGTGTGCGTGTGTGTGTGCGTGCGTGAGTGTGTGTGTGTGGGGTATAGAACACATATATATGGTAACAGAGTACAAAAGCAAATAACTTTCCTTGGATATCAGGAAGGCAGAAACAATGGTTATATCAAAGAAAAAGATGACACTAAAATGTGAGGTAACAACAGAAAGATAAACAAAATAAACATTTACTGACAAGCAACTATTTTCCGGAAACGGAATTTAATTAAAAAAAAAAAAAAGAGATTCAACAACAGTACGAAGTAAAATGCTTAACCACGCAGCTAAATCTAGGGGCAATCATACATTCAGATGCAAGAGGCGTGACAAAGATTAAGACCACAACAGGGCAAACAAAAGCTGCATTTAAGAAAACTGACACGTTGCATACGCAATAAGTCACTATCACTGAATGCAAGACATAGCGTACAGACGTGTTTTATAGAACATGTTTTGCTGTATGGCAGCGAATTATAAAATGTTAATGAACAAATTATGACAAGCTTGGAAGCAACGGAGACGAATGTTGCGAATACCTCGGACAGCCAAAGTAGCTAAGCAGTGATTTTCTGGATCAGGCTAATGATGCTAGAACATTATAAACAGCTAAAAGAAGGAAACAAACAGCGTTCTTGGTCATGCAATGAGAAAGAAGCATTAGAAAACATTGTGAGAATTAGAATGATAAGTGAGGGATCAGCAGAGGCAGTCTGAGAGAAATGGTGCTGGAAGGACAGAAACAGCGGCATAGAGGAATATCGTCAGCGGAATTGATCCAGAACATCAAAGACTGAGATCTATGGAGAGACATAACTGGCTAAGCTCATCATCATCAAGTGCCCTGCCAGCTGGCGTAGGCGTTCATGGCTCTCCACAGATCTCGGTCTTTGGTTTTCTGGATCAACTCTGCTGCTGATATTCCTCCGTGCCACCGTCTCAATCCATCCAGCATCATTTCTCTTGGTCTGCCTCTGCCTCTCTTCCCCTCGATCTTTCCAGTTGTCACGATGTTCTCCAATGCCTCTCTTCTCATTACATGCCTATGCTAGTTGGGAATAAATGTTGGTAATGATGATGATAGTGGTGAGGATGATGATGATGATGATGATGATGATGATGATGATGGCGATGATGATAATGGCGATGATGATAATGATGATGATGGTGATGGTAATTATAATAAATAGAGAATGACTGTTTAAATAAATTATTTTATGTATGGTTGTAAATTTTGGTCACTTGAATCTTCTCATTGTAAAACACCTGACTATAGCCTCGATTCTCAATTGCTTGCTTTTCGAAACACTCTATAAAGTTTCCACTTTAAAAAACAATAGAATCTCAGAAATTTCAATTAACAGTCTTATATCATATTTGATTTGATTGATTTTGCCTCTGTCGATATTGAAATAGAGAATGGCGTTAAAACGATTGTGATGTTCTTTGGAGCTACAGTGTGCATATTACTTGTCTCTTTTTTTTTTTGCAAGCTCCAAAGTGGCCTAAATCTGCAATTTAATGCTTGCGTGGCCGTCGTCAATGTGTTATGCTGATCTTGCGCTATGCTATCGAGTTTATATATATATATATATATATATATATATATATATATATATATATATATATATATATATATATATATATATATATATATATGTGTGTGTGTGTGTGTGTGTGTGTGTGTGCGTGCGTTATGCTGGGGAGGCCGGGTCCTCCGCGAACCACCACCTACTTCCTGTGCAGATTCCACCCCTACTAATATACGTTACAGCATACTGAGTGAAGGTAATCAGAAAAGAGTGTTGAAGTGTTACATAGAAACTGTACTTTTGTATGGATGTTAAGCGTGGACAATGAGCAGACAAGCTGAAAAACATCTAATAGCTGTGTAAATGTGGTTTCTGAGAAAAAAATGCAAAGAATACCATGGACAGAAAGAAATACCAATGACCAAGTCATACAAAAATACAAATGTCTTCTTCTTCTGCGTTCATCCGGAGTTTTGTTTTTTCCGGACGTGATTGCGTTGTGCCTGTTAACAGCAGAGCTGCGTTCTTGCGCCGTTAGGCCGACACATCCGATTTCTGTGGGCATTTGTTGACCGGGTTAACCTTCCCGGGGCAAAAATACAAATGAAAACCGTAAACTGATTAGAGAATGTAGATGTAGTCACAATTTTTTGGACGCGTTATGAGAATAAATAAATTGGAGAACTTGATGACAACTGGCAAGATCGAGGGGGGAGAGAACAAGAGGAAGGCAGTTAAGTAAATATGTTGATGGCTTGGCCACGTGGTGTCGTCGAGACAAGAACACTGAGCTGATTCACGACTCTTGTGATCGTGTGAGATGGCGAAACATTACTTATCGGAATGGCACAGGATGATGACGAGGTAACCATACGACATGCACGGATAATATTGATGCCGTATAATGCAAATACTTTATCCGTAATCCCGTTTATCCACGTGAGCAAATACAGCTGCGCGAGAATCGGTAGCGGTTCTCACCCCGCCCGTTACTTACGGGATATGTGAGCCGGCCGCTCAGAAAGCAATGGCAAACCACTGAGCGTAATCTTGCCAAGACATCAACAACAGCGGTAAAATACTGGCGTTGAACGGGATGTCCTGTAAGGGGGCTGCGCGGTCTAGAGGTATGGTGTCCGCCTCGAGTGCTGGAGGTCCCGGGTTCAAGCCCCGGTGAGGCCCGGGATCTTTTCACGTGGACTTCTAGTAAAAATTTCCCCTTGGCTCTGGGTAGTGAGATCGGACGCCCGTGTGTATTGTTGCGCACGTAAAAGATCCCTTGGCAGTTGGAAATCGAAAAAGAGTAGCCTAACGGCGCTGCCCGGGCAAAATTCCGAGTTAAAAATCTACCCAAAGTATTTTCAGGATCCTCGCCCGTGCTACGGAGTTCGTGCACTGAGCTGAGTTTCTCCAGACTCAGGTTTGAGTTAGGAGGAGAACGGAGCACTTATGGGTTGCACCCGTGTGCCGTGATGTTGATCCGTCGACTAAACTAAACTAGGGATGTCCTGTAATAGGATCATCATTATCAAGTGTCCTGCCAGCTGGCGTAGGCGTTCATGGCTCTCCACAGATCGCGGTCTTTGGTGTTCTGGATCAACTCTGCTGATGGTATTCCTCCATGCTACTGACTCAATCCACCCAGCATAATTTCTCTTGGTCTGCCTCTGCCTCTCTTCCCCTCGATCTTTCCAGTTGTCACGATGTTCTCCAATGCCTCCCTTCTCATCACATGACCGAATAAAGCTGGTTGTCTCGTTCTTATTGTTGAATATAATGTTCTACTTTCATTAACCTGTCTCAGGCAGTCATTGTTAGTTACTTTGGCAGTCCAAGGAATTCGCAACAATCGTCTCAGGAACCACATCGCCGTTGCTTCTAATTTCTTATTAATTTGTTCATTTACATGCCACGATTTACTGCCATACACCAAAACTGGTTCTACATAGCATTTCAGCACTCTCTTTCTTACATTCAGTGATAGTGACTTATTGCATAAGATACTCTTCATTTTCTGAAATGCGGCTTTTGCTTGCCATATTCTGCTCTTAATCTCTGTTGTACATCTTCCATCTGATGTTATAAATGTCCATAGGTATTTAAAATTATACACTTTGTGAAGAATATTCCCTTCTATTTCTATTTCACATTTTGGTGGCACCATCTTCTTTGATATCACCATTGTTACTGTTTTCTTGATATTCAAGGAGAGTCCTTTCCTTGTACTCTCTGTTACTACAATTCCAACAATTGTTGTAGGTCTGTTGAATTATCTGCCATCAATACTGTGTCATCTGCATAGTGTATATCATTTATATTATAACCTCCAACTAGTATTCCTGGCTTCTCTTTGATTTCTCTCATTATTACTTCGCTATACAGGGAGAAATGATCTGGTGACAAGAAACACCCCTGTCGTACTCCTAGCTTTATCTGTTCGTAACCACCCTCTTTATTTCCTATATTAATTGCTGCTACTTGGTTCCAGTAAATATTCTTTCATCTCATCTCATCAAGTTCCTCTTGTACCTTGCGATGTCGAGGTGAAGTATAAACACCGGGAGAGTGCCCGCTTATGGGCTTCATGTATTGATATTCCCATGAACTCTTATTCCCTGCGTCCATCTGCGTCGTGGTCTGCCTCTTCCTCTGCTTCCCTCTGGTCTGTACACCATTGCTTGTTGTGGTATACTGTTAGTTGGTAACCTACTTGCATGGCCAAACCATTTGACTTGCTGCTTTCTAATAAAATCTAGAGCAGCTTTAACCCCCACTTTAGTCCTGATTTCTTCATTTCTGATCTTATCTCTTCTTGATACATTGAGTATTCTTCTCAGGAACCTCATTTCTGTTGTTGTGATTTTTCTTTTCTCTTTTTCTGTCATTGTCCAGGTTTGGTATTGGTAACATAGAGCTGGTAGGAAGATTGTGTTGTAAAGTGCCTTTAGTCCGTTTATACTTCTTAGTTTTTCTACGAGCAGTATGAAGATCCCCTGTCCGCTTGCTAGGCCAGTCGCTGGTTTAGGACAACAAATCTGACCTTAGGCGGGTCTCTCTGGCTGAGGGGTTACACCACTTTCTCCGTAATCCCGTTTATCCACGCAGGGTCTCGCAGCGAGGTGAGAATTGGAAGCGGTTCGACCCCCGCTCGTGACTTGCGAGATAATGAGCCGGCCGCTCAGAAAGCCATGGCAAACTACTGAGCGTAATCTTGCCAAGAAATCAATATACAGCTGAAAGATGCTGATGTTGACAGCGATGTCCTGTAAAGGATATGCAAAACATTTATTTATTTATCTGACCATAGGGAGTCCATTCCCTATGGCGAACCATATCCCCGTTAGCCCATGACCTCGCGGTCATGGTTTGCCAATCTACACCACGTGGAAGTGGGGTAGACTTGTGTAGTCTGCGGGTCATCGGCAGGTTAATAATTTTCACTGCTCACCCCTCCTGGGAGAGGCTGGGCGATCCTAGCCCTGCTGGCTGCAGGGCCAGGCGCAGTCCACACCTTGTCAATATTCTTTATTATTCTTAAATCTTTCCCATCAATGTTGATATCTTCCAACATTTTAATCAGTTCATCTTGTTTCACTTTATCAAATGATATAAGTGATGTTGAATGAAAGAATGTATGAGAGGAAATAGAGAAGAAGGGCAGAATGTCAGACGGGCCTGCGTGCCCAATTCTTAACCCTTTGAAAATAAAGACTTATTATTATTATTATTATTATTATTATTATTATTATTATTATCAAATGCCTTAATGTAATCTATGAAGCACAAGTATATGTCTCTCTGTTTCTCTATTGACCTTTCTATTTGTGTCCGTAATGTAGATATTGCATTGTTTGTGCCCTTTCCTTCCACACATCCATACTGTTCTTCACTAATTTCCATTTTTATTTTCTTTCTGGTTCTTCTCATTATGTTTCTGAGTATAAGCTTAGTGATATGGTTTGTGAGGTTAATTGTACGAAAATCTTCACATTCAATTGCTCCTGGTCTTTTAGGTATAGCTATAAATACATATTTCAGCAAATCACTGGGTAAATATCAACTGCTGTAAATATCATTCAACATTTTGGTTAATATATCTACTCCAAATTTTCCCATTACTTCTAATTCTTCTACTGTGATTTCATCTGGAACAGGTGTTTTTCCTTTCTTCATATCTTTTACAGTGTCAGCGACTTCTTCTTTTAGAATAGGTGGGCCTTCTAAGTTACTTTCTTCTGCTAATTTGTCCCTTTCTCCATCATATAATTCTCTTATATTCTCATTCTACCTCTTCATTATAGCACCTTCCTCCAATAATATCTTTCCTGTTTTTGATTTCAAACACCCTGTATTTATATTAATAGGATATGCGGGGGAGGCCGGGGGGGGGGGGGGAATAATGCAACTACAAAAAGAAAATGTGTAGAACGTGTTTCTCTTTGCCATATATGTCACAATTTTGTAGTATGTGTTTCTCTTTGCCATATATGCCACATTTTTGTAGTATGTGTTTCTCTTCGCCATATATACCACATTTTTGTAGACTGTTTCTTTGAATTGTATCGGTTATAAAATGTATATTGTTTTTCTTAAACATCCGTTAAATGTTTTAGAATGTGTATTTCTGGGTGTACCTGTAACAATCTTGTAAAATGTCCTTCTCTGGGCTGTATCTCTCACAATGGTGTATATTGTCTCTTTAGGCTAACTATGTCAGAATGTTGTATTTTGTTTTACTGAGCTGTATCTTTCACAATGTTGTATACTGTCTCACTAGGCTAAATCTGTCACAATGTTGTATATTGTCTGTCTGGCTTGTACATGTTACAATCTTCTAGAACAGTGGTCCTCAACCTTTTTTGGCCCATGCACCCCTTCACCATATGTTCAGACTGCCATTCCCCCATTTCGTATTTCCTCCCTATAAATCCCCCTCCCCTACACAGAGTACGTAAAAATGGAAGCTAAATTTAATAACACATACTAGAACAAGTCTAGACGTCTGCATAAAACGTGACTTATGGGTCTACTTATGTTATAAAACGAATTTCAGAAGGGCGAGAAGTATAGAACCGTAAAGTATGGAGGGGAAAACAATTTCAAGTAATAGGAGTTTGCATTAACGCAATCTTGAAATAATATTAATTGCCCCCTGGAAGCCCTAAAAGTTCCCCCAAGGGGAGGAGGGGGGGGTGGTAAATTCCCCACCGGATGAGACCCACTGTTCTAGAATGTGCTTCAAGAATGGGCTGTATCTGTCATACTATTGGAGAAAGAGCTACTCTGGGCTGTATCTGTCATACTATTGGAGAAATTGATTTTCTGTACACATTGCTGCAGATCATGTGCTGATATTTGTGTACACGCTGGAAATTCTAAAACGTCTTGCTTGTCTTATTAAATGGCCTTTTACGTTATGAATTTCCCCCCACAGCCCTCCAGGAATCAATATTCCAACCAAGGCAATCAAATCAATACATGAACCTTGAGAAAACATCCAGGGCCCTATTTACATCAATTCACTAGTTATACGGGGGTAAACATGTTTAAATAAATGTTTTAAGAGTCGGCATTCATCGTCTCGCTAAGTGAATGAAAGAAATAATTTTATTTTCAAAGGGTAACACACTGGGACATTCGGCCCTCCCAAACACTTATCTTTCGTACATCATTTATCTATTGTGCATGTTGCTTTCATTTAGATAGGCAAAAAACGTTGTCAAGGGAATGTTGTGAGAATAGATAATGCATATTACCATGTTATGAGGCAATCAAACAAACATGAATACATAGACACGCACACATGCCTAAAACATACACACATACATACATACATAGACACACACACACACACACACACACACACACACACAAACACACACACTGACAAACACATACACACACACACCCACAACCCCCGCCCACCCCCGCCCGCCTGCCCGCCCGCCTGCCCGCCCGCCTGCATGCACACTTACCTGCATGCACACTTACCTGCATGCACACTTACCTGCATGACCACTTGCCTGCATGCACACATGCCTGCATGCACACTTACGTGCATACATGCATGCACACTTACCTGCATGCACACTTACCTGCATGCACACTTACCTGCATGCACACTTACCTGCATGCACACTTACCTGCATGACCACTTGCCTGCATGCACACATGCCTGCATACACACTTACGTGCATACCTGCATGCACACTTACCTGCATGCACACTTACCTGCATGCACACTTACCTGCATGCACACTTGCCTGCATGCACACATGCCTGCATGCACACTTGCGTGCATACCTGCATGCACACCTACGTGCATACCTGCATACACACCTACGTGCATACCTGCATGCACACCTACGTGCATACCTGCATGCACACCTACGTGCATACCTGCATGCACACCTACGTGCATACCTTCATGCACACTTACGTGCATACCTGCATGCACACCTACGTGCATACCTGCATGCACACCTACGTGCATACCTGCATGCACGCCTACGTGCATACCTGACTGCACACCTACGTGCATACCTGCATGCACACTTACGTGCATACCTGCATGCACACTTACATTTATACATTCATCATTTACACAAACTCTCACAGTTATTCCCCCACTCAATAACTCGCGTATACACACTCCTTCGCATACACATATACTCACTCGGAATCACAAACGTACTAACAAACGCTTACTTATACGTATATACACATTATACTCTCTTTCTCCATCTCTCTCTCTCTCTCTCTCTCTCTCTCTCTCTCTCTCTCTCTCTCTCTCTCTCTCTCTCACACTTTCATGCCAATATATCCTCGTTCATACATACAGCAAGACGACACACGGATACAGATTCAGATAAGTACCTTTAATTAGTTTAATATTGTCATGTAGTGTGTTTCATATAGTTTTTGTGTCGGTATGTGTTTATTTGTTCTTTGCTGACGAAGGCTTTGGCCGCAACGTCCAGTTTGTTTCTTGTAATCGCGTTTTAGTAAAGCTCACAATCTACTTCTCGTTATTTGGTGATTCATTCATACATACAGCAAGGCACATACATACATACACTCCTTCCCAAACACACATACAAGCTTTCATACACACACGCAATTACACAAATACACAGACGTACATCCACAAAGTCACACACCCACACATATTTCCTTACAAACACGTACATATTCCCACTCACAATCACAAACACTAAATCATCTACTCATTCATTCTCTCTCTCTCTCTCTCTCTCTCTCTCTCTCTCTCTCTCTCTCTCTCTCTCTCTCTCTCTCTCTCTCTCTCTCTATCTCTCTCTGTGTGAGTGTCTGTGTATGTATCTGTCATTCTCCCCTATCTCTCCTCTCTGCCCCTCTCTCTCTGTGTGAGTGTGTGTATGTCATTCTCTCTCTTTCTCTTCCTCTCTCTGTCTCCCTCTCTCTGTCTCCCCCTCTCGGTCTCCCCCTCTCTCTCCCTCTCTCTGTCTCCCTCTCTCTCTCTCTGACTCCCTCTCTCTGTCTCCCCCTCACTCTCCCTCTCTCTGTCTTCCTCCGTCTCCCTCTCTCTGTCTCCCTCTCTCTGTTTCCCTCTCTCTGTCTCCCCCTCTCTGTCTCCCTCTCTCTGTCTCCCTCTCTCTGTCTCCCTCTCTCTGTCTCCCCCTTTCTGTTTCCCCTCTCTGTCTCCCTCTCTCTGTCTCCCTCTCTCTGTCTCCCTCTCTCTGTCTCCCTCTCTGTCTCCCTCTCTCTGTCTCCCTCTCTATGTCTCCCTCTCTATGTCTCCCTCTCTATGTCTCCCCCTCTCTCTCCCTCTTTCCGTCTCCCTCTCTCTGTCTCCCTCTCTCTGTCTCCCTCTTTCTGTCTCCCTCTCTGTCTCCCTCTCTCTGTCTCCCTCTGTCTGTCTCCCCCTCTCTGTCTCTTCGTCTCTGTCTCCCTCTCTCTGTCTCCCTCTTTCTGTCTCCCTCTCTGTCTCCCTCTCTCTGTCTCCCTCTTTCTGTCTCCCTCTCTCTCCCTCTCTCTGTTTCCCTATCTGTCTCCCCCTCTCTCCCTCTCTCTGTCTCCCTCTGTCTACCCCTCTCTCCCTCTCTCTGTCTCCCCTTCTCTGTCTCCATCTCTCTGTCTCCCTCTTTCTCTCCCTGTCTCTGTCTCCCTCTCTCTGTCTCCCCCTCTCTCTCCCTCTCTCTGTCTCCCCCTCTCTCTCCCTCTCTCTGTCTCCCTGTCTCTGTCTCCCCCCTCTCTCTCACTCTCTCTCTCTCTGTCTCCCTCTCTCTGTCTCTCTGTCTCCCTCTCTCTGTCTCCCCCTCTCTCTCCCTCTCTCTCTCTCTCTCTCTCTCCCTCTCTCTGTCTCCGTCTCTCTGTCTCCCTCCTCTCTCTCTCTCTCCCTCTCTCTGTCTCCCTTTCTCTGTCTCCCCCTCTCTCTCTCTGTCTCCCTCTCTCTGTCTCCCTCTCTGTCTCCCTCTCTCTGTCTCCCTCTCTATGTCTCCCTCTCTCTGTCTCCCTCTCTCTGTCTCCCCCTCTCTCTCTCTCTCTCTCTCTCTCTCTCTCTCTCTCTCTCTCTCTCTCTCTGTCTCCCTCTATGCTTTCAGGCTTACAAGATATGATTGTTCTATCACGTCACAAACCCATAAAGGGAAACTCCTTCATTATAATTTTGTAAAGAGGCGGGTGTGGCTGGGTACACGTCCAGCACTATATTTTTGTAAAGAGGCGGATGTGGCTGGGTACACGTCCAGCACTATATTTTTGTAAAGAGGCGGATGTGGCTAGGTACACGTCCAGCACTATATTTTTATAAAGAGGCGGATGTGGCTAGGTACACGTCCAGCACCATATTTTTACACAGCTTTTATCTTTACAATACAAACTTAACTCTTTGATTTAACAATATCCACTTTTTCCATTATTTGCTGCAGCAGGTCGGTGTGCGTTAAAAGTACGAACAACTTTGTCCACTCCCCAGAACAAAATACCAGGGAATATTGATTTGTTGATTATAGAATCTTTGAGGAGCGGCTGGCCGAGTGGTTAAGAATGCAGAGTTTTTATTCGGCAGACCCGGGTTCGAATCTTCGGTAAAGTATGGATTTTATTTTCTGCCGGAGGCAACAAGAAAACCCCAACCTGCAAAGTTCGCGGCGAATGCACTAATTCCATAGGCTGAAAACCCCCATGTCCTACACCGGAAGGACCGCTATGTCCTACACCAGAATGACCCCCATGTCCAACACCAGTAGGACCCCCATGTCCAACACTAGAAGGACCCCCATGTCCTACACCAGGATGTCCCCCATGTCCAACACCAGTAGGACCCCCATGTCCAACACTAGAAGGACACCCATGTCCAACACTAGAAGGACCCCCATGTCCTACACCAGAATGACCCCCATGTCCAACACCAGTAGGACCCCCATGTCCAACACTAGAAGGACCCCCATGTCCAACACTAGAAGGACCCCCATGTCCTACACCAGAAGGACCCCCATGTCCAACACCAGTAGGACCCCCATGTCCAACACTAGAAGGACCCCCATGTCCTACACCAGAAGGACCCCCATGTCATACACCGGAATGACCCCCATGTCATACACCAGAAGGACCCCCATGTCATACACCAGAAGGACCCCCATGTCCTACACCAGAATTCCCCCATGTCCTACACCAGAAGGACCCCCATGTCCTACACCAGAAGGACCCCCATGTCCTACACCAGAAGGACCCCCATGTCCTACACCGGAATGACCCCTATGTCATACACCAGAAGGACCCCCATGTCCTACACCAGAATTCCCCCATGTCCTACACCAGAAGGACCCCCATGTTCTACACCAGAAGGACCCCCATGTCCTACACCGGAATGACCCCCATGTCATACACCAGAAGGACCCTCATGTCCTACACCAGAATTCCCCCATGTCCTACACCAGAAGGACCCCCATGTCCTACACCAGAATTCCCCCATGTGATACACCGGAATGACCACTATGTCCTACACCAGAAGGACCCCATGTCCTACACCGGAAGGTACATCGTTTGCAGGACGTTGCGATCAAGCCTATGTTGATTTTCTAGGCAATTTCGCTTTGAGTAGTTTGCCATTGCTTTCTGAACGAGAAGTCAACGTTTAAGTCCAACACAATGCCGGCGTAAGGGGATGAACCGCCTACTTCGTCATCAGCACACCGGAAGCTTAAGAGCGAACGGTTTTGTCTTTCTGACCACCGTAACATATACTCATCTTAAGATACAACCTGTCGCGATCTTCCGTGTCGATTTAAGATTTACAAAACATCATCCATCCAGCTCCTTCGCTATCATCGCCTCAAATTACGATCTCCTAACATAAGATTGCCAAGAATCTTTTCACGTTGCCTTCCTCAATTTCTCTTTCCGCAAATATTTCCGGTTGTCACAACATGTTCCAATTTTTGTCTTCTCATAATGTGGCCTAAATTCTTTGACTGCCTCTTTCTGATGTTTGTGATAAGTTGTCGTTGAAACTCAGTTTCCCTTGAAACGTCCAGATTGCTCATTTTGGCTTTCCAATTAATTTTCGGCATTCTTCTATAAAACCTCATCTGCAAGGCTTTGGATGAATTTTTTGCCTGTTTACTAATTGTCCTTCAATTGTACCAATACTTCACCTCGACACCGCAAGGTACAAGAGGAACATGATGAGATGAGATTAGATGAGATGAGATTAATTGTACAGAATTCGCAGCCGTGTGTTAAAACTGGCTCTATGTAACATGTAAACACTCATGTTCTATTGTTCAAGGACAAAGACTTATTGCACAATAAGATAGTACAAGTAATGGACGTTTCAACACACCTTAAGGCACATTTCGTTTACAACCCTATCTATAAAGAGAAGCATTGCAGGCAATGAAAAGTTTCTGTGCACTTCAGATTTATTTTACAACTCTATCTTTAATGAAGAGCATTTCTTGAGACTTTGAAGTTAAGTTGTCGTGACGTTCTAATGTGGAACGCCGGACAGAATCTTCCCATAAATCTTTTTATGTCACAGTTAGACAAGTGCGCTGTGTGGTGTCTAGAGGACATGCGAAGCTCTTGTTCCCGACCTAACAAGTTTTGATTTAAAAAAAAACAAAAAAAACAAGAGGTAATGCAAAGACGACATAAAAAAAAACCATGTCCTTGAAAAGTCCCACTCTTGAACTTTACCGTCGACTTTCATTCATTTGCCTCATACAGTATGTACAGTCGTTATGAGTACGTGAACAAAAGGAAAACAGTTAGTTATTTAGTCGCGATTCCAACTTGAGGGCACAGGGTCACCCAATTATGCTCAGTTCCTGTGCCAGTGAATATCACACACAATGCTCCTCACAACCCCCTGAAAAAGACAGTTAAAAGTATCAAATTTTTAATATTATCTAAGTGAAAGTATCTTTTACCCGCCTTACTACGCATTGCATAAGATAAATATTTGTATAGCCGAATGGACACTCGGTGTGTGATGTGGTCAGTCTCACGCAGGCTGTCTTTACTTCCCAAGTCATCTACTGGTGTCCATTTTAGGGAGGGTCAACCTTGGGAGTCCACGTCAATATTACAGATCCGTCGCGATCGGGATTTAAACCTATGACCTTAGCTAGGCAAGCGAGCGTCCAGCCACAATTCTACCGCTGCGCCCGCGCTCATGTTGCTGTCAGTGGAACGTCTTAACCGCTACACCAACTCGCCCGCTAAGTACATCCTTAAAGGTTGTTAGATTTCCTTGAAAGTAGGTAAGGCAGAGCAGCAGCTGAAAGATGTTGGTGTTGACTGTAACGTCCTGAAAAGGGTTATGCAACACACACAAAACAGACTACTTGGAGGGAAGAAAGAGAGACAGGAAGGAAGGAAGGAAGGAAGGCAGGCAGGCAGGCATGGAGGGGAAGGAGTTGGAAGACCAGAGAAGTGGGAAAACGAGAAAGGGAAAGGAGAAATGGTGAGAGCATGGAAACATGAAATATCAAGAAGGGATGAGTAAAAAGCAAAGAGTATTATGTCGAAAGATATGACATTAATGAGGAGGAGAAAGAGGAGGTAGGAGAATGAGAAGGCTAGGAAAGACAAAGCAGGATGGAGAAAGAAGACTTTAGACAAGGAGCGGGGTGAATGTAAGTGAGGTGCGATAAAACTATAACAAAGGTAATAAGGTGAGGGGAAGGATCATTGGCTTCCACTGATAGATTTAAAGAAACTATTTAAAAGGCGAAAGGATTGATTACAGTGCACCGGGTTTTATCCCACATGGCCCGGCCTCTTTCCGCCGGGGGCGGGGGGGGGGGGGGAGGTGTCTGTAGAATCGTCGTACAAATCTCGAAATCCGTAACCCCAGGGAATCTCCGAGAAAATTACAGTCGTGAACCGAACGTTCTAGTCCGGAATCGAACCCACAGCCTCCAGACCGCGAGTTGGGCGACTTAATTACATCATCACGGAGTTCTTCCTAAAGACATCTATAATGTTGGGAGCACGTGCAATATTTCCTTATGAGTTGTAGCGAAGTGCTCACCTAGGCACGGCCTGCTGACTTGATACGTTGTGCCATCTCCGTGTTTGCCTCGTGCCCATCCATTGACTGGATGGCAAACAGTGTTAATGAGTTCAGTGTCAACCAACCGACGTGTCGTTGTCCTGGCGACACGCTTGAGTAATGTGTGTTGTATGCTGGGTCGTTTCCCGCTGATAGGTCACTGCGTGGAGGACAGCATGGCCGAATAGACAAGAGCCCTGTCTCTTAAACATCAGGTGTGTTGATTGTACGATAGCGGGTTCAACTCCTACACCGGTCAGTTGGATTAACATGTTGACTTTTCGTCCTTGACTTGGGGACGTAAATGACAAGTTAGTTAGTTAGTTAGGTAGGTAGGTAGGTAGGTAGGTAGGCAGTCAGTCAGTCAGTCAGTCAGTCAGTCAGTCAGTCAGTCAGTCAGTCAGTCGAGGTTCCAACTTCACGGCAACGGGTCGTCCCCATTATGCTCCGTTTCTGTGCCAGTGAATGTCACACAAAATGCTCCTCACTGCCCTATGTGAACAATGAAATAGACAGGAGTATCGGCAAGCAATAATCTGCACAGGTACACTGTGCATAATGCCGCCGCTAAAATGCCAACACAAAATTCTTCACGAAAAATACAGTTCATAGTCGATAGAATAGGCAGTCACCGGAAGACTTCATTGACCCGGGTTTTATCCCATATGACTCGGCCTCTTCCCACAGTTCGACCCGCCGAATGTGCCGCACAAAGCACAAACTCCGTAGCTCCAGCGACGACTCCTGAAAAATGCACTCGTGAACCGAAAAGGCAAACCAGTCAATATAGCAACAGCCGGCCGCCAAGGTTCCAAACATGCAGTTCACGCTTCAAACAACCTCGGACAGATGTAAAAGCACTCCACACGAAATCCACAGCTCACAGTGTCGCGCCATGCACTCACTCAATAGCAGGGCGACAGAACCATGCATTACCAGTCCAGCATGAGGAAAATGCGAATGCAGACCGTAGCCACAACCGTAAACACTCCAGAGGCCTTAACGGTTTAAATGCCTTTCCGCCATGTTGGGGACCGAAATTCCCGATAGACTGTAGACTGAGTCACAGTCCAAGCCTCCTTAGTCGCCTCTTACGACATGCATGGAAGGAAACAGTGTTACTATTCTTCGCTTCCCTTATGGGCCCCAGCAACACATGGGTGGACTTAAATGACAAGTACCTCTGGAAGTCTGAGTGGGTTCGCCTAATGATGAGGGACATTGGTAATAGGGAAAGCTAGCCCATTCTCAAACATCAGTCCAGCGTGGACTACGGTCAAGTTAAAGCGAACGTAGAACATAAAAAAGATGACAGTGTTGTCTTACTGTTCTTGTTAAGCTTGTTGTGTTCCATGTAATCCACGATGATAGTAATTTCTGTCTCGACTATGCCACGTGGCCAAGCCATTCAGGTATTTACTTCTCGGTATTCCCCTTGGTCTCTTCCCTTCGATCTTGCCAGTTGTCACCAAGTTCTCCAATTAATTTCTGCTCATAAATTGCCCAAACATTTTTTACTGTCTTCATCTAATGTGTCTAATCAGTTTAAGATTTTCATTTGTTTCTTGAAGGACTTAAAATGGGCACTGTGGTATGTAATGGGTAGCAAAGGCGGCCGATGTAATACAGACCACGCCAGCCGCCGAGTGGCGATTGATCGACTTCATTGCACCAGGTTTTATCCCTTACGGCTCTGTCCGTTTCCGGCTACCAGCGGACAATTAACCAGCGAACCCCAAGCTCCAGCGACGACCCCCCAGGTGTCTCTGATAAAACGGCACTAGTGAACTGAATAACAGACCTTCGAAGAGCGAGGCAGGCGGCATATGATTGTGTGTAACGTGTTTGGCGTCGATATAAGTGCACATTAATTGCTTGATGTCTGGAGTTTCGCAAGTGTACCAGAAACCGTTACTTTATTTTTTTTTAAACTTCCTCTCTCGTGTTTTAAACATTTATTTATTTACTTATTTATTTATTTATTTATTTATTTATTTATTAGCGATCGCTCGTTTTGAATTCAGGCGTAGTCTATACATGTTCTGCTAATTCTAGTGCTCTGGACTGACTTTTGGGTGTGAAATACATTTTTTTTTACCAGTGTCCCAGCCGGTCTCCCTGGCCTAGGTGTTAGCGACTTTCTCCGTAATCCCGTATACTCTCGTGAGTAACGTGACGACGGCGAGAATCGGTAGCTGTTCTAACTGCGTCGGTAACTTACGGGGTATGTGAGCCGGTCGCTCAGAAAGCAATGGCAAACTACTGAGCGTAATCTTGCCAAGAAATCAACATACAGCTGAAAGATGCTGATGTTGACAGCGATTTCCTGTAAAGGATATGCAAACATTTTCATTTATTATACCAGTGTCCCTCTCTATCAGGCGAACACACCCTGACAACTGAGGTTCTTGTAATTTATTTACGTCCACAAGTCAAGGAAGAGAAGTCAACATCTCAGTCCAGCTGACCAATGTAGGGGTTGAACCAGCTGCCTCGGCATCATCACATCGGAAGTTTAAGAGCAAGTGCTCTTATCCATTCGGCCATGCTGACCTAAAGGAACTGTTTTTGTTTGTGCTTGTGTGTGAATGTACATATGTTGACAGTAAAGATAGACGGACCCAGATATTAAGAGAAAGAGAGGGTGGGAGACGCAGAGAGAGAGAGAGAGAGAGAGAGAGAGAGAGAGAGAGAGAGAGGGAGAGAGAGAGAGAAAGACAGAAAGACAGAGAGAGGGGCAGAGAGAGAGGCACACAGAGAGAGATAGTAGGAAGAGAGAGGGGGAGCGAGAGAGAGAGAGAGAGAGAGAGAGAGAGAGAGAGAGAGAGAGAGAGAGAGAGAGAGACGATAGTTTGTTACATTGTTCTTCAAAAATGCATAATAACTACAACCCATGGCGGTAGCGAATGTGACTGATCAGGCCAATTCGCTCTGTAAATGTTCGTCCACAGTGGATGCATGTGAACACGTGGTCATTTTTAACATCACGTACCATCTTACGCCTCATACTCTCAGTGTGTGACTTATCTGCAATAATTTTCTCCTTTGTTTTTATTCCATTTCCGATATGTGTCATTTCATACAACACGTTCAGCGGCGACTTGCTCCCAATGTGCATTATCAATGCCTGTATCAATCATGTCCCGCTTACACACATCTTTGTATCGTAGTAGAGGCCGACTCTGAGATGTCTTACCCATCTGTAATTCACCAAAAAAGATGTCCTTTGGTATTCTACCATCATCCATCCTCCTAAGATGTCCTATCCATCTAAGTCTACGAAGACTGAGCATGGAATAAACTGTCACACAACCTGATCTTTCCAATACTTCAGCATTTGTGATTTTGTCTTGCCACTTAATACCAAGTATTCTTCGCAGACACCGCATATGAAAGCTGTTTAAACGTTTCTCTTGGTGTGAGTAAGTTGTCCAGGTTTCACTGCCATAAAGAAGAGTACTAAGGACACAGGCTTGATAGACAAGGACTTTTGTATTGGCAGTAAGCTTTCTGTTCTCCCAGACTCTTATTGCTAACCCGCTCATCGTTGTTGCTGCCTTACCAATCCCGATGTTGATTTCCTGATCTGTGGATAGTTTGCTATTTATCTCTGATCCTAGATATGTGAAATGGTCTACTATCTCCAGTTTGGCGTCGTCAATATAGATTAATGGTACCCAATGTGCACCTTGTGACATAATCTGTGTCCTCTTTTTGCTAATTGTTAAACCAAATTCAGAACAAGCATTGGAGAATGCATATAGAAGACGTTGTAATTCTTCCTCAGAGTGGGTCGTAATTGCAGCATCATCTGCAAAAATCAACTCTCTGATCAGTACCCTCCTAATTTTGGTCCTGGCCTTCAATCTCTGAGCATTGTAGAGGTCACCATCTGAGCGTGAGTGAATGTATATACCACCATCCTGAACACGATCTTTGAAAACCCGTAGAACTTGTCCTTCTCGCCAGCATAGCTCTATTAGTTGATGTATCTGTAGAGTTAATGTGTCTTGCCCACTCCTGATAACCTCTATTGGAATCCCATCCTTATCTGGAGCCTTGCCAGATGCAAGTTCATTTATAGCACACTTAACTTCTGTTATGGTGGGAAGTATGTCCAAGTGGTCAAGCGTTGGCAGGGCCTCTGGTGTTGAAGGCATCATTCGCTAGTTTGATCCTTACTTGAGTAAAGCTTTAAATAATGCTACACCCATATATCCATCTGCGGTTTCTTATCAATGATGATTTCTCTAGTCAATGTTTTCAGTGGTGCACTTCTTTTGATCATTGGACCGCAGGCTTTCTTTATCCCTTCATACATGATTCTGATGTTTCCCTAATCACTTGCATTTTGAATGTACTCACATGACTTGATCCAATAGTCATTTGCACACTGCCTGGCAGCCTTTTGCACATGCTTCCTAGCTTGCTTCAGCTCACTGAGAGTGTTACGAGTTGTTCTTTTCTTGTTTCTTAACAGAGCTATTTTCTTTTTATAAATCAAAGGCTGCAGTGTCTGGCTGTTTGCCGCAAACCAGTAATACCTCTTATGATGCAGAGTGCCGTAAACCCCTAACGCTGTTTTATAAAGAGTTTCCTTAAGTTTATCTCACCTTTCACTTGCTGTACCAATTTCTGCTGTATCAGTGAGAGCGTCTTCAAGTTGCTGTTGGAACTCAAAGCACTTATAAGGATCGTGGGGTTTAATAACATTAATCCTGGAGCTAGATTTGTGTTTAGCTGTGTAGATTCTCTTTGGTCTCAATCTAACCCTTGCAACAACCAAAGAATGATCCGTATCACTGTCAGCACTGTGGTAACGTGGGGTTAATGATGTTTGGTTCAGATGTTGTCTCCGTGTGATGATGAAGGCCAGCTGATGCCAATGGCCGGATCTTGGATGTTTCCATGTGACCCTATGCAGCACCTTTGTTTTAAAAAAAAAGGAGCTTGTAATACATAGGTCATTTCTGGTGAATTGCTCCAGCAGCCTTTGCCTATTTTCATTCATGCGACAGATGTTGTATTATCCAAGGCACACTGGCAATGAACTCGAGTCCTTGCGCACACGAGCATTGAAATCACTGAGCATATAAATGGAGTCGGATCTTGGAACTGCCTTGATCACAGAGTTTAACTCCGCATAGAACGAATCCTTCACGTCATTTAAGAAAGTGAGTTCCCGTGCATATGCTGTGATTATGGCAGCAAACCCATAAGAGGTTGCCAAGCGCAGGGATAATAGTCTTTCATCACCTCCTGCTGGAATGTCAATTATTCCCAGTAGCGAATTCTTCACTGCAAAGCCCACACCATGTTGCCCTTTTTTGTGCGTGCCGTCTACCATTCCAACAAAAACAAAAAAAAAGAAGGCGTAATTGTTTTCCCTGATTGACCCTTCCTCGGTGAGGCGAGTCTCCTGCAGGCTAGCAATATCAATGTTATGATGATTGAGTTCGGCATCAATCACAGCCGTTTTTCTCACATCGTCAATATTCGTGAGGTCAGTGGAAAATCCTGGACACATGGTTCTTACGTT
>OY992893.1:82299982-82302482 GCA_963921405.1 Cepaea hortensis
AATAACGATGACTGCCTCATTTTGATGTTTGTGATAATTTGTATTTGCGAATTAGCTTCCCTCAAAACGTCCTGATTGCTCATTTCGACTGTTCAATTAATTTTCAGCATTCATCTATAAAACCACACGTCTAAGGCTTCCCTGGATTTTCTCGCCTGTTTACTAATTGTCCAATATTCGCAGCCGTATGGTAAAACCGGCTCTGTGTAACATGCAAAAACTCTTTTTCTAACTTCAAAGGACAGTCACTTATTGCACAGAGAGCGTTCGTTCTTAAAACTTCCGGTGTGCCGATGCCGAGGTAGCGAGTTCAAGCCCTACACCGGTCAGCTTGACTGATATGTTGACTTTTCGTCCTTGACTTGGTGACGTACATTACAAACACCAATAAAGTCGGAGTGGGTTCACCGAATGGCGATTGACACTGGTAAAAGGGTACGCTAGAAGTAGTAACATATGCATGGAATAATCTTGAGTTCAGCAATTCCTTTTTAACAAACAATTTATAACCCACGCTGTATAACGGTGGACTCTATATAAGAGGCTATATATAACACTCCATATTGCACACTATTTATGTCACACTCTGTATAACACAGTCTGCATAACATCACACTCTATATCACACACTATATATCACACACTCTGTATAACACACTTCGTATAACGCACTCTATATAGCACACTCTATATAACACACATTATCCAACACACTCTATACAACGCATTCTATATAATCATACACTCTATACAACACACTGTGTACAACGCACTCTATACAACACACTGTACACAACACACTCTATACAACACACTGTACACAACACACTCTATACAACACACTCTATACAACACACTGTAAACAACACACTCTATACAACACACTCTATACAACACACTCTATACAACACACTCTATACAACACACTGTACACAACACACTCTATACAACAAACTCTATACAACACACTCTATACAACACACTCTATACAACACACTCTATACAACACACACTATACAACACACTCTATACAACACACTCTATACAACACACTCTATACAACACACTCTATACAACACACTCTATACAACACACTCTATATAACACACTCTATACAACACACTCTATACAACACACTCAGTGATGTCTATCTTTTACAACTCTAACCCTTCTTGTCAATTCCATATTGTCATGCCTGTTGACGCTGTCATAGACATATTCTGAAAGAACATAAAAATTCCCTACTTTAATAGTCAGAATTATATCATGAATTCTAAAGTGATGTCATAAAAATTCATTTCTCGTTGTGTTCAGAAAGCAGTTAACGTGTCGTTCTGTTTGTATTGTTGAAGTCTGATAACAGTTTCTATGCCATGTCTGTTTGTTGACTGTTCCCCGATTACCCGCAAATGCACAACTAAATATGCTGTCAAAATACGCACTTGAATTTTGGTTTAGTATCCCAAAGGTTTAGAGTTTTGGCCATCAGAGACCATATCTTTTTATTTTTTATGTTGCATATCCCTTACGGGACGTTGCAGTCAACACCAGCATTTTCAGCTGCTGTTGATGTACTAGGCAAGTTTTTTACGTTCAGTAGTTTGCCATTGCTTTCTGAACGACCGGCTCCCATACCAGACGTTATAACACAACGCGACACGGTCTGCGATTTTCATTGGCACTACCTAAATATCAGTCAACCATTTTATTTTGTATTTTATTTGCAACAAAACACTATTTTCACAAGTAAAATTTACTAGAAGGAACAAACAGTAAGCTGCATATCTTTAGGAAGGGAAAATCCCAACTGCACCTCACAGTGGTAGAGGATGGAAACACACCACGGTGTGGTTAACACAGCCTTGGAGACTGAGTATTCACTGGAATAAGTGGACAACTCTGCAGCTGAGCAGAGCAGGGCACTCACTTGTCATGACAGTCGGAAATGGCTGTCAAAGGCTGGGGTAAAAGACCCCCATGTGGATGTGGAAGGCAAGGGGAAACCACCACATTATCTTCCAAAGATTTTATGACCAACTACATTTTAGAGGCATTGAAAGACAAATTAGGAAGAACTTGGAAGCAACAGAGATGTGGTTCCTGAGTAGAATGTTGCAAATTCCTTGGACTGCCAGAGTAACAAACAATGATTGCCTGAAAGAGGGTAATGAAACTAGAACATTATATACATCAATACGAAAGAGACAAACAGCTTTCTTTGGTCATGTGATGAGAAGAGAGGCATTGGAGAACATCGTGACAACTGAAAAGATCAAGGGGGTGCAAGGCTGATACGCCAGCAGATAGTAGATAAAAAGTAGAGGAGTAATAATGAAAATTATGGAGGTCAAATTACAAAGGCAAAGAAACATTTGACGTCAAAGGCACTGAAATAACAAAGAGAAGTGCTGCAATACAAAGGCGTGTAAATCAAATTAAAATCAAATCAACTTTATTAGGGTCACAAATTGGGCGCGCAGGCCCGTCTTACATTCGGCCC
>OY992893.1:82307482-82369982 GCA_963921405.1 Cepaea hortensis
TTTTGTATCTTTTATTTTTAGAGGCAGTATGTGAAGCGACATGGCGACGTCGTGCATCGAATTCATCCGTACGTAAAATCGAAGTAGTTTGGTTACATTGTGAGAATGAAACCAGCTCAACTAACGACAGAGCATACAATCAGAGATCTCGATGTAGAGCATGAGAAAGACCAATAAAACAATAGATAGGTAAAATCGTCATCTTCCACTTTTGCCGAAAAGTTTCGTGGTGCTCAAATATCTCGTCTGCTTCGTACTTGAACTGTTTTTGTTTTGTTTTGTTTTGTTTTTGCTTGTTTGATGTCTTCTCGACGTGAGCACAGATATAATTATGCTTGTCTTTCAATTTCTTTCAATTTGCTCCGTATTTCGTGCGTAATAGTACGTGAAAAAGTGAATTCTGTACCGGTTTTCTGGACCTGTCGTAGGTTTATCCTTATTTGAGCGAGTTGAAGCTAGAAAACATACACAAAACACATATTTATTCCTCAAGATAATAGCGAAACAACAAGAGTACTCGAGTCAAACATGAATACGAGAATTGTTTATGGTAGCTCAGAAATTATTAATCAGAACTACAGTGGGAATAACAGCAGTGCTAGATTTCATTAGAAAATAACAAGAGAAATGACACGGCAATATAACTAGGATACCAACTGACAGTATACCACAACAAGCAAAAAGGTACAGACCAAATGAGAACAGAAAAGGGGGCAAACCATGTAAGTGGGCAGAGGGAATAACACAGTCCTTGGTAATCTAGATATATATGAAGCCCATAAACGGGCACTCTCCCGCTTTTTATTCTCCGCCTAGACACCGAAAGGTACAAGAGGAACACGATGAGATGAGACGTGATGCCGACCAAGCGCAGCTGAAGGTGGAGAAGTGGTTTGGGAAACAGAGTTGGCTGCATTCAACACTGTGGTCTCATTCCAGAACATGAATAAAGGAGTCACTGTGGATTTCTGTACAAGATGCGGGCCATAGTTGCTCACTTCCCCACCAACGTGGTGGTCTCTTATGTCAACACCAAGATTGAGATCAAGGCCTTTCTGGTTGAGAAGTACAAGCGCCATGTTGAAGTGAAAACAAATGCAGTATTAATGAAAACATTTTGTGATTTATTTTCTTAGTTTAAATTAATTAATTTAGTTTAATTTAGTCGATGGATCAACATCACGGCACACGGGTGTAACCCACAAGTACTCCGTTCTCCTCCCAACTCAGACCTGAGTCAGGAGAAACACAGCTCAGTGCACGAACTCCGTTGCACCGGCGAGGATCCTTAAATACTTTGGGTAGATTTTTAACTCGAAATTTTGCTCGGGCAGCGCCGTTAGGCTACTCTTTTTCGATTTTCAACTGCCAAGGGATTTTTTACGTGCGCAACAATACACACGGGCGTCCGATCTCACTACCCAGAGACCAGGGGAAATTTTATTACTAGAGGTCCACGTGAAAAACTCCCGGTCCTCACCGAGGCTTGAACCCTGGACCTCCAGCACTCGAGGCGGACACCATACCTCGAGACCACGCAGCTCCCCATGATTAATTTTCTTAAGGCCTTTTAGTTTTACTATGTACCTTTCGGCCCATTGTGGTCCACCAAGACCCGTCTGTCAGTGTTAGTGGACAGTGATTTGGTTATTCGAGTTTGCAGTTTGGATGACCGCCTCTACACCTTATCATGACCAAGTATAGATAAATGTACACTTTGATCTTCGCCAAATGGCCGAGCAATAATAAAACCATTACATACAGGAACATTTTGAGAATGTTTATGCACACCGCTTCAGGTTTTGACATGAAACATGAGATGAAAAACAAATTGACAAAGATTGGAAACAGTTCGCCGAATCCTGTATGCTGCATATGACTGCTTCTGTTGGTGCCACGCCTATTGATTGCCACGATCCGCCGATGGAAGTAGAGATGAGAATAGGACATTCTTGAAACGTTGCTACACTTAATCTTTTCATTGTGGATGCATGGGGCAATATCGTTTTTACATACGGATACGACTCAACCAAGGCAACATACTTGATAGTGGAACGCAAACTTAGGCTGTCTATACGGGTACGCTACACAAGTGTCAATGAATGAAAGACACTTCATACACCAGCGGCTAGGCATAAGTAATATTCAACAGACATGGTGTGTGTGTCTGCGTGCCGACGGGTGTGTGTGTGCGTGTGTGTGTGTGTGCGCGTGTGTGTGTGTGTATGTGTGTGTGTGAGTGTTTGTGTGTATGGTAAAGCGTCACTTTCACTACACACTGATATTGTTATTGCCGTCCCAATCTTCACTCATATGTCACGGGCATGTATCTCAGTAAAGTGCACGAACTGCTAGCACTGGCGAAGGTGGCGAAGTGTATATACATTAAAATCGCCCGTGTCTGTGGCGAACGGACAGTGAGCGAGATTCGTAATTCCACACACCGCGTTCGAATTAAGTCGCAGGCGATTTGGAAGTAGATCGCCTTGTGTTGATTTGTAACAATGATACGAGTATCGGTTGTTCAGAAAGCAATGGCAAGCTACTGAAAGTAAAATTGTGCAGAAAATTACAAAAAGCAAAGAAAACATATTGGGGCTGACTGCGATGTCTTGTAACAGACAAGCAACTAATATCAGAACCACACATGCTATACATATTGGTATTGTGGGTGGTATTTTCAAATTGTACTGCCACCTTGTCGTCAGGACAGACGGTAGCTTGTAACAATGTGCTTCCTATAGCATCAAGCCTGGGCTGAATTGTAGAGACCATGTGTTGCACATATATCACGATCCCTCTCTTGACCTGCCTAGTTTACTCCAGTAGAAAGGTAACGCCAACACGTCTGGAACAAGACAAGCTGCAGAAAGTGCCGGATCAGCAAAGCAATGCTCTAACTGTCCGCCTGTCGGAGCTTCGATCCTAGACCAGTTGCCAACCATGGCTTAGGGCCTGGCCTGCCCTGCCATGACATTTAGTCTTTAGGTTGCATTTCATCGCACTTGGATAAGACTTGTACCCTCCCTGTTGCGCTCTTCCGCCCGAAGCCGTTGGCACAATGTGGGGTGTCAGGTTTGGTGAGCACCGACCAACATTCGCCGCTATCAGAAAGCAGGTAGTACTGTCTACTGTCATATGGTAGCGCAGTCATATCTGACTAAGACCTGACAGATAAATGGTAAAGTATTGAACGTAAAATTGCCTAGAGGATCAGCCAGACATTGCTCACAATGTCCTGCAAATAACATAGAACATGTAAACACAATGGGCATCGGACATAGACAACACAGACGGTTGGGTATGTGCAGCTCCCTCGAAAAGATGAGGCATACTAAACACGGACACTGTGTATATACCTTACATCGGACTCCATACAGGTGGACATACATCACAGAGTGAAAATCACACCAAAATATAGACAATCCAAAATAAAATATATAATAATAAAATAATAAAATAAAAATAAGTATTCTATTACATGACAAACGACGTTTCGATTATATAAATCTTCATCAGGGACGGAACAATACAGATACAAATGAAAACATAAAATTATATAATAATATTAAAACACAACTTCTTTGTCAAGTAGGCACAACAGGTGAGTTCAGTTGGGTTTTGAAATGTGCTCTTTTTCTACAAATGTTGAGTCCAATTCTGCTGTTAAAAGTGCCAAATAAGACATGTGTGGCCAAAGGTGTGCAAACAGTCAGATGTGAATATATGGAGGGAAGTCAGCAGAGCTATACAATTGCATCTACAACAATATTGACTCCCGCTGGATGGATGCATCCCAGAGCGTTGATTAACTGCCTTTCAATTTTAAGCCTATGACTTAGATGTTGACTTCTCGCATTAAAAAACAATGGCAAGCTACTTAACATAAAATTTCCTAATAAATCAACTTGGTATTGGGGGTTTACCCGAACGCCCTGCAAAGACCATGAAACATTGAAATTTATAATTGGGACGGCCTTTACCTTAAACAAGTCGTGACCTCGTTGTCCTGGTTAGCCGACCTCTGGAAGACATGACAGGCAACACAGGAGTTGATCTAGCTGTTGACATAGATCTTAAGTTAGGTTTCACCAGGCGGAGTGGCAGTGTGCAGGACAGGTGATAAATAGTTGACAGCTTGCAGATGTAGTAGCCTCGTGTGGACATCTGAAAACACTCTCTGTTATATATATATATATCTGTGAAGTAGATACAGTGTACTTCATTATCACCTATTATGACTGCTGCGAGCATTCAGGTTATTTTCTTCTTTTTTTTTCCGCGCTTCTTTTTCCTTCCTTCCTTCCTTCCTTCCTTCCTTCCTTCCTTCCTTCCTTCCTTCCTTCCTTCCTTCCTTCCTTCCTTCCTTCCTTCCTTTATTCCTGCCTGCCTGCCTGCCTGCTTGCTTGCTTGCTTGCCTGCCTGCCTGCCTGTTTTCCTGCCTGCCTGCCATCCTTCCTTCATCCATTTCTTCTTCTTCTTCTTCTTCTTCTTCTTCTTCTTCTTCTTCTTCTTCTTCTTCTTCTTCTTCTTCTTCTTCTTCTTCTTCTTCTGCCACTGCCGCTGCCTCTGTCACTGCTGCTGCTGCTGCTGGTGAATTGACTTGCCATAAAACTGCCTGTGTTCAGTTCCCATTTGACCCTGATCTATGTAACTGAGCACATACCACGCATGTAAGACCCGCGGTTAACGTTAATGGCTAGACATTTGCCTGTTGCCCCGGTGGTGTTGGGTTCGATCCGCCATGGGCTCCAAGATAGAATTGAAGTGAAGAACCAAACTGATACTTGAAAATGTCGTGAGAGGTAAAGACGTTCCGCGAGACTTTGACCAACTCACCCACCAAGCAGTGTCTACAAAATATGAGTCTACCACCATATGCCCAAATACACCTTTAAATAATGTTTCCGTTTCAGGGAGTTGCTATCAACCCAGTCTCCTGTTGATTTTCTTCTCAATTTTACTTTCAGTAGTTTGATATTGCTGGTCTCCCTGGCGAAGAGCTTTAACGACTTTCTTCGTACTCTCGTATATCCACGTGGGGAACACAGCTGCGCGATATTCGGTAGCTGATCGCGTGGCGTTGGTTACTTACGGGGGTATGTGAGCCGGTCGCTCAGAAAGCAATGGCAAACTACTGGGCGTAATCTTGCCAAGAGCATCAACAGTAGCTGAAAAATGTTGGTGTTTACTGCAACGTCCTGTAAAGGATATGCAACTTTAAAAAACAAAAAGTTTGACATTGCTTTCTTACAAAAAAATCAACGTTAAAGTCCAACTTTAACGCTGATTTTTTTTTTTTTTTTTAAAGTCCAACTTATCAGTCAGGTCTTAGTCAGATATGACTGAGCTACCGTATAACAGTAGACGGTATTACCTGGTTTCTGTTAGCGCCGAACGTTGGGCGGCGCTTACCAAACCCGACACCCCACATTGTGCCAACGGCTTCGGGCGGAAGAGCGCAATTGGGAGGGTACAAGCCTTACCCTGGTGCGAGGAAATGCAAGCTAAAGACAAAATTGTCATGGCAGGGCAGACCAGGCCCTAAGCCTTGGTTGGTGACTGGTCTAGGATCGAAGCTCCGACAGGCGGACAGTTAGAGCATTGCTTTGCTGATCCGGCAGCTTCTGCAGCTTGTCTTGTTCCAGGTCTAGGGGTGTTACCTTTCCTCTGGAGTGAACTAGGCAGGCCGAGAGAGGGATCATGCTGCATGGGCAACACATGATCTCTATATTTTAGCCCAGGCTTTGTGCTATGGAGAGGCAATAACTCCATCCCTGGTCTTAACTGGTCTCGGAATCAAAGCGAGAGGCAACTGTTACGGGTTATAAGTCCTTGTCAGTTAGCGTAGACATGGGGCGCCACGCGTTGCCTCTGACGGTGGGAGACACCTATAGGTGTCACTGATCAGCTACCGCCCGCCTCAAGCTGGGCAGCCCCCAGCCAATTGGGTGCTGATCCGCCACAGCCTGCCTGCTTCAATGGGTGCTTGGGGCTAGGACAAAATCTGAATCGCAGGCTGTAAAACCAATGCACCAGGTACAAACAAAAATATAAATAGAAACCTCAAGCTACGGCTTGCAACCTGGAACGTGAGAACCATGTGTCCAGGATTTTCCACTGACTTGACCAATATTGACGATGTGAGAAAAACGGCTGTGATTGATGCCGAACTCAATCGTCTTAACATTGATATTGCTGGCCTGCAGGAGACTCGCCTCGCTGAGGAAGGGTCACTCAGGGAAAACAACTACACCTTTTTCTGGAAGGGTAAAGGGCAGGCAGAAAAAAGACAACACGGTGTGGGCTTTGCAGTGAAGAATTCGCTACTGGGAATGATTGAAATTCCAGCAGGAGGAAATGAAAGACTATTATCCCTGCGCTTGGCAACCTCTTGTGGGTTTGCCACCATTATTACTGCATATGCACCGACACTCGATTCCTCTGATGATGTGAAGGATTTGTTCTATGAGGAGTTAGACTCTGTGATCAAGGCAGTTCCAAAATCCGACTACATTTATATGCTCGGTGATTTCAATGCTCGTGTGGGCAAGGACTCGAGTTCATGGCCAGTGTGCCTTGGAAAATACAACATCGGTCGCATGAATGAAAATGGGCAAAGGCTGCTGGAGCATTGCACCAGTAATGACCTATGTATTACAAACTCTTTTTTTAAAACAAAAGAGATGCATAAGGTCACATGGAAACATCCAAGATCCGGCCATTGGCACCAGCTGGACTTCATCATCACACGGAGACAACATCTGAACCATATATCATTGACTCGTAGTTACCACAGTGCTGACTGTGATACGGATCATTCTTTGGTTGTTGCAAGGGTTAGACTGAGACCAAAGAGAATCTACACAGCTAAACACAAATCTAGCCCCGGGATTAATATTATTAACACTCATGATCCTGAAAAGTGCTTTCAGTTTCAACAGCAACTTGAAGACGCTTTCACTGATACACCAGAAAATTGTACAGTAAATGAAAAGTGGGGTCAAATTAAGGAAACTCTTTGTAAAACTGCCGTAAGGGTTTACGGCACTGTGGATCATAAGAGGCAGGACTGGTTTGCGGCCAACAGCGAGACTCTGCAGCCCTTGATTGATAAGAAGAAGAAAGCTCTCTTAAGAAACAAGGAAAGACCAACGCGTAACACTCTGAGTGAGCTAAGGCAAGCTAGGAAGGATGTGCAAAAGGCTGCCAGGCAGTGTGCTAATGATTATTGGATCAAGTTATGTGAGTCCATTCAAATCGCAAGTGATAAGGGAGACATAAGAAGCATGTATGAAGGAATAAAGAAAGCCTGTGGTCCAGTGATCAAAAGAAGTGCACCACTGAAAACCTTGACTGGAGAAATCATCACTGATAAGAAACAGCAGATGGACAGATGGGTAGAGCACTATTTGGAGCTTTACTCAAGTGAGACCAAACTAGCGGATAATGCCCTCAATGCCATAGAGGCTCTACCAACTCTTGACCACCTGGACACACTTCCCACCATAACAGAAGTTAAGTGTGCTATAAATGAACTTGCATCTGGCAAGGCTCCAGGTAAGGATGGGATTCCAATAGAGGTTATCAGGAGTGGGCAAGACACACTCACTATACAGATCCACCAGCTAATAGAGCTATGCTGGCGTGAAGGACAAGTCCCACAGGATTTCAAAGATTCAAGCATCATAACACTGTACAAGAACAAGGGCGATCGGAGCGACTGCAACAACTATAGGGGTATCTCACTTCTGTGTATTGTTGGAAAAGTATTTGCCAGAATATTTCTGCGCAGACTTCAAGTCCTAGGAGATCAAGTCTACCCCGAATCACAGTGTGGCTTTCGACAGAACCGGTCTACCACTGATATGATATTCTCATTGCGACAAATGCAAGAAAAATGCCGTGAACAGAATCAACCACTGTTTATTGCCTTCATCGACCTCACAAAGGCATTTGATTTGGTCAGTCGTGAGGGTCTGTTCAAAGCACTAAAGAAGATTGGCTGCCCACCAACTCTTCTGTCCATTGTGGAATCGTTCCACACAGGCATGAAGAGTATAATCAAGTTTGATGGTGCAACTTCTGAAGAATTTGAAATCAAGAGTGGAGTTAAGCAAGGTTGTGTACTAGCTCCCACCCTCTTTGGAATATACTTTTCACTTCTACTGAAATATGCATTTCGTGATCAGGATGGTGGTATATACATTCACTCACGCTCAGATGGCGGCCTCTACAATGCTCAGAGATTGAAGGCTAAGACCAAAATTAGGAGGGTACTGATCAGAGAGTTGCTTTTTGCAGATGATGCTGCAGTTACGACCCACTCTGAGGAAGAATTGCAATGTCTACTATCTGCATTCTCCAATGCTTGTTCTGAATTTGGTTTAACAATTAGCAAAAAGAAGACACAGATTATGTCACAAGGTGCACATGGGGTACCATCAATCTTTATTGACGACGCCGAACTAGAGATGGTAGACCATTTTACATATCTAGGATCAGTGGTAAATAGCAAATTATCCCTAGATCAGGAAATCAACATCCGGATTGGTAAGGCAGCAACAACAATGAACAGGTTAAGAAAAAGAGTCTGGGAGAACAGGAAGCTTACTGCCAAAACAAAAGTCCTTGTCTATCAAGCCTGTGTCCTTAGTACTCTTCTGTATGGCAGTGAAACCTGGACAACTAACTCACACCAAGAGAACAATTTAAACAGCTTTCATATGCGGTGTCTGCGAAGAATTCTTGGTATTAGGTGGCAAGACAAAATCACAAATACTGAAGTATTGGAAAGATCAGGTTGTGTGACAGTTTATTCCATGCTCAGTCTTCGTAGACTTAGATGGATAGGACATCTTAGAAGGATGGATGATGGTAGAATACCAAAGGATATCTTTTTTGGTGAATTACAGATGGGTAAGAGATCTCAGGGTCGGCCTCTACTACGATACAAAGATGTGTGTAAGCGGGACATGATTGATACAGGCATTGATAATGCACATTGGGAGCAAGTCGCCGCTGAACGTGTTGCATGGAGGGCAAATATCAGAAATGGAATAAAGTCAAAGGAGAAAATTATTGCAGAAAAGTCACACACCAAGCGTTTGAGACGTAAGATGGTGCATGATGGTGGAAATGACCACGTGTTCACATGCACCCACTGTGAACGGAAATTTACAGCGCAAATTGGCCTTATCAGTCACACTCGCTACCGCCATAGTTAAAAGTTATTATGCCTTTTTAAAGCACAAACTATCGTCTGTCAAGACGGCAAGGTGCCAATGAAAAACCAACTTACTCATGTCAGGATTTAACCCCTGACCCCGCCGTCAGCTCACGGGAAGTTTAAGCGCAAGTGTATTAAGCCCTGCAGACTTCTAAACATAGCTTACGGTATATAAAAGAATATACCTCTCTCCATCTAACTCTATGTGTCGTGTCCTAAAACGAACTGAAACAACTTATACAAATCATGAAAGGAATAGCTGTTTATAGGGAGTTTCCTGGTGCTATTAACCAATCCTCCAGAAAGCAATCACGCACGACGAGAAATATTAACACACTTAAAGTTAACAACATGAACCAAGCATATACTTAGAAGACTGAATTCTAATTCACGATGGAATGCTAGAAAGGGGGAAATTACCAGCGTAGGTTGAATTCAGTTGGGGAAAAAATAGGGGAGAACACTTTGAAGTTTCTATCATGTATTGGTTATTCAATGGACGTAGAAAGCAATAAATGCTGGCGGGATTTTATTTGTGGCGTCAGGGGTGGGGTGTGGTACATTTAACCAGTGGTTTTGAAATTGTATGTTTCAGAGTTATGTGGCAAAGGTGTTGCGGACGCAATTCGCAATCCCGCATACTGCGTTGGAAATACAGCTGCGGGCGATTTGAAAGTAGACCGCCATGGGTTGGTTTCCATACAATGGCATTAGGGAGCCGGCCGTTTAGAAACTACTGAACCTTTTGGCTAAGATCAAAGTGTAGTATCTGTCCTTGATCTTGCCGGGCCAGATGCAGAGGCAATGATCTGAATTACACACAGAGACGTGGGACCTGATGGGGCAACTCTGGCCCCTGGGGAACCGCCAGCCCTTATAAAAAAAACACACATACACTTGCGACGTCCTGTAAAAAAAAGTATATGCAAGTAACTTCTTTATTTGTGTGTGTGCTGAGAAATGAGGATTAAAATATAACCGTTGCATATATATAACAGAGCCGTTGAGATGTCTTAAAACTACAATCATCGTTAAATGACTTGCTTACTGGCGTGGACGATCATGACCCATTTAGTGTTCTGACACCCTTCCGTGCCGTGATAAGACTTTCAAGAATGTTCAGTCTTTGCTTTCCACAATTTCACTTTCCACAAATCTGTCCTGCTGTCACGATATTTTGTAGATTTTCTCTTCTCATAATTGCAATAACAAAACATAATAAATAATTATAGCCTTTTTCTGACGTTTCTAAATTGTATTTGGGGCCTAGCTCCTTTCAGAATGTTTAGATTACTCATCTTTGCTACTCAAGGAATATTGAGCATTCTTCTGTAAAACTTAGTTGCATATCCTTTACAGGACGTCGCAGTCAAACCCAGCATTTTTTTTTTTTTTTGGTTATATGTGATTTCTTGACAAGTTCATGTTGAGTAGTTTGCCATTGATTTCTGAACGACCGGCACTCATATCATTGTATGAAACCCAAGGTAAATCGGCCTGCTGCCAAATCACCCGTAACTGTGTTACGAACGCGGTAGGCGGGATTTAGAACTGCGTCCGTAACCCCTGCACAGCACCGACATCTGTATAACCACATAGAACGAACGAACGAACGAACAGACTTTATTTTCAAAGGGTAACAAATTGGGCACGCAAGCCCGTCTTACATTCGGCCCTTCCAATCACTCATCTTTCTTTCATCAACAGTGCATAGGAAAAAACATTGTCAAATGAATTTTGTAAACATAAACAATGCATATTACTATGTTATGAGACACATCCACCACCCACCCACACATCCCCCATACACTCCAACTCCCCCACCCAACCACACACATGACCCACACACACATACATACCCCCACCCATCCACCACATCCCTACACCTACACATCTCCCCACCCACACACACCTCTCACCCACCACACATCCTATCCACCCACACCTCAAGCACACATACATTCCCCAACCCACACATCCCCCACCCACACATCCCCCACCCACACACACCCACCCACCTACACACATTTCCCCACCCACTCACATATCCTCTACCTGTCCCATTACCCACCAACAATCACTCACCCACATATCCTCCTCCACCCACACACCTCCAACCACCCATCCAAACACACATTCCTCAGCCACACATCCCCCACGCGCACACACACACATCTCCCCGCCAACTCACATATCCCGCACCTACCCACACACAAATTCCGCACCCACCCACATAATCTCCCATCTCCCCCAGCCCACTCACAGATCCCGAGCCCACCCCTACAAACAACCCCCACCATCTCCTAACCTACACACACCCACCCACCCACATATCATCTACCCACCCACACATCCTCTACCCACCCATCCCCTATCCAAACATCCCTTAACCACACACCCTTACTCATATACAATCACCCACCCACACATCCTCTACGCAACCAAACATCCTCCACCCACCCATCCCCCAGTCACACATCCCGTAACCACACACCCCTACCCGTATACACACACATCCTCACACACAAACAATCTCCCCACCCATACACACATCCCTCACACACATCCCTACCCACCAACACATCCCCCATTCACAAACACACACCTCCCATCCACGCACACACAACCCACACACACATTCCCAACCCATACACTCATCCCCTCACACATCCCTAGAAACACGTACTTATCCCTCAACCACTAACACCCACACATCCCTCACCCACTCATCAGCACATACATCTCCTATCTACCAACTCACACTCACACACCCCAACCACCCATCTAAACACACACATCCTCCAACCTCACACACATCCTTCACCCACCCGCACACCCAACTACACCCCCACCCACCCACACACACATCCTTTATCCACACCCAGCTCCCCTCCCACACAACACCACACCCACACACATCCCAAAGACACATCCCTCACCCACACACACATCTCCCCACACATCTCCTACTCATCCACACATCCCCCAACTACAATCACCCTCACTACCCACACATACATCCTCCATCCAGCCACACACACCCCCACCCAGCCAGACATATCCTCCACCCACACACACATCCCCAAATCCATCATCCACACCCATCACGCACCCCTCCTCCAACCCACACACATCCTCCACACCCCCACACACATTCACCCACACATCTCTCACCCACACACCCACACACACACTCCCCACCCATCCACCCAAACATCCCACACACACACACACATCTCCCCGCCATCTTACGAACGAACGAACGAGCGAACGAACGAGAGAACAAACTTTATTTTCAAAGGGTTAAGAATTGGGCACGCAGGCCGTCAGATATTCTGCCCTTCTATATATATGAAGGTCCATGGGGATGGTTGTGCTTGTCTTCTGATTGTCCATGATGCACAGCTATATGTCAAAACTGGTTCTAGATAACATACAAGCTTTCTTTTCCTAACTTCCATTTAATCTTTAATTCTTCGAAATGGGACAAGGTTTTGCCCTTTCTTCATTGGATGCCAGGTGTGGGGGAAACTGATAATTATGATCTGTTAAGTGTCTTACGACCAGGCGGTTATGGATTCAATTCGCAGCGAGCGAATTCGGACTTCACTAAATAGCCATGGGCTGTCAGGGAGTCTCCGTGGTGAAGTAGTCAAGCCGTCTCTCTCGGGCTCCGAAGGTTGTGGGTTCGATTCGGGGCCGTGTCCTTCGGTTCACGAGTACGTTATTTCGGAGACTCCTGGGGGTCGTCGCTGGAGCTACGGAGTTCGTGCTTTGTGTGACGCTTTCCGCGCTGCGGAAAGAGACTGAGCCATATGGGGAAAAAACCTGGTGCAATGAAGTGGACCCTGTAGACTGTTAAACGACTGTTAATTGACTGTTAATCGACTGTTAATCGACTGTTAATCGACTGTTGATCGACTGTTGATCGACTGTTAATCGACCTGGGCTCCCATGTCGCCCAAGTCTAAAATTGTACCAAGAATGTCTTGGACAGTAAAGGCGACCGACGTGACACTGACCTCATCACTACTGAGCACCGATTCTTCTTCTTCTTCTTCTTCTTCTTCTTCTTCTTCTTCTTCTTCTTCTTCTTCTTCTTCTTCTTCTTCTTCTTCTTCTTCTTCTTCTTCTTCTTCTTCTTCTTCCTCTTCTTCTTCTTCTTCTTCTTCTTCTTCTTCTTCTTCTTCTTCTTCTTCTTCTTCTTCTTCTTCTTCTTCTTCTTCTTCTTTTTCAGCATTCCGAGCCATTGAGGTTCTTTGCTGCAGATACAAGCCGTCTCCATTCGTCTCTCTGGTTGACCTTCTCTTGCCAGTCGCTGATTCCAAGTGCTTGTAGGTCTGTTTGTATATTGATTGATTGCCGATTGGTTTATTAAAATAATGGCCTAGCATTTTATGCTCGATGCGCCTTAAGGCGTGAAAAAGGCCCTTATTAAATAGTCTCGGTTATTGAATATTTTAATGTAGTCAATGTTATTTATTGTTTGGTGTCCAGCTGTGATAGATTTCCACATGTTTCGCTCTGTCTTCTTTAGCTTAGGTGTTCAGTATTTGTCCACATAAGCGTATTGTCCCTGTATATTAAGAAAACAGAAAGTTGTTATATCACAGACAAAAATAACACTAAGATATGATATAACAATGGACGGGAAAATGTTTAAACAAGTCTACAAATTGAAATAGTTGGGGGAATTATAACATGAGATCGAACATAACTGACAAGTGTTACTGACACCCGTCTTACAGTCGATAGTTATGGTGCTTAAGAAAGACATAATAACCTCTCCATAGCAAATAGCTTGTCCTGAAATCTCTTTCCTATGCAGCACAATCCCTATCTCGGCCTGCCTAGCTTACTCCAGAGGAAAGGTAACACCATTATATCTGAAAAGAAAAGCTGCAGAAGCTGCCAGATCAGCAAAGCCATGCTCTTAACTGTCCGAATGCCGGAGCATTATCCTAGACCAGTTTCCGTGTATTTGTTCTGTTCCTTAAACAATTTTGCGAGGGAAACAGCCTTTCTGCCTTCTCTTTTTGCGATTTCAAACTGCCGTATTATCTCTAATTTTTACAGCTTGGACACAGCTCCTCCTGTGTTTCGCCTTTATACTAGAAAACTCGGTATTATATCCCACTACCTAAGAGATCTGGCGCGAGTGTAATATCATTAGATACCAACGGTTCTTGGGAAAGTTGCCCACTATATGATGGGAAAGTTGCCAGCTATAAGATGAGAAAGTTGCCAGCTATAAGATGGGAAAGTTGCCTGCTATAAGATGGGAAAGTTGCCAACTATATGATGGGAAAGTTGCCAACTATATGATGGAAAAGTTGCCAGCTATAAGATGGGAAAGTTGCCAGCTATAAGATGGGAAAGTTGCCAACTATATGATGGGAAAGTTGCCAACTATATGATGGAAAAGTTGCCAGCTATATGATGGAAAAGTTGCCAGCTATATGATGGAAAAGTTGCCAACTATATGATGGAAAAGTTGCCAACTATATGATGGAAAAGTTGCCAGCTATAAGATGGGAAAGTTGCCAACTATATGATGGAAAAGTTGCCAACTATATAATGGGAAAGTTGCCAACTATTTGATGAAGAAGTTGCCAGCAATATCATAGGAAAGTTGCCAGCAATATGATGGGAAAGTTGCCAGCTATATGATGGGAAAGTTGACAGTTATATGATGGAAAAGTTGCCAACTATATGATGGGAAAGTTGCCAGCTATAAGATGGGAAAGTTGCCAACTATATGATGGGAATGTTGCCAGCTATATGATGGGAAAGTTGCCAGCTATATGATGGGAAAGTTGACAGTTATATGATGGAAAAGTTGCCAGCAATATGATGGGAAAGTTGCCAGCTATATGATGGGAAAGTTGCCAGCTATATGATGGGAAAGTTGCCAGCAATATGATGGGAAAGTTGCCAGCAATATGATGGGAAAGTTGCCAGCTATATGATGGGGAAAGTTGACAGTTATATGATGGAAAAGTTGCCAACTATATGATGGGAAAGTTGCCAGCTATATGATGGGAAAGTTGCCAGCTATAAGATGGGGAAGTTGACAGCTATAAGATGGGAATTTTGCCAGCTATATTATGGGGAAGTTGACAGCTATATGATGGGGAAGTTGACAGCTATAAGATGGGGAAGTTGACAGCTATAAGATGGGGAAGTTGACAGCTATAAGATGGGAATTTTGTCAGCTATATGATGGGGAAGTTGACAGCTATAAGATGGGGAAGTTGACAGCTATATGATGGGGAAGTTGACAGCTATAAGATAGGAATTTTGCCAGCTATATGATGGGGAAGTTGACAGCTATAAGATGGGGAAGTTGACAGCTATAAGATGGGGAAGTTGACAGCTATAAGATGGAGAAGTTGACAGCTATAAGATGGGGAAGTTGACAGCTATAAGATGGGGAAGTTGACAGCTATAAGATGGGGAAGTTGACAGCTATATGATGGAAAAGTTGCCAACTATATGATGGAAAAGTTGCCAACTATATGATGGAAAAGTTGCCAGCTATAAGATGGGAAAGTTGCCAACTATATGATGGAAAAGTTGCCAACTATATAATGGGAAAGTTGCCAACTATTTGATGAAGAAGTTGCCAGCAATATCATAGGAAAGTTGCCAGCAATATGATGGGAAAGTTGCCAGCTATATGATGGGAAAGTTGACAGTTATATGATGGAAAAGTTGCCAACTATATGATGGGAAAGTTGCCAGCTATAAGATGGGAAAGTTGCCAACTATATGATGGGAATGTTGCCAGCTATATGATGGGAAAGTTGCCAGCTATATGATGGGAAAGTTGACAGTTATATGATGGAAAAGTTGCCAGCAATATGATGGGAAAGTTGCCAGCTATATGATGGGAAAGTTGCCAGCTATATGATGGGAAAGTTGCCAGCAATATGATGGGAAAGTTGCCAGCAATATGATGGGAAAGTTGCCAGCTATATGATGGGGAAAGTTGACAGTTATGTGATGGAAAAGTTGCCAACTATATGATGGGAAAGTTGCCAGCTATATGATGGGAAAGTTGCCAGCTATAAGATGGGGAAGTTGACAGCTATAAGATGGGAATTTTGCCAGCTATATTATGGGGAAGTTGACAGCTATATGATGGGGAAGTTGACAGCTATAAGATGGGGAAGTTGACAGCTATAAGATGGGAATTTTGTCAGCTATATGATGGGGAAGTTGACAGCTATAAGATGGGGAAGTTGACAGCTATATGATGGGGAAGTTGACAGCTATAAGATGGGAATTTTGCCAGCTATATGATGGGGAAATTGACAGCTATAAGATGGGGAAGTTGACAGCTATAAGATGGGGAAGTTGACAGCTATAAGATGGGGAAGTTGACAGCTATAAGATGGGGAAGTTGACAGCTATAAGATGGGGAAGTTGACAGCTATAAGATGGGAATTTTGCCAGCTATATGATGGGGAAGTTGACAGCTATAAGATGGGGAAGTTGACAGCTATAAGATGGGGAAGTTGACAGCTATAAGATGGGGAAGTTGACAGCTATAAGATGGGGAAGTTGACAGCTATAAGATGGGGAAGTTGACAGCTATAAGATGGGGAAGTTGACAGCTATAAGATGGGGAAGTTGACAGCTATAAGATGGGGAAGTTGACAGCTATAAGATGGGGAAGTTGACAGCTATAAGATGGGGAAGTTGACAGCTATAAGATAGGAATTTTGCCAGCTATATGATGGGGAAGTTGACAGCTATAAGATGGGGAAGTTGACAGCTATAAGATGGGGAAGTTGACAGCTATAAGATGGGGAAGTTGACAGCTATATGATGGGGAAGTTGACAGTTATAAGATGGGGAAGTTGACAGCTATAAGATGGGAATTTTGCCAGCTATATGATGGGGAAGTTGACAGCTATAAGATGGGGAAGTTGACAGCTACAAGATGGGGAAGTTGACAGCTATGAGATGGGAATTTTGCCAGCTATATGATGGGGAAATTGACAGCTATAAGATGGGGAAGTTGACAGCTATAAGATGGGGAAGTTGACAGCTATAAGATGGGGAAGTTGACAGCTATGAGATGGGAATTTTGCCAGCTATATGATGGGGAAATTGACAGCTATAAGATGGGGAAGTTGACAGCTATAAGATGGGGAAGTTGACAGCTATAAGATGGGGACGTTGACAGCTATAAGATGGGGAAGTTGACAGCTATAAGATGGGGAAGTTGACAGCTATATTCTGGGAAGATTGCCAGCTGTATGCTGGAAAAATTGTCATCTATATGCTGGGAACGATCCCCGCACCTTATGGGTCTAAGACGGACACCCTAACTACTCGATCACGGCTACCCAGGATGTACTGTTTGGAAACCATCGACTTAACTTTGGACCACACCAAGAAAATGACGTGGGTTTGAATTACAGGATATGACGCAAAAATTGTTCTGGTTCCGATAAGAAATGACGCGGCATTAGAATGTATAACACAAAGTTAAAATAGTGTATGAATTCATAATCTTACCACGCACCTTGAATACCGTGTGCCTTATGGGCCTGATGCGTACACCCTAATTTCTCAGCCACGGCTACCCAGGATCCACTGTTTGGAAACCATCGACTTTACTTCGGACCACACCAAGAAAATGACGTGGGTGTGAATTACAGGATATGACGCAAAAATTGTTCTGGTTCCGATAAGAAATGACGCGGCATTAGAATGTATAACACAAAGTTAAAATAGTGTATGAATTCATAATCTTACCACGCACCTTGAATACCGTGTGCGTGCCGGGTTTATCTAAAAGCGTAGGAAGCATATCTGGTTTATCTATATTGTGCTTTCTTTAGATTTAGAAAGGAAATCATTCGCCGTTGCATTTTAGGTACGGAAAAGTGCCGCATGCACCCGTGCATGGCGTTCTGTGGGAATCCGATGTCTCTGGTAGTGTTGTTAGTCCGCGCAGATTTTTCAAGATTGTTGGGACAGTGTGGCTTCTTAGAACTTTTTGCCCAAACGATGTAATGGAAATTGTGATAGGTTACACGCAAGATGTATACATGGATAAAGATCGTTTAGATAAATATTCTTTTGAATGACGAGCTTATGTGAAGTGACATAAATTGTGATATGTTAAACATAAAATGTAAGCGTGGATTTATACAGATAGCTTAGACAATCGGTTTTCTTATAATAAAGAGTTCGTGATATGGTAGAAATTGTGATAGGTTAAACACTATAATTGTGATAAAAGTGATGGTTATTGGAGAAGTGATATTTATTTTAACAAACGTTTAGAGGTGTTTAGTATCCTTTTCTTAGATTAACGAGTAATGTGAAGAAAACGGGATTGTGGTAATTTGAACACAAGATGAATACATGCATTTATAACGATCATTTACACTCTCTGTCACCTTAGAGCAGTGTTTCCCAACGTGGGGCCCATGCCCCACAGGGGGGCAATTCGATTGTTAAGGGGGGCAATTCGAAAATGGAAGAAATCGGCTGGATATAACAAAACGGGGAGACTTGAGACTGAAGTTAACTAAATTGGATCCTGACATAAGATCTCTTTGCAGCAAGCATCAAGCTCAAGGATCTCACTAAATTTAAATAATTACTAATAATTAAAATAATATAGAAAAATCTTTCATTAAAATTATTTTGTACTTGAATTTCAGTTCTCCATTATATGTTTTGAAAATTTACTTACTGTGTTTGCTCAATAATTTCCCAGTGATTTCTTCCTAAAACCTATCGGTCTTTTGGCTAGGATCGGATGCATTTGCTGCTCTCCCCCCAGCAGTGCGCATGGTCTGGTCGGGGGCCGGGATGATCAAATAAAAACCGATCACATATCTTCACCTTAGATGTGGGCCTGGTGGACCACTGTGGGCAATAGCTCATAGTGAGACTAAGGGTCCACACAAAAAAGGGGGAGGCGGGGAACCAGCTTGTCTGGGGTAACCACCATACCAAAAAAAAAAAAAAAAGAATTCACCCAACACAACCGACACACAGGAGGGACGCGCGGGACCTGGGGGTGGGAGGCGGCTCTGGTCCCTCTGGGAACCGTGAGCCCTTCTAAAAAAAAATCAAGTTTCTTTAATGAACATTTCAATTTTTGAATATTAAAAATGATGCATGTGTTGGGGGGGGGGGGTGGTGGTGTGGGGGGGGGAGGCATAAACATTTTAGAAAGGCTTAGGTGGGGCATAGCACAAAAAAGGTTGGGAAACACTGCTTTAGAGTAACCTGCTTTTGCGATGCTATTTATCTGTGATAAGTTAAACTCAGTGCTTTATTGTTGGGATTGTAATTCGAAAGTCGAATGGATTAACTGAATCGGTGGGTTGTGATTAAAAGTGGTACACAACCAAATGAACAAGTATTATAATGTAAATTTCCGTTCACTGAACATTGAAATTATGGAAGATACCACGAAACAAAACAAATAACACCACGACTCTAGCATGACGATATAGCGTCCTTCTGTTCAAATGGGGGTCAAATTTGTCGATATATTATCTTTCGGCACTGAATGGATTGCCGGCTCCCTGGCCGAGGAGTTATCAGCTTTCTCCGTAATCCCGAATACTCTCGTGGTTGTCGTGAGTGCACGAGAATTGGAAGCGGTTCGAGTCGCACCAGTGACTTATGAGAGTATGGAGCCGGTCGCTCAGGAAGTCGTGGCGTGCTGATGAGCGTAATGTAGCTTACGAATCAACATACAGCTGACAGATGCTGATGTTGACCGCAATATCCTGAAACAGGGTGGAAACGCGAAGATAAAAACAACTGAATGGATTAATATTACAACACGTTTAAACCAAGTAGTTTTTACTTCTTAGAGTGCTGTGCTTATTTGATATATATTGAAACTGTGAGAGGTTGGAGGCAATGTTTGCGATTGGAGTGTTAGCTGTTAGAGATGTGTGTAAATGTATTAAAAAAAAAAAAAAAGGAAACTGTGAGAGGTTGGAGGCAATGTTTGCGATTGGAGTGTTAGCTGTTAGAGATGTGTGTAAATGTATATAAAAAAAAAGGAAACTGTGAGAGGTTGGAGGCAATGTTTGCGATTGGAGTGTTAGCTGTTAGAGATGTGTGTAAATGTATAAAAAAAAAAAAAAAAGGAAACTGAGAGGTTGGAGGCAATGTTTGCGAATGGAGTGTTAGCTGTTAGAGATGTGTGTAAATGTATAAAGTTGGTCAGGTGCAGGGGATTAGTTAGAACGTCCTGCCACCACCTGCCACTAAGACAGATGATGGATACACAGCAAGGGGAAGACCGAGTAGAAGATGAAGTGGTGGTATCCAGAACTAGCTTAGAGGAATGAATACCAACTTATAAAGAGCACTAGAAAAAGCGCATTACAGATGTTTACATCTGCCGCCAGTAATTCACTGAGGTAAATGGAGAGAAGAGAAGATGAAAAAGAAGAAGGTGCATGTCCGTTACATAAAGTCACGGTCAACCTCTGCAGTTATTGACTTTTTACAAATTTTTCAGACAATTTTACATTTTTTAGTTTGCCATTACCAGTCGGCATTGCGGAAATAAGATCACGATCTCTCTTAAACTTCAGGTGCCTTGATGGCGAGGTAGGACGTTCAGTCCCTACAGCTGCATTAAGTTGGACATTAATCGTTGATGTTTCGTTCAGAAAGCAACGGTAAACTACTTAACGTAAAATGTTCTTAGAAAACCAACCAGAGGTTGATCGCAAGGACATGCAACATATTTAGTTTGCCATTGCTTTCTGATCGGCCGGCCTTCATACCAATATGAAAATCACAGCAATGTCATGTGCTACACAAGCAGCTGTTTGAAACCAGGTATAACGGGATTTGGAAACCACATTCATCATCCCCAAATCACAGGCACATTTATACAGAACTGTTTATATAACTGATTTAGTGGCATGGGATAATTAATCGTCTTAAGCAACTTCTCGTATCCGTCATTGGCGTATACATCGTCGAAATGTTGTCACTGCGTTATAATACAACATGTCTGCTACTATATTAACAATTTTTAAGCCATACCTGTGACAAACCCTAATTCCCATTTTTCGTCTTTCCTTTTTGTTTGGTTCAAATCAACTTTTTGTTTGGCATTGAATCTGTTAACCTGAGCGTGCTTAACATAAAATCTACTACCTGAGGTGGCTTCATTTCAACAATCCATAATAGAGAGCATCTCTTAGATTCTCTCCCCCCCCCCCCCGCCAAAAAAAACCCCCCACTTATTTTCAAGGACATGCTGGTGTGGTAGGAAACGGGCAGGCGGACTGATTGGCTGGGTCTGCACCACCGGATGTTGTTTGGTGCATGATCACGCAGACGTGGTCAGGGCACTATGGGATCGCGTGTATAGAGTGGAAGAACACATAGATCATCATGGCCTGGAGAGAATAGTGCTGCAGAGGAAATGGCCGACATTCAGGACTCCGAAGTTTGGCCAGACGGACACATAATCAGACTGCTACTTGTACCATTAGTATTGGGACTCTTCACTGGCTGTTGCAGACGAGAACGGAGCACGCATGGGAATGTACCGAGTGCTGTGGTGTCGGTTTATGACTCACTCATCGCATCTCTAATATAAGCAGAAATTTACAAACATCTAACACGACTTCCAGTTGTCTACAATAAAACACGCACCTCTTCATGTGCATTACAATGCGACTGGCTTGTATATTTACTCTTATTTCGAATTCATTTTACTTATTTCATTGAAACAAGTGATTTTTCATTAATTTAAATCAACATGGTTTTTTTTAAATCATTTATTTCCCTGTTGTTGTAACTTCCTCTGCTTCGAGATTCCTTTTGTTTGTTTCATTACAGTCTGCCGGGTGAACTTTCCTCACGTCTTTCTTCTTTTGTTGGCATCCGCGTTTCAATCATTCCACAGTTTTACATGTTAATGTGGTGTGAGAACTTTACATTCGCTTCTTTTAGACAATTTACAGTAGACAATAGTTTCAATTTCTGGGGATAGGATATATTATGTGACGGTGTTTTGAATTAGTTTTAATGGAACAATTATGGTTTGAGGGGCTGGGGAATACTATGATGAAACAAATCAATTATGCATATTTACAGGAATGCATCGCATAGCGTCCGTTCGAACAATGTCAGATCGCATATACGTCCGCAATCTTATAAGGTTGTTATATGTTTTTTTCTTGGTGTGCTTAGTCTGGAGCGGACATCGGCGTACATGACACTCCATTTCCTCTCTATCATGTCAGTATCTTCATGAAGTCGTTGTTTATAACATTATCTTTTGTCCACCTGTTTACACGTTTCACATAGATCATTCACTGTATTTCGTTGACACTTGTGTCTGACAATTTCCAACATAATGTTAATTTCCCAAGCTACATCTTCCGTCGACTTATCTAACAAACTTTAAATGTTTTCCCCTGATAGTTTTATTGAGCGATAGTGTATCACTTGCAGTTCTCAATGCCGTAATGTGTTTTCTTCTGTGTTAAGATATACTCAACATTCTTTTAAACAACCACATCTATTGACTCCAATTTCTTCACCAGTTTACGCATTGTCAAGCACTCGTATCCATACAAAAGAACAGGGACAACATTTCAGTCAACCTAAGTTCGCATTTGTTGTGACATCACCATTTTTATGATATTATTGATTCTTGTATGCCCGCAGAAGTCGGATGTGTCGGCCTAACGGCGCAAAAACGCAGCTCTGCTGTAAACAGGCACAACGCAATCACGTCTGGAAAAAAACTCCGGATGAACGAAGAAGAAGAAGAAGTATAACACCCTATGGATGATCATCAGCATCAACATCAAGTGCCTTGCCAGATGGCGTAAGCGTTCATGTCTCTCGACACATCTCGGTCTTTAGTATTCTGGATCAATACTGTTGCTGATATTACTCCATGCATACCGTCTCAATCCACCCAGCATAATTTCTCTTGGTCGGCCTCTGCCTCTCTTCCCCACGATCTTTCCAGTCCTATGGATATGGCAATTATTTTCTTTGGATGAGGCAATTATTTCCTTATCTAAATATATACTTCTTCATTCTTCTTCTTCATGTCGCGAAACAGGAATCCGCCATGGGCCTGCGATATGATAGGACCATCACATTCTGTAAGCCGTAGTGCACGGAGGGATAGGTGGTCAGTCTTTCCTTCACTTAGCGGACGACGAACGCAGGCGCTTAAACCCTTGTCCGACCGCGTTGATGACATTATCAGTATATCTCCCTATCACTATACTATCACATACTACGCTAATGTCCTAGTTATATATATATATATATATGTGTGTGTGTGTATATATATTGACCTACACAGGATTCCAGAAAATATGCTGGAAGTAAAGGCGGCCGGTGTGATACTGTCCACATCAGCCACAAGTGCAGATTGGTTAATACAATATGGGTTCAGCACCATATGCGCAACGCGTCTTAAGGCATAATAAAAGGTCATTTACCAATGTGTGTATGTGTGCGCACAATTTCCAGTCCTCAGGTCAATAGATTCAACGCAGATTCTCAAAACCAACACCAACCTACAATGCAAACACTAGTCCTGTTTGCCACCGTCCCTCTCTTCGTCTGTTTTCCAAAACAATGTACCCTAATTTGTACCACTGACCTATAAATCCAGAGAACAGGTCCGAGAAACACACGGGCAAATCCATCAAAGGTACAACAATTCACCTGTCGCCCCAGATTAAGTCTTAAAACGCGGTTTGAACACCCACTAACAAGGCATGCTTATTCTTCTTGTTTATTTACCAACGTTGCTTTGCGTTATTTTGCTTTGCCCGTTAACTCCGTGCCCTGACTTGGGTTTCGCGGACATGGAGAATCTATAGTGTAACCTGCTGGCGAAATTGTCGACAGTTTGTACTCCTCAATAATGACGAAGCCACAGGCGCCAGGAATATTTGCTTACTTAATGTGGAGGTGACTTTTATTTGACTAATTGTTATACTGAATTTATGAACTAATTACATTATGTATAGAAGTTAATTTAGTTGCAGTCAACCCTAGCATTTGTTGGCGGTTTGTAATTTCATGGCATGTTTACGTTCGGTAGTTTGTCATTGCTTTCTGAACGACCGACACCCATACCATCGTATGAAACCCAACACAAGTTAGTTTGCTGCCAAATCGCGCGCAGCTGTGTTTCTGACGAGGGTATGCGGGATGACGAACCGCGTCTATAACTCCTTCGGCACTGAGACCAGCAATGGCAAACTGTTGAAATAAAATTGCCTAATAAATAAAAAACAATGCTATAAACTGGGGTCGATTGCAAAGTCCTGTAATAAACTTGTTATGTAGGGGGATTGTGAAACTCTCTTTAACTAGCCCATAAGCCGTGTGTGTAAACGAATGTGCCTGTGTGTGTAAACGAATGTGCCTGTGTTAAACGAATGTGCCTGTGTGTAAACAAATGTGTCTTTATGTGTGTGTAAACGAATGTGCCTGTATGTGTGTGTGGGTGTAGGTGTGTGTGCGTGTATGTAAACAAATGTGTCTTATGTGTATGTAAACAAATGTGTCTTATGTGTGTGTAAACGAATGTGTCTTTATGTGTGTGTGAACGAATGTGTCTTTATGTGTGTGTAAACGAATGTGTCTGTATGTAAACGAATGTGTCTTTATGTGTGTGTAAACGAATGTGTCTGTATGTAAACGAATGTGTCTTTATGTGTGTGTAAACGAATGTGTCTTTATGTGTGTGTAAACGAATGTGCCTGTATGTAAACGAATGTGTCTTTATGTGTGTGTAAACGAATGTGTCTGTATGTAAACGAATGTGTCTTTATGTGTGTGTGAACGAATGTGTCTTTATGTGTGTGTGAACGAATGTGTCTGTATGTAAACGAATGTGTCTTTATGTGTGTGTGAACGAATGTGTCTTTATGTGTATGTAAACGAATGTGCCGGTATGTATGTGTGTAAATGAATATTACTCCGTGTGTGTGTGTGTGTGTGTGTGTGTGTGTGTGTGTGCATTCATGTGTGTGTATGTTTGAATAGGTGTGTCTGTGTGTGTGTGTGTCAACGAATGTGCCTACGTGTGTGTGTGTGTGTGTGTGTGTGTGTGTGTGTGTATCAACGAATGTGTCTCTGCGTGTGTGTGTGTGTGTGTGTGTGTGTGTGTGTCAAGGAATGCCTGTGTGTATGTGTGTGTGTAAACGAATGTGCCTGTGTGTGCATGCATACACATGTGTATATGTGTGAATGGATGTGCCTGTGTGTGCATGCATGTGTGTATGTATATTTGTGAATGTACATGCCTGTCTATTTATCTGTGTGCGTGCCTTGTGTGTTTATACGTGGTGAAGGAATTCCTGACGTAGTTCGTAATCCTACATACCGCGTTCGAAACACAGCTGTGTAATTTTATGAAATGGTATGGGTGCCGGTCGTTCAGAAAGCAATGGCAAACTAACTACTGAACGTAAACTTGCCCAGGAATCACGAATAGCCAAACAATGCTGGGGTTGAATATCAACCTCTCTTGTTACAAGATTACTTATCAAAATAAAAGAGAAGAGAAAAATGAAATACATGAGGCATATCAAGAGAAACAGCAGACCCGAGAAAGTTGCTTCTTTCTCTCTCTAGCTTCCTCCGGGTCGTTCAGAAAGTAATGGCAAACTAACTACTGAACATAAACTTGCCCAGGAATCACGAATAGCCAAACAATGCTGGGGTTGACTACTACATCCGTAAAGGACATGCGACTAACTTTACTGACATGCAAGTGCATGCCTCTGTCTGTATGTGTGTTATCTGTGTGTGCGTGTGAACGTGCACGCGCGTGTGTGTCTATGTAATTCCTGTTTTATTTGCCATCATTGCACATTGAGATAAAGGTGTTAGACGCGTATTGACGGTGACTGAATGACAAACAAGCTCTTGATATTAATCAATATTGCCACCGACTGCTTGTGCCAATCCTCCCAAGCGTTGTTTATGTGTTGTGAACATTGAGACCTGCAACTTTTTGCATATCTTTGTTTTTATTTATTTGGTCCCAGTTGTCACCTTTACATATTAATAAGCACTTTTATTCCAACGTCTCCGAAGATACTTTTTTGTTTCGCTGGCTTTGAACCCAATTCTACTACATACAACTGCTGCAGCATCTAGTACACTGGACTGATATTTGCGTATGGATTATCTTAAGCTATTACCAGTGTCCCTCGCCATCAGGCAAACCCACTCCGACTTCAGAGGTACTTGTAATTTACGTCAAGGATGAGAAGCCAATATTTTAGTCCAATTGACCTGCTTAGGGTTTGAATCCGGCATCAGCACACCGGATGTCTAAGAACGTGCGCTATTATCCATTCGGCCATGTCGACCTCCCTTCTCAGATACTGCAAACAATTCTGTTGTATTTTGGTTTTCTAAACGTCTGCCCAGGAAGCTGCCATGTCTACCGTCTCTATAAATTGTCCAATTGCCTTCGAATTGTCAACTTGTGCTGTGTGCACGCCAGATCTTGTTTGAACCTTTATCTGAGATATTAGAATCCGATCCGTTTCATAATTCAGTGATTAACTACATGTTGAAGGCATCCATTAGATGTCACCGTTCAGTGATTAAAGACGAATTAAAGGCGTCCACTACATTTCACATTTAAGTGATTATTGACATTGTGAAGGCAATAATTACATTTCACCCAACGCTGATTAAAGACATACATAAGGCACTCACTAGATGTCATCATTCAGTCATTAAAGACATTCTGAAGGCATCCATTATATTTCACACATTAGTGAGAATGCACTGCTGTTTGTGGTTTACTAAGTAATTTTAGTTAAGTAGTTTGCCATTCCTTTCTAAATGGCCGACGACTTAAACCATCGAAATTAACGCAATGCAATCCTCTTCAAAATCCCAGTGCTTGATATCGAACCCTCGACCTGGTATATCGGGGACTTGTGAAACTGCGCGATTCTCCTAAGCCATATATGCCAGATAGAATCTATTTGAGATATTTTAATTACTAGTCTCGCAAAAATATGTTTGCAGAAAAGTTTCACGTGACCAGTTATTCTGTATGGAGTCAAATACTGGATAAATCGTTTAAAGACAAAAAGGGTGGGGGGGGGGGGGGGGGAGGGGAGACGTCTTCATGGCATCGGTTTAGTTTCGATAAATGGTTTAAAGACGAACGAACTAACGAAAATCTTTATTTTCAAAGGGTTAAGATTTGGGCACGCAGGCCCGTCTGACATTCTGCCCTTCTTCTCTGACAAAAAAAAGGTGGGGTGGGGGGGGGGGAGACGTCTTCATAGCATCGGGTGTTATCCCACATGGCGGAGTTTCTTTCCGCAGAGCTACCTGTTGAAATATCGCACAGAACACGAACTCTATAATTTCAGCGAGGACACCAGTGGCCTTGGGGGGGGGGGGGGGGAATAGCACCCATGAACCGAATTACAAAGTTCGAAATCAAACATACGAGGCGAGGGGCAAGAAGCTTGACGACTTGGCTACAGAAATAACAAAATAAAGACCATGGAGGATATGTAGATCTGGCCAGCAATCTGCTGACTTCATTATCTTGCGGCCTTCAAGGAGAATACTGGAAAATGTGTAATAAAATGGTGATGACACTGGAGACAAGTGAGGTGTGATGTTTCAGAAGAATATTGAGAATATCGTGGACGAAGATGTAAACAAATGCTGAGCTACTATTAGCCTCTCCGCCTCAATGTCAAACTTGAACATTATATAAATCACACTTACGCAAACTCAACACTTGCGAGATGACATGCTTGAAGACAGCTGCCAACGTAACTATCCGAGACCGGGTAAGAAATGATGCCATTAGACAGACAGTAGAATCAGCATATTGTGCCACGTATATATGGAAAGACAGAATATCAAGTGATTTGGCCATAATTTAGAATGCAACACCATCAACTACCATCACTGCTCCTACATCAAAGAAGATCTGCTACGAGAGCAAGAGGACGCCCGAGAAGAAAATTGATTGATGAAATCAAAGACATCTTATAATCACACGGAATGAAACTATCTAGTGCCATAAATCGGGCGCTGGGGCGCCAATTATTCCTCCACACGCCGCTTGACGGCAAAAGTGGAAGATAATGATTATGATGAATATCAACCTCTCTTGTTACAAGATTACTTATCAAAATAAAAGAGAAGAGAAAAATGAAATACATGAGGCATATCAAGAGAAACAGCAGACCCGAGAAAGTTTTATGTGTGAAAATATTAGTCAAAGAACGCAGAGGAAGACAGCATGTGACAAGCTTAACCAGCTGAGCAACCAATGATAATATTAGCATCGGCAACTTGTATCACGTGACAGGTAGCAGAGTGAACTGGGGTGTCATGATCGCCTTGTCTGTTTTAGACCAGCTCGAAGCATTGGGGAAGGAGAGGAGGATAGACGTAGAAGAAAAAGAAGAGAGAGAGAGAGAGAGAGAGAGAGAGAGAGAGAGAGAGAGAGACGAGTGAGAGAAGAAGCTAAAGGCAGAAGATGTAATGGACAGAAGACAGGAGAAAGAAGAAGCAGAAGGAGGAGAAGGATGAGAAGAAGGAGAATTACTAGTATTTGTAAACGGATAGAATTAATATTATTCTCTCTCTCTCTCTCTCTCTCTCTCTCTCTCTCTCTCTCTCTCTCTCTCTCTCTCTCTCTCTCTCTCTCTCTCTCTCTCTCTCTCTCCATATCTCACTCTTTGTTTCTAACACCCCCCTCTATACCTGTTGCTTCTTTCTCTCTCTAGCTTCCTCCTCCCTCTGTCTCTCACTGTCTTTCTGCTCCTCCCTATCTATCCCATCTCTCTCCCTCTTCCTCTTTTATCTCCCCCTCAATCTGTATCTCTTTCTTTCTCTTTCTCTGTCATTCTATCTTCACCATATCTCTGTCTCTCTCTCTCTGCCCCCCCCCCCCAACCTCCGTATCTCTCTACATTCCTATCCCTCATACCCCTCTCTATTTATATTTAGCAATAGTCGTTATTTCATTACCCATCATCTTTTATTGATCTCCTGGTGTCACTGGCTGTGGGGAGAAAAAAAAGTGTCGCGGTTAATGTTAATTGTAGGCTGAATTCCACTTCCAACAATTGTCTCCCTTGTCGACCATTTGCCGCCTAGGCAACTGGTGCCAAACAAACGACAACATGCATGTCGAGTTTGCATCTAAATTAGAATTAGATTAAAACAGGCAGACACTCCACCATACTCACACACACAAGGCATGAAATCATATGTGTTCATTAAGGTTAGAATGAGAGCTTTTGAATTGTGTGCGAGTTGCGTGAATAGGTGCATGTTTTTTCTTGGTATAACTCAGAAAGAGAGCAGTGATATTGCAATGGCTAACACGCTAGAAGTTCTGGCCCGTTACAACGGTCACCTTCAAATTAATATCCTTTTTGTTACTGACTCGGTCACGGGATTATTAATCTGAGCCAGTGATGGACCCTAATATAACTTGTCTTCTGAGATTAAAAGGCGTAAGGGTAATACTACGAGGGGAAGTCAATAAGTAAGTCACACAGTTCTGTGGGATGGCAGGTAAATGTCGTTGGTGTTTTCTAGTAGTCATTAGTCGCGGTTCCAACATCACAGCAAAGGGTCGTCCCCATTATGCTCTTTCTACAGGTGTCATTAGGTGTCAGCAACAACGAACTTTATATTCCCGTTTGTCATGTGGCGCTAGGTGTCTCATGCGCATGCGCAGCGCATAAACAAAATGGCGACTGTACGGAATGTACAACCAAAGAGCAACGTGCAGTTGTGCGTTTTTTGTTTTTGTTTTGTGGGCAAAAGGATTGCCTGCAAAGGATATTCATAAGGAAATGCTTCCTGTTAATGCTGACAAATGTGTATCCCGTAAAACGGTGCATAGCTGGGTAGAAAATGTTTCTCAAGGACGCGAATGACGCCGAAGTTGAAAGTGAAATGAAAACGTGGTTTAGAAAACTGAGCATGCAGTTCTATGCAGCCGGTTTGGGACGACTCATAAAACGATGGGATAAGTGCACCAGTGCTGTGGAAATTATGTTGAGAAATAAAGGGACATTGTATCTATAAAAATAAACTGGTTTCAAGTTGTTATCATCTTTAGTTATTTTTCTACAGCCATTTATGTCTTACGTATTGATTTCACCTCGTATAATCGAATCAAATGGCTAGTTGATCGTGTATTCAACCATCAATGAAGATTGTGTGTATGTGCTCTTCGTTTCCTGTATGGGTCCTGATGATATGCATGCTAGCTTACTGTGTTACGATTCTTCGCTTCCCGTATGGGTCCTGATGACATGCACGCTAGCTTACTGTATTACGATTCTTCGCTTCCCGTATGGGTCCTGATGACATGCATGCTAGCTTACTGTGCTACGATTCTTCGCTTCCCGTATGGGTCCTGATGACATGCATGCTAGGTTACTGTGTTACCATTCTTCGCTTCCCGTATGGGTCCTGATGACGTGCATGCACGGTTACTGTGTTACTATTCTTCGCTTCCCGTATGGGTCCTGATGATATGCATGCTAGATTACTGCATTACCATTCTTCGCTGCTCGTATGGATCCTGATCGCGTGCATGCTAGGCTACTGTACCATTCTTCGCTTGCCGTATGGGTCCTGATGACACGCATGCTAGGTTACTGTTACTATTCTTCACTTCCTGTATGGGTCCTGATGACGTGCTTGCGAGATTACCGTACCATTCTTCGCTTCCCTTATGGGACCTGATGATGTGCATTCTGGGTTACTGTGATATCATTCTTCGCTTCCCGTATGGGACCTGATGACATGCATGCTAGGTTAGTGTTACCATTATTCGCTTCCTGGATGGGTCCAGATGACATGCATACTAGGTTACTGTGTTACTACTCTTCTCTTCCCGTATGGGTCCTGAGAATACACCGGTGACATATATGTGTAGTGATGACAATAGTGTTCAAAAACGTTTTTTATAATTTAGTTGCATATCATTTACAGGACGTCAAAGTCAATCCCAACATATTTTGGGGTAATTTCTGGACAAATTTACTTTCAGAAGTTTGCCATTGCTTTCTTAACGACCGACACGGCTACCGTTGTATGGAAACAAACCATATCGCTCGCAGCAGTGTTTCGACTGCGATACGTTGGATTACGAATTGCATGTGTAGCCTATTGAAGCGTAGTTAAATATGTAATACTATTGTATGAAATAGCATGTGAACATTTTGATGGCCATTTACAGTGACCACCGATAGTGTCGAGTAACAATTCAAGCCACAGCAGATGGCACTGAAATACAAATATGTAAAAATTTAACAAAGCAAAATCCAGGTTTAGAAATAATCCGTGTTTCAGCTTGTAATATCACACCGAACTAATTTATTTCACAATGGGATTTATGTGAACAATTGTTTCGTGAAAAATCAAAAATGCTTGGATGTTTGAGATCACCGGAAGACCTCTGTCGAGGCGACCAATCGTTTTTGGATGCCGTCTTTAGAGACCTTGACCCAAATCGGACCGGCGACAGTTGCTTTGATGTTCTTGATGGCTGCAATTTTATTTGGTAACTATATTTACTGTTCGTGTTACATGTAAATTGTACGCATCTGTGTTGTGTTTGTTTCTTGTGATAACGTTTATGGTATGAATGGAGGAGTGAGCAGTATTTCATAATCACCATCATCATCAAGAGTCATGCCAGCTGGAGTAGGCGTTCATGTTTCGCCACAGATCTCGGTCTTTGGTGTTCCTGTATCAACTCTGCTGATGATATTCCTCCATGCCACCATCTTAATCCATCCAGCGTCATTTCTCTTGGTCGGCCTCTGCCTCTCTTCCCCTTGATCTTTCCTGTTGTCACGATGTTCTCCAATGCCTCGCTTCTCATCACATGTCTTTCTTATTGTTGTATATAGTGTTGTAATTTCATTAGCCTCTTTCAGGCAATCGTCGATAGTTACTCTGGCAGTCCAAGGAATTCGCAACATTAGTCTCGGGAATCACATCTCTGTTGCTTCCAAGTTCTTCCTAATTTGTTCATTTCCACCCCAAGATTCACTGCCATAAATTTGCTTTGATGTTCTTGATGGCTGTCATTTTATTTAGTAATTATATTTACTTTTTGTGTTTCATATTTGTGCATGCTCTATATAGCACTTCAGCACTGAATTTCTTACATTCAGTGATAATGACTTATTGCATAATAGTAGTATTTATGTAGTGGCAGTTCTAGTCTTGTCTATCGCAATAGACAAGATTTGTGGTTTTTATTTTCCTTTTTTTATGTCATTGTCCAGGTTTGGCATTGGTAGCATAGAGTTGGTAGGAAGATTGTATTGTAGATTGCTTTATTAGTAACTATTATCGTGTGATTGGATATCATGTTTGGTCCAAACTCAATTTTTGTTCGGCACTGAAACAGTTAATACTTTTCAGACATAAACAGCGCACACAAATTACAAAGTTTGTAGTGGTAATAGTAGTAGTAGGAGAAGGAAGAATAGAAAGAGGAGGAACAGGAGGAGGATGATCGGTAGTACTAAGGTGAGTGGTAGTAGGAGCAGCAACAGTACAAGTAGTAGTAGTAGTAGCAGCAGCAGCAGCAGCAGCAGCAGTAGCAGCTGCAGCAGCAGCAGCAGCAGTAGTAGTAGTAGTAGTAGTAGTAGGAGCAGTAGTAGTAGTAGGAGCAGTAGTAGTAGTAGGAGCAGTAGTAGTAGTAGTAGTAGTAGTAGTAGTAGTAGTAGTAGTAGTAGTAGGAGCAGCAGCAGCAGTAGTAGTAGTAGTAGTAGGAGCAGTAGTAGTAGTAGTAGTAGTAGTAGTAGTAGTAGTAGGAGCAGCAGTAGTAGTAGTAGGAGCAGTAGTAGTAGTAGTAGTAGTAGTAGTAGTAGTAGTAGTAGTAGTAGTAGTAGGAGCAGTAGTAGTAGGAGCAGTAGTAGTAGTAGTAGGAGCAGTAGTAGTAGTAGTAGTAGCAGCAGCAGTAGTAGTAGTAGTAGTAGTAGTAGTAGGAGCAGTAGTAGTAGTAGTAGGAGCAGCAGCAGCAGCAGCAGTAGTAGTAGTAGTAGGAGCAGCAGCAGTAGTAGTAGTAGTAGGAGGAGCAGTAGTAGTAGTAGTAGTAGTAGTAGTAGTAGTAGTAGTAGTAGTAGTAGTAGGAGCAGCAGTAGTAGTAGTAGTAGTAGTAGTAGTAGTAGTAGTAGTAGTAGTAGTAGTAGTAGTAGTAGTAGTAGTAGTAGTAGTAGTAGGAGCAGTAGTAGTAGTAGTAGCAGTAGTAGTAGTAGTAGTAGTAGTAGTAGGAGCAGTAGTAGTAGTAGTAGTAGTAGTAGTAGTAGTAGTAGTAGTAGTAGTAGTGGTAGTAGTAGTAGTAGTAGTAGAAGTAGTAGTAGTAGTAGTAGGAGCAGTAGGTGTAGCAGTAGCAGTAGGTGTAGCAGTAGCAGTAGGTGTAGTAGTAGTAGCAGCAATAGTAATAGTAGTTGTTGTAGTAAAGGATCCTGTTACAGCTTAAGCATATGGTGCTTAACCCATATTTTTATAGACCAGTCGGAATTGAACCATTTCGACAGTACTTATAAATAAATATTCGGGTAGTCTTGTTAGGCTGGGTCGCCGAGAGCCCAGGCCCATTTTTAAAATTCAAATCCACCCCGATCTGGATGGAACCTTTGAGCCCGGCAGTCGAGCGACCAACGACTAACCCACTGTGACTTCGGCACGTATAGTTTGTGGCTTATCTAAATTAAATCACATCATGTTTGGATCTGCTCAGCTTCCGGTGACCTGAGATCACGTGCCTAATACAACTGAAACCAAAGCAGTCACGTGGCGTTGTTGCAGCGTTTATTCCCCCTTGATGGTTTCGTGCCAGTATCCTTTTTCTAGGATTGTTTTTCTCAAAATGAAATGTGAGCTACTGTTGGAACCGCATCGTACAGACTCGACCCCCTAGCTCAAGTTTTCAACTCATCCGTTGTCCGTCCACATGCTACTAATTCTAGTACACTGGACAGATTTTTTTTTTTTTTTTTTTTTGGGGGGGGGGGGGGGGGTCGAGTCCGCAATAGTTTTCCCTGTTACCCGTGTCCCTCTCCATCCTGCGAAGCCACTCCGACTTCTGAGGTACTTTTAATTTACGTTCCCAAGTCAAAGACGAGAAGTCAACATTTAAGTTCACCTGACGGGTGTAGGGGATGAACCTGCTATTTCAGCATCAGCGCACCTGAAATTTAAGTTTGACTCTCTTACCCATTCTCCCACATTGCTAGCCTCCCCATTTCTAGATATTCTACAATCTTTCCTTGTGTGTGTGTGTGTGTGTGTGTGTGCGTGCGTGTGTGGGTGTGTGTGTGTGTGTGTGTGTGTGTGTGTGTGTGTGTGTGTGTTCGATCGTGTGTTCGTGTGTTCGTGTGTTTGTTTGCATATGAGAAAGTACGAGTACATAATTGCACACAAAGAAAACAACGAATTAGTCCTTGTTATTGTTCAGTTTTAGTAATATCCCTAGGCTTTGGTTCGGAGTCTTTAGCCCATGACATGCCTAATATCCACTGATGAAACATCCACACCCCCCCCCCCCCCACCTTACCCTTTAGTAGGGGTCCTAGCAGGTTTGTATTTGGTACGTTAAGCGATAACGTGGTTATATCATTAAATGTCTCTCCGCAAATTAGAAGTTTCTTGACTAGGCTTGACAAATCCTCTGGTTTCTGGTCCTGGAGAGGGGAAGGATGGATGTGCAATACAATTCCCGTGGAGATTCTACTTTTGTATCGGGTCAGGAAAGCAGTCTCTACACCAGCCTAACTTCGATGCCACCTCTTTTCAGTCTAGGATTTGACGACCGGAAACCTAACGCAAACAGATTACAGAGTTAAAATTAGATCTTTCATAGGATTCAAAACCCGTCAACCGAAGAACCAGACATTGCGGAAAAAGTTGACAAAACGTTGCATGGCTGGGGGTTGTGGGGTAGGTGATGTGACAGGATCGACCCAGGGTCGACCATGCGGCTAGAATAAACATCCCTTACATTGGAGCCCAGCACTGTTTTGGCAAGTCACACCCCTTAGAAAAAAACTGCAAAATTGCGCCACAACATAATAAAGGAAGATAAACTACCCATCATCACTTTGACATGACTAACCACCCTCGCACTACACAAACTCCGAGCCGTATGTCGAGCGTGAATGAGTGGTGCAAAATCTGACAGCTTCTTTAGTTACTCGTGACATGCTCGGGGACCAGAACTGGAAAGCCAGAATGCATCTTAAACGTGATAAAATGATAACGTGTGTTATGAATGATATCTGATTTCAAGTATTGAAGTTCCCTGCACTGTAAAATAATAAATGAAATATTAAACTATTAATCCGCGTTCGTCAATTTTCGTGGGATGATTCTTTCTTCTTCTTTTTTTTTTTTTTTTTTATTTCAGCGGGTGATAGCCCAGCAAAAGTTAAAAAATAATGTGTTGAAAAGGAGCGGCGGTTGCCATCTTAATTACCTATAGAATATGCAAATTCGCTATATGTATCCGCCCAGCGATGAAACATTTTTGTTAAGAAACGAATTTCACAATAAGAAAAAAAAACAGTTTTATTATAAAACAGAAATTCTACGGTGTTTCTCACGATTATATTATTAGGAGGTGGAGGGAATTGGGTTGGGAGGGGGGCAATTTAGAAACGACACTTTGCTACTGTGCAACTGTTTTTATGCAAAGAGTAAACAAAACTTTAATAACCCGTTTACACGACTTAAGGCATGTTCGGCATATGGTTAGTTAGTTAGTTAGTCTTACCTACCTCTTGAGCCTAAGGCAGCGAATAGGGCAGAAGTCCTGACTCTCCATGCTTGGCGGTTCGCTGCTACCTTTTGTCATATGGTACCAGATTATATATATATATATATATATATATATATATATATATATATATATATATATATATATATATATATATATATATATATATATATATATATATTGGGGAACCCTTTGACGCCACTAAGACACTTCATAAATAAATACACACGTATTGGTTGGTCCTCATATTAGTAGGGATAAGAATTAGAGACTAGAGGACGCACTAGACCAGTAGTTCCCAACCTATTTTGGCCCATGCACCCTTTCACCATATGTCAGGATATCATTCTTCCACACCCTTTCCGCGGAACGAAAGAAGAATTCCAACTTTCCAAAATTGTCAGCCTCAAATGGTGCATTTTTTTATATTCACAATATTTTATTCATCATCATCATCAAGTGCCGTGCCGGCTGGCGTGGGCGTTCATGGCTCTCCACAGATCTCGGTCTTTGGTTTTCTGGATCAACTCTGCTGCTGATATTCCTCCATGCCACCGTCTCAATCCATCCAGCATCACTTCTCTTGGTCTACCTCTGCCTCTCTTCCCCTCGATCTTTCCAGTTGTTACGATGTTCTCCAATGCCTCTCTTCTCATCACATGACCGAAGAAAGCTGTTTGTCTCTGTCTTATTGTTGTATATAATGTTCTAGTTTCATTAGCCTGTTTCAGGCAGTCGTCATTAGTTACTCTGGCAGTCCAAGGAATTCGCAACATTCGTCTCAGGAACCACATCTCTGTTGCTTCTAATTTCTTCTTAATTTGTTCATTTACATTCCAAGATTCACTGCCATACAGCAAAACTGGTTCCACATAGCATTTCAGCACTCTCTTTCTTACATTCAGTGACAGTGGCTTATTGCATAAGATACTCTTCATTTTCTGAAATGCGGCTTTTGCCTGCCCTATTCTGCTCCTAATCTGTGTTGTACATCTTCCATCTGATGTTATAAATGCCCCTAGGTATCTAAAATTATCAACTTGGTTAAGGATTTTCCCTTCTATTTCTATGTCACATTTTGGTGTCACCATTTTCTTTGATATTACCATTGTTACTGTTTTCTTGATATTCAAGGAGAGTCCTTTCCTTGCACTCTCTGTTACTACAACGTCTAATAATTGTTGTAGGTCTGTTGCATTATCCGCCACCAATACTGTGTCATCTGCATAGCGTATATTATTTATATTATAACCTCCAACTAGTATTCCTGGTATCTCTTTGATCTCTCTCATTATTACTTCGCTATACAGGGAGAACAGATCTGGTGACAAGACACACCCCTGTCGTACTCCTAGTTTTATCTGTTCGTAACTACCCTCTTTATTTCCCATTTTAATTGCTGCTACTTGGTTCCAGTAAACATTCTTTATTATTCTTAAATCTTTTCCATCAATGTTGATATCTTCCAACATTTTAATCAGTTCATCATGTTTTACTTTATCAAATGCCTTAGTATAATCTATGAAGCACAAATATATGTCTCTCTGTTTCTCTATTGACCTTTCTGTTAGTGTCCGTAATGTATAAATTGCATTATTTGTGCCCTTTCCTTCCACAAATCCATACTGTTCTTCACTAATTTCCATTTTTATTTTCTTTTTGGTTCTTCTCATTATGATTCTGAGTAGAAGCTTAGTGATATGGTTTATAAGGTTAATTGTACGAAAATCTTCACAATCAATTGCTCCTGGTCTTTTTGGTATAGCTATAAATACAGATTTCAGCATATCACTGGGTAAATATCCACTGCTGTAAATATCATTCAAAATTTTGGTTAATATATCTACTCCAAATTCTCCTAATACTTCTAATTCTTCTATTGTGATTTCATCTGGCCCAGCTGTTTTTCCTTTCTTCATACGTTTCATAGCGTCAGCGACTTCTTCTTTCAGAATAGGTGGACCTTCTAAGTTACTATCTTCTGTTAATTCTGCCCTTTCTCCTACATATAATTCTCTTATATACTCATTCCACCTCTTCATTATAGCATCTTCCTCTAATATTATCTTTCCTGTTTTTGATTTCAAACACCCCGTATTTATTCTTATTTTTCTTCCTGTAAGCTCACTGATTTGTCTGTGCATATTTTTCGTATCTTTATTGGAATTTAATTCAATTTTTTTGCATTGCTCGTTTAACCAACTTTCTTTAGCCTTCCCACATTTATCTTTTATTTCTTTATTTATCTTAGCGTATTCTTGTTTGTAATTTTTACTCTGTTTTCTTTTGTCCATCAATTTTAAGATATCTTCATTCATCCATTTTTTCTTAGCTATTTTGCCTCTCTCCGGTAATACTTCTTTGCTAGTTTGATGAAAGGAGTCCCTTAACATTTCCCATTGTTCATACTCTGTATTTTAGTTATTGCATTGTACCTATTTTTCACAGTCACTCTGTATTGTTCTTGCATTTCTTTATCTATTTTCAGAACCTCTTTATTAAGTCTCATGTTCTTAACCATTTTTTTCCCTCTCTTTAATCTTACTTTTATTTGTCCACATAGTGGTACATGATCACTATTACAGTCAGCACCAGACATTGTCTTTACATTAATTAAAGCATTTCTAAATCTTTTATTAATTAGTATGTAGTCAATTTGGTTGCGTATTTTCTTATCAGGGCTTATCCATGTGTACAATCGTCTTTTATGGTGCTTAAACCATGTGTTTCCAATTATCATATCATTGATATTTGCCCATTCTATTAGCTTTTCCCCTCTTTCATTTCTTGTACCTAAACCATAATTCCTCACTACATCCTCCATTTTTCCCTTTCCTATTTTTGCATTAAAATCACCAAGTATTATCTTTATTTCTTGTGATCCAATTTGAGCCATCGCCATTTCTATTTCGTCGTAAAAGTGTTGTATTTCTTCCTCACTACTGCTTGCTGTTGGTGCATATACTTGTATAATATTTATGTCTATTGGTTTGCCTTTGATTTTTACCATAATAACTCTATCTGAAATACACCAGTATCCATTAATTGACTTGGCTGTTTTTTCGTCTAATATTATTCCTACACATTTTTCATGTGTATCCCCTCCAGAATAAATTATTGTGTGATTGTCAGCTATAATTTTGCCCGATCCCTTCCATCTTATCTCACTAATGCCTAGTATATTAATTTGCATGCTATCCATCTCTCTTAGAACATTGGTCAACTTTCCTAGCTCATTTAATGTCCTAACATTCCATGTTCCTACTCTAAATTTATTTATTTTAGTTAAGATTTTGCCATCAGTAGCTGGATGACGGTCTGGTGTCACCTGTGGCTCATGACTGTCCCTACCGGACGAGGATGTCCTAAGACAGCCATTAACGTCGTTCACTAACTCTGATATATATTTTGCCATGAAGTCTTGGGAAGATAATGTGGTGGTTTCCCCTTGCCTTCCACATTCACATGGTGGTCTTTTTACCTCTGCCTTTGACAGCCATTTCCGACTGTAAGGACAAGTGAGTGCCCTGCTCTGCTCAGCTGCAGAGTTGTCCACTTATTCCGGTGGATACTCGGTCCCCAGAGCTGTGTTAGCCACACCGTAGTGTGTTTCCATCCTCTACCGCGGGGAGGTGCAGTTGGGATTTTCCCTTCATAAAGTTGTGGTCTATGACCAAAACTCTCCAGTACTTTTAGAGGATTTTAGAGAGATATTTTATTAACACACCAAATTAATCATATTACAAGAAACAGTTAAAACGTCAAAGAATTGTCACTTAATACAAGACACCAGAATACTAGAAAACTGTGCTTCATCAAACAAAACACTCAATAGAAAACCAGGATATTGTCCGTGAAGCCATTTTGAATCTGCCAATCTGTAATCTTAACGAACCCCCCCCCCCCCCACCTCCCCCGAAACTCTAACATTCTCCCCTTGGGGGGAATTCCCCAGTGGTTTGAGAACTACCGCACTAGAAAATATAAAATGGATAGCTATAGTTACCGACCGGAATTCGAACCTGTTACCTCAAAATGATGACAACGAGGCCCTGTGGTAACTATAGCTTTCATCTCATCTCATCTCATCATGTTTCTCTTGTACCTTGCAGTGTCGAGGTGAAGTATAAATAGCGGGAGAGTGCCCGCTGATGGGCTTCATGTATCGATATTTCCATGGAGTCTGTTTTTCCCTGCGTCCATCGTTTACGTGGTCGGCCTCTTCCTCTGCTTCCCTCTGGTCTGTACATCATTGCTTGTTGTGGTATTCTCGTCATGCGGTGTTCTTGCGGTCTCTGTTTGGCTGGTTTCTTTACATATGTTGTCTATATATGTTATTAGCAAGAGAGGGCTCAGGACACAACCTTGTCGTACTGCGGATCTTATAGTGAAGGGTACTGAGTATCCTCCAGTTGCTCTCACTATGCATTCACTGTTGTTGTATATTTCTACATAGGTTTGTTAGATGTGTACTCACTCCATATTGTTTAATGATTTCCCGTAGCTTGTTTCTATCTACTCTATCAAATGCCTTTTCTTGGTCGACAAATGCTAAGTAGATTGTTTCATTGAATTTGATTGATTTTCCTATAAGTTGTACACCTCGGAGGAGCAGATGGATCACCATAGTCTGGTAAGAATGAGACAGCGAGGTGTGACGAGGGGATCTGGCCGACGCTCGACGCTCAGAGGAAAGGCGAGACGGACATATAATCAGATTGCTACTGGAACTATTAGTGTTGGAACTCTTCGCTGGCTGCTGAGGATGGGGACGGAGCGCTTATGGGAATGTCCCGAATGCTGTGATGTCGGTTCCTAAATCAATCAATCAATCAATCAATCTATAAGTTGTCTAAGCGCAAAAATGGCATCTATGCATCCTTTGTTTTTCCTAAATCCAAGTTATGTTTCGCTTAGCTGGGGTTCTATAGTAGTTCGTAATCTTTTCTCAAGAATTTTGCCTCTGTATTATGTGCAGTCTTTTTTGCTGCCTTTGTTTTTATTTTCCAAATTGGGATCCATTAACATTGCCGGGTCTATATCCATTTGGGTCAGTCTGTTTATACTTCTTAGTTTTTGTACGAGCAGTATTAAGATCCCCTGTCGGCTTGCTAGGCCAGTCGCAGTTTTAGGACAAACATATGACCATAGGGAGTCCACCCCCTATGGCGAGTCTATTATACCTTTCAATTTTTATCTTGTCTATTGCGTCCTTTAGTCTCTCATTCTTACCTCTACTTCTATTAGCACAAAACACAACGTGTGTATGTATTTATGAACTATATTTTTATAGACCAATCGGAGCTGTTAATTATAGGGTCTCACCGGCCACTTTTATTTCCTAAGACATTTATTGGCACCCTTTTCAGACCGGATCTACTAGGGAGGTCATCTGTAATGGAGAAATGTGTATTAACTCCAGCAATACTGGCTTATAATGCAAACACGAATAATGCATCTTTACAGAACTCAGTTAAGGTAAACTGGACGATGCAGCGATTAGACTTCTTCAGGAAACAATACACAAAACACGGTATATACGCACTGGAAGACACTACATTGACTACTTTAATGCATAATAATAAAATGAGATTTGCTGATGAAGGCTAGGTGTTTTCCGAAATTGTGTTCTGTAAAGCTGCATTACTTCGTGTAATTTTATATTGTTTACATTTCCATAGCTTTACAGCGGTTCCACTAATTTTATTCTTAATTTTAATTCCAAAGACAATTCATTATCGTCTGCATGCTTGTCTTGTGCAGAACTTTGACCCCCATAACATTCTTTCGAAATTTATTTCTGTCAGTCAGTCAATCAATCAATCAATCATTCAACCAATCAATCAATCAATCAATCAATCAATCAGTTAGTCACACTGAAGGTTTCCTGCATTGGATCTCCAAACTTGATTGTACATTCTGTCAGATTGCTGTTCGTCAGTCTTTTTACGTTTTCTCCCCACGTGTATCGTTGTCTACCTCTTTCTCGCTTGCCTTCAACCATATCCTCCAGTAAGGATTTTATAAGGGGTATGTCTTTTATCGTGGTAGAAATATTTCACTTACCGTTATTTATTTCTGTCCTCAACTCTTTTCATTCCCAGTTTTTCTAGAACGTCTGTATCGAAATATCATTCTATCATAAGCCTGGTGTAATACCTTTGTTGCTGTCAAGCGTACGTTATCTATCACATCTTGAATACATATATCACATTTGAATCTATCTATCACATGTTGAATCCATCTATCACATGTTGAATCCATCTATCACATGTTGAATCCATCTATCACATCTTAAATCCATCTATCACATCTTGAATCTAGCTATCACATCTTGAATCCATCTACCACATCTTGAATCCATCTACCACATGCTAAATCCATCTATCACATGCTGGATCTATCAATTACATCTTGAATCCGTCTATCACATCTTGAATTCACATATCATACCGTTAAGCTATGTATCTCATCTTGAATCCAACTATCGCATCTTGAGCCCATCGATCACATCTATCTATCGCAACTTGAATCCATCTATCACATCTTGAATCCATCTATGACATCCTGAATCCATCTATCACATGCTGAATCCATCTATTACATGTTTAATCCATCTGTCACATCTTGAATCCATCTATAACATATTAAATCCATCTATCACATCTTGAATCCATGTAAATTCCGGCCTTGCTCTTCTGTTTTCCCAATGACCTCCTCTATCGTTAAATTTTCCAGATATGCATGTCTCTTTAATTGCCTATAATTCTTTAAATGTATTTGCGTTAAACGCCAATCGTCTACAATGTTTTGTTAGATAGATTTGTTTATTATTTATTCCCTTAACTTCATTGGCGGCTGTGGTTTTCTTGGCATTAAGATGACAAGTTATTGTTTTTCTTCTTGGCAGTGAACATACCTTAACTTAAATAAAAGGACTTTAAGAGGCAAGACAACGGACGTCTTTGCATCGGGTTTTGTCCCATATGGCTCGGTCTCTTTCTGTGAAGTGGCCTGTCGAAAACGTCGCACAAAGCACGAACTGCTTAGCATCAGCGACGAACCCCCCCCCCCCCCCCGCCTCCCAAGGAGTCTTCAGGAATCTGCAGTCGTGAACCAAAATAAGTACCTCGGAATCGAACCCACAAACTTGGGTACGCTAGGCGGGGTGGGGGGAGGGGGGTAGCCAGTTGTCTACGGAGATTCCCAAGTCTGTGACCGTAGAGATGCTCAGCCTTCCGTCATAAATTTGAGACCAAAACCAACGACTATGCTGGCTGCTGTCAAGCCCAACCTTTAAATTATACGAAACTCCATTACACTATTACCCATACCAGTGCAACCTCAGAAGAGAAGTTATATTAGGGTCTATCGCTGGTTCGAGGTTAATAATCCTGTGACAAAGTCAGACATAAATAGGATATTAATTTGAAGGTGATTAAAACAATGTTTTCCCGTAGTGAATTTGAATAACGAAGACACAAACCAGAGATTGTACCATTTATTGCCTGGCATATTTCGCTGCATCCCATGGTAAACAGTCGATATTATTGAGCGAACATGTGTATATTTCAGCTTGAACGATGTATCTAGTTATTTTACTCTACGTTGTGTGACTTATGCAATATCTACTTGACGAGATGCAGCGAAATATGCCAGGCAATAAATCGTACAATCAATGGTTTGAAGGTGATTGTTGTCCAAAGAGACGTTGCAGCCCTCCGTGGATTTATATAACTCTGTGGAAGGGGAGAGGTGGTTAAACTAGTACTCCACATTACCCAAGTGTGTCTCCGAGGCAAGCTGAGAAGGAGTCTTCTTGCTTCTCCTGTGGAATACTCATTATCACACAATCTTGATTTTTTAATTAAGTTGCATGTCCTTTACAAGACGTAGCAGTCAACCCCAGCAGTTTCTCTGTTCGTGATTCCTGGGCAAATGTTACGTTCAGTAGTTTGCCATTGCTATTAAATTGCTAAATGCTACTTCGATTGTTCCGTTTCCTGCACTTTCTGTTTTCGTTTTAAATTCGTCGTTACTTTCGAATTACTATAGTCTCGAATATGGTATTTCTGACTTGTGAATTACTACCGCCTCGAATATGGTAAATCAGACGCTTGAATTACAGTCGTCTCGAATATGGTATATCTAACTTTTGAATTACTATCGTCTCGAATATGTTATATGTCACTTTTGAATTACTATCACACCGAATATGGTATGCTTGAATTGGTAATTACTATCGTCTCGAATATGGTATTTCTGATTTTTGAATTACTATCGTCTCGAATATGTTGTTTCTGTTGTTACCTAACTACTCCCGTTTCTCTTTGCTTTATTCCCCGAAAGAGACTTATACAAAGGTATTTCATTGTATATGTTTCCGTTTGTCCAGCCTGCTAGTATTATGATATGTTCAGGTGTCTATAAAACATTGAAAACCAATCAGCAGTTAAGCAATAGCGCAAAATGCATTCTAATTCTTCACAAGCTATGACCTTTTTTATTCAAAAAATCAACTAAATCCATTTGACACTTGTTTATTCAAATAATCAACTAAATCAATAAGCCACTTCTTTATTCAAATAATCAAATAAATCTATAAGCCACTTGTTTATTCAAATAATCAAATCAATTCATACACCATTTGTCTATTCAAATAATCAAATCAATCCAGAAGCCATTGTTTATTCGAATAATCAAATAAATCCATTAGCCACTTGTGTATTCAAATAATCAAATTATTACATAAGCAACTGGTGTATTCAAATGATCAAATAAATCCATAAGCCACTTCTTAATCCAAATAATCAAATCAATCCATAAGCCACTTGATTATTCAAATAAACAACTAAATCAATAAGCCATTTGTTCATTCAAATAATCAAATAAACCCGTTAGCCACTTGTTTATTCAAATAATCAACTAAATCAATAAGCCAATTGTTTATTTAAATAATCAAATAAATCCAAGAGCCACTTGTTTATTCAAATAATCAAAACAATCCATAAGCCACTTGTTGTTGTTTTTTTCTTTCAAATACTCAGATCAATACATAAACCACTTGGTTATTTAAATAATCAACTCAATTCATAAGCCACTTGTTTATTCAAATAATTAGATCGATCCTTAAGCCACTTGTTTATTCAAATAATCAAATCAATCCATAAACCACTTGTGTATTTAAATACAGGTAGTCGTCGACTTACGACCACGATCGGTTCTGACAGACCGGTCGTAACATGATTTGGTCGTAAGTTGAGTACGCTATGTGTACAGTAATGTGAAGTGGTGTTATAAAAATATTTAAGTTAAATTATATCATAAATTTCTTTTATTATTGTTATAAATCATAATTTTCGATGTTCATTTTGTGCCATTTGTATCATCTCTACACCATTTTGTTTCTTATTTTTACATCGTCATGTTTAAGAAAAACATTGCATTAACTATACATGTATAACTGATTTAATATTTGCAAAATATACAAAATACAGATGTGGAAAATACTATAGGAAACATTTTCCCAATCGCAAAACACATCAAATTGTCATTAACATCAAAATATATAAACATGTAGGAAACATTTTATTGGCAACTGTTGCTTGGCTGCAGATCATTAATGTCGTCATCTAAGGCAGCAGTTGGGGGTACCGGAGTTGGTTTTTTCATAAACATGGTGAGCTTTGTCTGAATTGTATGTTACTTTTTTTTCATCATAAATTTCACGATACGGACGAAACACATTGTGCGCCGTCCGTTCAATCCTTGCAAATCGTTCGATGTTTGGGTCCATTGCTTGGAAATGTATAAGAAGTTTATTCAGTAAAGATAAACCTTCTGATAATCCCTTAGTGGTGAACTTTCTTTCTGGCTCGTCCTCTTCTTTCTTGGCTTCTCTCCTTTCTTTTTCCCCCACTCTTTCTTCTTCCAGTTCGATTAACTCTTCATTTGTAAGTTCTCCGGATTCTTTGTCTAGCAAAATCTTCGACATCTTCAATTTCACACTCCAAAGAATGGTCTTTGGCGAGTTTTACTATTTTTCCCCGAATCGTTTCAAGTTCATGTTCACTGTCAAATCCATGAACATCATTAACATAGCGCTTAACACAATTTTTCCAAATGCCATTCATGCACTTTTTCGTCACAGCCTCCCAGGCTGTAGCGATAGGGTTATTGAGTGTGACCCTGTTATTTCTTAGAAATTGATGACGCCGGCTAGCAGCATAGCATCATCATAGCATCATCATAGCATCATCATAGCATCATCATAGCATCATCATAGCATCATGCCTCCCTTTCCTTAGTTAACGACCGCCGATGAGTGCAGACAACGCCGTTCGACTGATAATTGAGGCAGAAATAAATCTTTAAATATTGAGCACAACCCACTACTGGCAACGCTGATGGCACTCTGGTATGAACCTAAGGCCTATCCACGTCAATGTGGAAACACTAGACTCGAGTTAATAAATCTGAAATCTAATATGGCTAGTGATTGTGGTCGTAAAGTCGAATGGTCGTAAGTTGCATAGGTCGTAAGTCGACGACTAGCTGTAATCAATTCAATCCTTACGCCACTTCTTAATTCAAATAATCAACTCAATTCATAAGTCACTTGTTTATTCAAATAATTAGATAGATCCTTAAACCACTTGTTTATTCAAATAATCGAATCAATCCATAAGCCACTTGTGTATTCAAATAATCAATTCAATCCATAAGCCACTTCTTAATTGATATAATCAAATCAATCCACTTGTTTATTCAAATAATCGGCACTGTTGAGAAGGTGTTACGGACGCAATTCGTAATGCCTCATACTGCATTGGCTGTTTGTGATTTCTTGGCAAGTCTACATTCAGTAGTTTGCCATTGCTTTCTGAACGACCGGCACTCATACCATTGTTTGGAAATCAATACAATGCGGTCTGCTTCCAAATCGCCAGCAGCAGTGGTTCAACATGACAATTTGCACATGGAAGGAAACCAAGGAGGAAGGGAACTGTCCATATCCGCTCATATGTCGATGATTCGTCACCTCCTTACAGGAAACTACCTTTGACGTATATCGTGGTCATCATTTGCCCTAATTCAACAGATTGAGAACTCATATGTGGAAAGAATGAGATTGCGGGGGATCGGCAGGGGTTCTGGTAAAATCTCAAAACTGAGAGGGAAGACCAGGAGAACTTTCAATCAGATAGCGGTGGGAACGATTAGTAGTATCACTCTTCGCTGGCTGTTGAACGAGGGGATGGAGCGCATATGGGAATGTCCTGAGTGCATTGATGTCGGTTCGTAACTCAACTCAACAAATTTGCACTGCCAAATGGTTTTCATATCTTTACACAGATCTAGGTTCTTTGAATTCTGAATCAATTGTAATATGGTGTTCATATATTTACACAGATCTAGGTTCTTTGAATTCTGAATCAACTGTAATGATGATATTCGTGCATGCTAGTGTCTGGTTTCCGGTCTCCGTGACAAAGGCGTTACGGACATGGTTCGTAATTCCGCTTACATGGTTCGAAACACAGCTACGACCAATTTGACAGCAGACCGTGTTGCGCTGGATTTTAACGTGTTTGTATAGGAGCCGGTCGTTCAGAAAGCAGTGGCAAGCTACTGAACGTAAACTTGCCAAGATGTCAACAACAGCAGTGCTGGTGTTGACAGCGATGTCCTGTAAATAGGATATGCACAAAAAATATGTCCGGTTGGCTGGGAAACGTGGTTTAGTCGAGACACGAACACATAGCTTAGCAACTACTTTGGTGATCATGTGAGAGGGGGAAACATGACCGCCCACGCTTATTGGCACGGATGAACGCGATGATAACTATATACCTAGACATGATGATACGGTTCGGTGAAAGCCATTTTTGTTCGAAAATATGAAGCTTTAAAACCCCACCTCTCCAGTATGTGCATCAATGCTTCTTTAGCTGTGCATGCAGCGGAAAAAGATGAAAGGCGGGCACGCAAGTTTGTGCACGAAAGCCTGCATTTTTCTGTGTGGTTGTATATATGCGTATTTATGTGATCAATGTGGCGTGGAAGGAGCCTCGGTAGGGTTGTGACTAATATGCTAGTCTGTCGACGCCTTAATGATGTATTCAAATTGAGATGGGTATCTTTCCAAAGTTGATCTTGGCCCGGGTCGGCCCCCGGGTAGGCACAAACTAAAATGGATACCTGGAAATGTTCTTCAAAATAAAGGTGGGACGTGATATTTACATCATCATCACTCGGATACCAATTGGCCTATAAAATTATGAAGAGTGTATCATATACCCATGACGTCACATGACGTGGAAAAGAGTCCTTTAGAGTGCACGTATAGGTGTTAAAGCACCTCTGATCAGTATGCTGGTTTTCAAACCCCAGTAGTGACAAAATCCTTCTTTCTGAACAGTGAGGCTCTGGTGTCGATATGGTAGAGGAGGCCTCTTTCAGTCCTAAAGTACTATAGAGATTTGCCGTTGGGGAGGTACCTGACAACACCGCTGGTGACTGTATAGTCCGATGTGAGAGTGACAATCTCTGTCACAGTTTCCGCATCTGTAAGACGAGGCAGGTCCCGCAGTAAGTGACTGCATTTTAAGCCTGTGCCGCCTATCCTCAGTTTGTTGGATCAGATTGTGCTCAAAGAGCACCAGTCCGTTTCGAACATCTCTTCTCCAGGAACACCTGTCTGTTGCAACTCCTTCCCACGTGTCTGGATCTATGCCAAGGGTTTTCATATCTTGTTTACACACATCCCTATATTGCATTTGGGGTCTTCCGGTTGGCCTCTTCCCCGTGGCTAGTTCTCCGTATAGGAGATCTTTGGGAATACGTTCATCCTCCATTCGATATACGTGGCCCAGATACCGAAGGCGTCTCTGTTTGAGGAGGGGGTGCACTGTGTGGATACCGGTGTCGATATAACCTCATGACAAGATATTTTCGGTGAATTATTTAGCAAGAAAGGGCGACGATTAATGGAACCGGCCATTAACTCCATTTTAACTTAATTTGTTTAGGTGAAACGATACGTTGATGTAATCATTAGGGAGCTACGCTAACAATATCGTGAGTGCAGTCGGACGTGAGTTCGATTCCTGCGTTCACCCTTGGCTAAAATGAGGAATGGACTGGGCATCTAAACCCCCGCGCATAAAGGCCTATAAACTATAGGGGGTATTTTTAATGACGCTGCAGTGCTTGAAAATATTGCCGGTTTAAATTTTATATACACCCTCTGTAAAGTTCATGCAACATAATAGGTAAATACAAAACTTAAACCGGCAATATGTAGTAGGTCCTTGCTTCAGGACTTATATTTAGGTTTGTGTTTGTTTTTCTATCTTTGAATATGTGACAACATAATAATTAATACCCAGGCAGTATTTACACAAAAAAAACTATCGTTAACTTTACATAATATTTTTTTTTCTCTCAGTGCTCCAATATAACGGATTCTCACTCTAAAAATATAAACGTTAGTTGCATATCCTTTACATAACATCGCAGTCAACCCCAGCGTTTTTTATACTGTTTTTGAGTTCTTGGCAAGTTTACGTTAAGTGGTTTGCCATTGCTTTCTGAACAACCGGTACTCATACCATTTTTATGAAAACCAGCGCAAGGCGATCTGCTGCATAATCGCCCGCAGCTGTGTTTCGAATATAGTATGTGGGATTACTAATTACGTCAGTATCCCCTTCGCCACAGACCCCCCTCTTTCTAAAGGACTGTGTCCCCTAGTCATTCACACCCAGAGGTCCAGTGTGTCCCCTAGTCATTCACACCCAGAGGTCCAGTGTGTCCCCTAGTCATTCATACCCAGAGGTCCAGTGTGTCCCCTAGTCATTCACACCCAGAGGTCCAGTGTGTCCCCTAGTCATTTATACCCAGAGGTCCAGTGTGTCCCCTAGTCATTCATACCCAGAGGTCCAGTGTGTCCCCTAGTCATTCATACCCAGAGGTCCAGTGTGTCCCCTAGTCATTCATACCCAGAGGTCCAGTGTGTCCCCTAGTCATTCATACCCAGAGGTCCAGTGTATCCGACTTATCTTGTATATATGTCAAGTTGCTTCCTCTAGACCAGTGGTTCTCAACCGGTGGGGAATTCCCACCCATCTCCCTCCCAGGGGGGAATTTTAGAGTTTCAGGGGGGGGGGGGGAGGAGGGGCGGGGAAATTGAGATTATTTCAAGATCGCATTAATACAAGAATCCGTTACTTGATATTATTTTTCACTCTATATTTTACGGTTCTGTACTTCTCGCCCTAATGAAGTTCGTTTTATAACGTAAGTAAACCTGCAAATCACGTTTTATGAAGATGTCTAGACTTGTTCTAGTATTTGTTATTAAATTTAGCTTCCATTTTTATGTACGCTGTGTAAGGGGGGGGGGGGGGATTTATAGGGAGGAAATTTGAAATGGGGTGGGGGGAGAAACGTTCTTAACTTATGGTAAAGGGGGGGCATAGTCCAAAAAAATGTTGAGAACCACTGCTCTAGACAGATTCCATCCAAATTAACGGGCTCTATCTACCCGTGGGTAGATTTTTCCCCCTAACAATGTTGCCTAGACTGCGGCCTTGAGGGATTCTGTTTGCTATTGTCCAAGTGCTGTGGGACTCTTAACGCTCGTGATCTGCACACTGGAGAACTTATTTTTCGTCCGTATCCCAGATGGTTAGGTATTCGATTTCACAACCCAAAAGATCAGGCGGGAGTGTGATATATTGATTTCATTGAATATCAATATTTCTTAGAAAAATTTCCACTTTTTATAAGGGATCAAATCCGTTACCTTATGATCCTGTGGCGGATATCGTAATCTCTCAGCCGCGTCTCAAAGCATGTAAAGACGTCCTTCATCATCATCATCATCATCATCATCATCATCATCATCATCATCATCATCATCATCATCATCATCTTCCACTTCTGCCATCAAGCGCCGTGGGGAGGAATAATTTGCTCTCCAGCGCCCGGTGGGCGGCACTGGATAGTGTCATTCCGTGTGACTGTACAATGTCTTTGATGTCGTCAATACATTTTCTTCTTGGACGTCCTCTTGGTCCTTTACGTTACCTTTTTAATCATACACCCATTGAGCCTTAAGGTGTGTAAAGAGTCCATTATTTCCTATTTTAACCACTTCTTTACATGCGCCACAGGAAGCGTAAAGAGCTAGTTTACTACCACTTTTGTACCATGTATAACGCACACCTCAAAGCGTGTGAAAGAGTCCTTTACGTTACTTACTTTACTCTCGTGTACTCTACAGTGTATACTTTACTCTAGTGCACTCTACAGTATATACTTTACTCTAGTGCACTCTACAGTATATACTTTACTCTCATGCACTCTACGGTATATACTTTACCCTCGTGTACGTTACTTACTTTACTCTCGTGCACTCTACAGTATATACTTTACTCTAGTGCACTCTACAGTATATACTTTACTCTAGTGCACTCTACAGTATATACTTTACCCTCGTGTACGTTACATACTTTACTCTCGTGCACTCTACAGTATAAACTTTACTCTCGTGCACTCTACAGTATATACTTTACTCTCGTGCACTCTACAGTATATACTTTACTCTAGTGAACGTTACTTACTTTACTCTCGTGTCTTAACAGGGAAACCCTCAAAGAAGAAGACACCTCGCCTACATCGACCTCCCAAATTAGCAACAACACAGCCGCAGCACCATTTTCTTCCACCGCTGATGAGGACATCATCACCAGTAGCACCAAGTCATGCGGCGACAGAACGCCCTCATCTTCACCGCCCTTATCGACGGTCAAGCACAAGCAGATAGTGGACAGTCCGCCAGACGATGTCCGAGCATTCTTCGGACACCCCTTGACCAGAGCTACTAATGCTCTTAATGGTAAATTGTGTTTGTTTTTTTTAAATGTGTCTCATAACTTGTTTTTATGTCTCACGTTCACTGGTTGTTGTTTTTTTTTCTTTTCATGTCTCACGTAGAAAGTTTTTCATGACTCTCATTCACTGTTTTTCATATATTTCAAGTAGACTGTTTTTCATGTTTCATGTTCACTTTTTCTCATGTATCTGCAGTAGGCCGGTCTCTCTGGCTGTGGGGTTACAACACTTTCTCTCTGTAATCCCGTTTATCACGCAGAGTCTCGTAGCGGAGCGAGAACTGAGGCGGTTCGACCCCCGCTCGTGACTTGCGGGATACTGAGCCGGCCGCTCAGAAAGCAATGGCAAACTACTGAGCGTAATCTTGCCAAGAGATCAACATACAGCTGAAAGATGCTGGTGTTGACAGCTAAGTCCTGTAAAGGATATGCTAAAAAAAAAAAAAAAATCTGCAGTAGATTGTTTTTAATATATCTCACCTAGACTGTTTTCCATGTCTCACATTCTTCTTACTTCTTCTTACTTCTTCTTTCTTCTTCTTTCTTCTTCTTTTTTTCATATGTTTTGCAAATGGTGTCACGTAAATTGCTTTTCATTTGTCTCACGTAGATTATTTTTATATGTCTCACTTAGACTGTTTTTTCATGTCTCACTAGACTATATTTCATGTCTAAAGTAAAATGTTTTCCATGTCCCTCGTAGTCTGTTTTTCATGTCTCATGTAGAGGAAACTGCGAAGACTGTTTTTCATGTCTCACTTTCGCTGTTTTCAAGTCTCACATTCGCTGTTTGTCATATCGGTTTTGTTTCGTGTATCTTCCGCAATTCCAATGTTCATTGAACGGCAATTTACAGTATAATGCTTGTTCATCTGATTGTGTACTATTGTCCAAATCTACTTTGTTTGGCACTGAGTCAGATAGACAACCTGTGCTCGTGTGCAGCAGCCGCGGTAGCGTAATGGTCAGCTTGTTTGATGTGGGGTCGATACACACATAGACAACTCACATTTGCACGGGATTAAAGTGGTTGAAAAGTGCCACAACCAGAACATTGTGGATCGTTTCCGGACTGGGTGATTTGGACCAGAGAGATCCCTGTAGGGCAACAATCGAGCTAAGGAGATGTGTGTGTGTGTGTGGGGGGGGGGGGGGCATGGATGGATGGATGTATGGACGTACACTCGGACGGACACACATCATGTATGTACATATCTACGAGTGTACATACATGTATGTCTATTTGCCTTTCTGCCTGCCTGTCTCATAATGTTGATATATGAATTCTTTGTATTTCGCGTACATCATTCATTTTACAAGGTTTGCTGGTGTTTTCAATGTAAATGTACCTTTCATGATAGATTATAATTGGCATGCGAAAGATGAGTGATTGGAAGGGCGTAATGTAATACGGGTCTGCATGTCCAATTTCTGACCCTCTAGAAATAAATTTCTGACCCTCTAGAAATAAAGTTCGTTTGTGATTTGGAAGAACCTCACGAAAGGCAACTTGTCGTTCTGCCCAGAGAGAACGAGGCAAAGGCGGTGAAAGCTAATGCAATAAAGTAGAACTTTTCAACTGTAACTTTATTCAACCAATTAAGCAAATATCATTGCATGATAAGGCAGATCTGATTAGGACCATTTGCCCTCGTGTGTATATTGTGGAAGGACATATAAATCATTATGGCCTAAAGATGATGGTGAGGCAGGGAGTGATCAGCGGATCTGGCTGACACTCAGTTCTCCGAGGAAAGTCAGACGGACATATAATCAGATTGTAACTAGTTCAATTAGTATTGGAACTCTTCGCTGGATGTTGAAGGTAAGCACGGAGCGCGTACGAACTCTTCACAGCGTATCAGTGCTGTGATGTCAGTTCTTGATACAATTCAAGCAAGCAATCAATAAAGTAATAAATCAATGCAGAGGGAAAATAACTGATTAAATGCAGAAGGATAATACATCGCCAAATGTGACCTCCCATTTGCATAAAAGGATGATTTATCGCCATACTAGAGTCATCTTGTTATTTGCTTCATTTCGTGGTATCTTACGCAATTTCAATTTTATACGAATGGAAAATTTACATTAGAATTCATTCGTCATGTGCCATGCAGGTAAGCGTCGCGGCCATATTTCGCCATCACACTCGATCACCAGAGTCGTGGAACAGCTCCGTATTCTTGTCTCGCCCATACCACGCGACCAAGCCATCTAGGTATTTACTTATCTGCTTCCCCTTGTTCTCTTCCCCTCGATCTTGCTAGTTGTCACCAAGTTCTCCAATTTATTTCTTCTCATAACTTGACCAAAGAATGTTGACTGTCTACGTCTAATGTCACTAATCAGGATACGTTTTTCGTTTGTTTCTTGTAGGGCTTGCTAATTGGTTTTTCTGTCTGTCCGTGGTATTCTTTGCATTTTCCTCAGAAACCACATTTCCACAGCCATCACGTGTCGATGGTATTATTTGCTTCATTTCGTGGTATCTTACACAATTTCAATGTTGTATGAATGGAAAATTTATATTAGAAGACGTCTACGTGTGATTGTGTCCAATGTTTGGTCCAGACCTATTGTTTCTTTGGAACTCTATCAGTTAATCAGACACTCAACAAGTTATCCAAAGAATACGTCGATCAATGGTGGAATCTATCTAAGAGATAAATGTTTTGCGTATCCTTTTACAGGACTTAGCTGTCAACAGCAGCATCTTTCAGCTGTCTGTTGATCTCTTGGCAAGATTACGCTCAGTAGTTTGCCATTGCTTTCTGAGCGGCCGGCTCAGTATCCGAAAGTCACGAGCTTGTCGAACCACCTCAGTTCTCGCTCCGCTGCGAGACTCTGCGTGATAAACGGGATTACAGAGAGAAAGTGTTGTAACCCCACAGCCAGAGAGACCGGCATCTAAGAGATAGCAACAGTGTATAATGGCATTTCTGTCCATTATCTTACCTACCACAGGTGAGGACACAGACAATGCCGACGCCGAAGCCTTACTTCACGAATACATCAGCCTGTCGGCGGTTGACGGGGAGGAGCAGAAGGTCAGCGAGAAACTTCCAGGCTTTCTGGAGATTATCAAGTTAGTGCCCTTCACCATTTCCTATTAGTCATTTTATTTATTTTCAACAAGATAGTTCTATTTATGTCTTCAATATAACAAAAAAAAGTTTGTTGCATATACTTCACAGGATCTTGTAATCAACTCCAGTATGTATTGTCTGGTTGCTATTTACTAGACGATCACAATACAGCAAATAGATGTTGGAAGTGATTATCACTTCCCGCAATGAGTATTTTTTTTATATTGCATATCCCTTACAGGTGCAGTCAACACCAACACTTTTCAATTGCTGTTGGTCTACTAGGTAAGTTTTACGTTCAGTAGTTTGCCATTGCTTTCTGAACGACCGGCTCACATACCCCCGTAAGCTACCAACGCGGCGCGATCCGCTGCCGAATCTCTCGCTGTTTCCCCCACGTGGATATACAGGATTACGAAGAACGTTGTTAACCCCTTGGCCAGGGAAATCGGCGCAATGAGTATGCAAATTACAAACAAAAAATGTTGCCATTGCTTTCCGAACGGTCTACGCCTTAAACCATCGAAAACAACGCAAAATGATATGTTTTCAGATAGCCTGCGTCTGATTCGAACCCTGGACTCTCTATGTCGGGGACTGTTCGTTTCACTAACCCCTAACCCACAGTCTCCGACATATCGTCAATGCAGCAAACAGAAAACAATTACTTTCATTACGGCATTGGATATCGTTTCTATCGTTTTTATTAATTAAAACTTATTTCACATAAAGCAGAGTGTATTTACAATTAGCATTGCGTGTTTTCTTTTACATGTGCGAATAAAACAAATGCATTTATTTTTACATTCGGTAATATTACACTTATGGCTTGATGAAGTCACCTGCTGACATCTTGATAGGCGATAGTTTGTAACATTGAGTTATACCCTAGCACCTTGCCATCTTGACAGACGATAGTTTGTAACATTGAGTTATACCCTGGCACCTTGCCATCTTGACAGGCGATAGTTTGTAACATTGAGTTATACCCTGGCACCTTGCCATCTTGACAGAAGATAGTTTGTAACATTGAGTTATACCCTGGCACCTTGCCATCTTGTCAGACGATAGTTTGTAACATTGAGTTATACCCTGGCACCTTGCCATCTTGACAGGCGATAGTTTGTAACATTGAGTTATACCCTGGCACCTTGCCATCTTGACAGAAAATAGTTTGTAACATTGAGTTATACCCTGGCACCTTGCCATCTTGACAGACGATAGTTTGTAACATTGAGTTGTACCCTGGCACCTTGCCATCTTGACAGACGATAGTTTGTAACATTGAGTTGTACCCTGGCACCTTGCCATCTTGACAGGCGATAGTTTGTAACATTGAGTTGTACCCTGGCACCTTGCCATCTTGACAGGCGATAGTTTGTAACATTGAGTTATACCGCTTCATAGAACAAAGCCTAGGCTAAAGTTAGAGACCATGTGTTGCCCATGCAGCATGATCCCTCTCTCGGCCTGCCTAGTTTACTCCAGAGGAAAGATAACACCAATACATCTGGAACACAACAAGCTGCAGAAGCTGGCGGATCAGTAAAGTAATGCTCTATTTGTCCGCCTGTCAAGCTTCCCTTGTAGATCAGTTGCCCACCATGGCTTAAGGACTGGTCCACCCTGCCATGACATTTAGTCGTTGGGTTGCATTTCCTCGCACTAGGGTCATGATTGTACCCTTCCAATTGCGTTCCTCCGTTAGAAGCCGTTGGCACAAGGTGGGGTCTCGGTTTTGTGAGCGTCGCCCAACATTCGGCGTTAACGGAAATTACTTACACAATACCTTATAATGATGATATTGATAATGATGGAGTGATCATTTGCTCTCATGCATGCTAATATCTTTCAATAGAAATGTTTTTTCATTCTCCAAGTATTATCTTTTACACTTTGAGCATAAATAGATTGAACCGTTAAATTGAAATTACAACAACACATAATGAAAACAGTTTAAACAACATAAATGCTAAGAAATTTTCGTATTTAAATAAGTTTAACGGTATCACTCCATGGATCATGCATTCAACATTGCAATATTGCAAGAAGTAACGAAGTAAACTGAAAACAAGTTTGATGTGTGACAACTTGAGTGTAACTGCTAACTATTTTCATTCTTATTGTTCTTTTCTGTAATCTTGAATTTATTGCTGCCTGTTTTTCATCCTTCGTGTGATTGATTCATAATCTTCAAGTGCCTTGTCAGCTGGCGTAGACTTTCATGGCTCTCCTCAGATCTCGGTCTTTGGTCTTCTGGATAAGCTCTGCTGATGATATTCCTCCAGACACCGTCTCAGTCCATCCAGCATCATTTCTCTTCATCTGCATTTACCTCTCCTCCCCATGATCTTTCCAGTCGTCACGATGTTCTCCGATGCCTCTCTTCTCCTCACATGACAAAAGAAAGCTATTTGTGTCTCGTTCCTATTGTTAAATATAATGTTATAGTTTTATTAGTCCTTTCAGGCAGTCGTTGTTAATTAACCTGGCAGTCCAAAGAATTCGCATTACTGATTAACATAATTAAATCTCAGTATATTTACTGATAGTTTCAGTCTTACTGTAAATACACATTGCTTCACATTAATGGTACAAAGTTTGTGTGACTATGTTGGTACATCCATCGCAAGTGATGAAATCCACACATTCCATCATCCGGCATGAGGTCACGTTTCATAGTTTGTGGGTGAGGAGATGACTTTTAAGTCTGATGCGGTTCCTGAAATATCTTGGACAGTGAGGGTATGGACTATCCTCTGCAGATGAATGTCCTTTCTAGTTTGTCACAGCTGTTCAGACACCATATTTCTGGATGCCTCGTAAGTCACTGATCCTGCCTTGATGGATGCAGGTCAAGTGATTCAGTCTTGAGGGACGACCTCCCAAGTGTCCCTTACATGTGTAATCATACTTTGATGCATAGTTTTTGTAATCTTACTGTGACTAATGATTGTTTCAGTTGCGCTTATTATCCTGAGCTTTCTGTGGGTACTGATTTCATTCAGCAGTACTGTGATACATACTGTTGAAATCTTACTGTGACTAATGTTATTGTTGTTGTGTTATTATTTTCATAAGTTCGTACGCTTTGAACTCAAACTTAGTCCATACGCATTGTACTACTTCTAGTGCACCGGACTTTTTTTTTGGCATGTGGATTAGCTTCCCCTATTACCAGTGTCCCTCGCCATCAGACGAACTCACTTCCACTTCTGAGGCACTTGTAATTTAGGTCCCCAAGTCAAGAACGAGAAGTCAGCATTTCAGCCCAAATGACCCGCTACCTCGGCATCAGCACACCGGAAATTTAAAAGCGAGTGCTATACTCTGATCCACTCAGCCATGCTAACCTCCTGACTAATGGTTATTTCAGCTTCCCTTCGGATACTTATTGTCCAGAGCTTTCTGTGGGCACTGATTGCTTTCAACAGTACTATGTCCACTAACCACGTCTTGTATTTTCTATTGACCTACATATCACCTTGTCCATTTCAGGAGTCAACACTCAGACCCATCCTTGTTTAGAACGGATTCTGAGATGTCCACAAGCCCAATGAACAGCATTGCCCAGTCCCCACACACAGAAACCCTTTCCCAGGATGGAGTCGAGCAGTATGCCAAAGTGTTGGCGGAAGAGTCGAATCGGCGCGGGGAGCTCATGAACATCACAGAATACGTGAGCATATTTCTGCAGGATGACTTCCCGCCTCATCTGATAGAGGGACAGTCTGAAGCACAGGCGGAAAGTTGTAAAGTCCTAGCCGGGCCAGAGAATAATGATGGATCGCTGAGGAGGTTCAGAACCAAAATACTGGTAAGTTCCTCGCGTGGTTTAAACTTTATGAGATGGTTATTTAAATCTTAATGTTATTACTGACTTTTGAATCTTAATGTTATTACCAGGCTTGGCCATGGGAATACCATGGGGAAAAAAGAGGGGTTTTCTGAATAGTGTAGGGGTGGGATGGGACGGGATGGGACAAGCATAAATTACCATTGGATGGGACAGAAAAACATGTCCCATGGACAGGCCTGCCAGGCTTGGCTATGAGAGTGTTATTCCCATGGGATTCCCATGGGAAAGTCCCATGGAACTACATGGGATGGGACATGCATAAATTACCACGCAATGTAAATTATGTCCCATGGACAACCCTGGTTATTATTGATTGTTTAAACCTTGATGTGATTACTGATTGTTTGAACCTTAATATGATTATTTATTGTGTCAACCGTGATGTCGTTATAATTTTTTTTTTTTCAGTCTTAATGTTATTACTGATTGTTTCAACCTTATTGTGGTTACTTGTTGTTTCAATCTTAATGCGACTACTGATAGTTCACTCCTAATGATATTACTGATTATGTCAATATTAATGTGATTACAGATTGTTTCCTCCTTAGTGTGATTACCCATTGTTGCAACCTTAATGTGATTACTAATTGTTTCACTTTACAGTGATTACTGATTGCTTCAGGGTTAATATAGTTACACATTTTTACAACCTTAATGTCATTACTGACTTTGTCATTCTTAATGTGATTACTGATTTCTTCAATCTTAATGTGACTAAAGATTGTTTCAATCTTAATGTTATTACTCATTGTTGCAACCTTAATGTGGTTACTGATTGTTTTATCCTAAATGTAATTACTCATTTTTCAACCTTAATGTGATTACTGATTGCTTCAGTGTTAATGATTACTATCTTTTTCAACCTTAATTTGAGTACTCATTATTTCAATATTAATTATTCTCATTTCTTCAATCATTTTTATTGTTTGGGTTCTCTCGCTTTGAACTCAAGCTAATTCCATAAACGTGTTATTATTTCAAGTGCACTTGACTGATTTTTAAGTGTGGATTAGCTTCCCCATTACCAGTGTCCCTTGCCATCAGGCGAACCCACCCCAACTTCTGAGGTACTTGACGAGGGACTCTGGTAATAGGGAAAGCTAATCCACAGGCAAAAATTAGTCCAGGGCACTAGTAGTAGTATCAGGTGTATTGACTACGCTTGAGTTGAAATCGAGCGAGAGCAAAAAAAAAAAAAATACACGTTATTTTTATTTAGTTCATCTACACATTCGTAGTCTGTTTTAAAGCGACACACAGCTCATTTTATTTTGAATATGATTAATCAGAGACAACTAACCCACTCCGCATTTTAAATATGCGTAAATATAGACAAATAACTCAGCACATATTTTAAAACTGTTGTTTACATAGACAAGAACGGGACTACGCTTGAGTTCACATCGAGCTAATGCAAAGAAACGTTTACTCGTACTTAGTTTATCCATACATTCGTAGTCTGTTTTAAAACGATACATGGCTCATTTTATTTTGAATATGGTTAAACAGAGAAGTAACTTCCTCCATATTTCAAATCTATTGTTTACAGAGACAAGTAACTCTCTATATTTTAAATATGTTTGTTACAGGACCAAGAACTGCTGATTCCAAAGCGTGAATTACCTCCTCGTAGCAAAGGAGCACCCAGGATTTCTCGAACCAAGTCAGATATGGTTAGCTCTACCACAAATGGGCTACCTAAATATGAGACAATCCATCTAGAGGCAACAGATCCTCCAGAAATTGTATACCTGCCAATGGAAACTCGTGTACTCTCTGAAAGGAGTCAACAATTTCAGTTAAATAGAGCAGCCTTGACTTCGGAGATTCAGCCGTCTACTGCTGATGGCGTGCCTTCATCCACCGTTACTTGCAATGGGATAACAAAAGAGGAGAATAAAGTTAGTACGTCTAATAGTGTTTCTGCGGGTGTCACGGCAAACAGCGTCTCAAAGGTGATTGGACAACAGCAAGCAAGTACCTTAACAGCCACGAAACTCCAAGAACTTCCAGTTCAAGTCGTGACGTTAATCGTCACTGCGGCTAGTAACATCCCAGCCGTTTCTTCGCCAATAACAACTACTTCTGTGTCTTTCTTTGCCACAGAATCCACTTCTTTGCCCCACACATCTTCGTCCAGCGTATCCATTACAAAAGACAGTTCACATAAAGCATCTTTGACAAAGGAAAACAATCTTAAAAAAGTGTTATCAGAGAAGATTCGCTCACGTCAAATTACCGAAGACTCTTTAGCTTCAATTCCCACTCACAACTTGCAGTTCTTCGCTGACCAGGTGACCGAGATGGGTCTTGAAGGCAAATTTACAACCACAGCCATAATAAAACAAGAAGACCCTTACCAAGAGTCGCTTTATGACCACCAATACACGTACAATTCTGATATGTCCCACAGTATAACAACATTTGCAAATTGTCCAGCGCTGACCATGTCGTCTTTTGAGAATGGATCTCAAAATCTAGTAAATATGACATCATGTGGAGACATGCTGGTTTCAAATGATTCCAACAACAATGGCGTAAACGGAATGACACATTCATCTCTGCGCCATTTGCAAAACGAGGTTGCAAATAATTCGCAGCTACACCAGGCCTCTAACCACCAACAACAGCAACAACAAGAACAGCATCACGTTGATATAAACAGTAATGAAGACGTTGGCGACGCCATGATTGTCCAGTCTTCACAAGGACAGTATTTCCAGGTTCTACAACCCATGCAGCATTTTGAGACCCACTCCCAGGTGACCAGCACTAACCCCGCCACCACCAATGTAAGCGGTGTGTCAGGAAACTATTACAGCAACGTCTACCAAAGGGATTTGAACTCTCAGCTCTTAGAGTCAGACAAACAAGTGGTGGTTGAGCGTTACCTCCACCAGCAGCAGCAGTATGCTTATGGAGCCGGGTACCCCCACTTCTTTGGTGCTGCTGACAGCAATTATAACATGAAGTCTCCTGATAGTGGTTATCATGAAACTTGTGTTTCCCCAAGCTCGGTAAGTTTCAAGCTGTTTTCTTCTGGTCTTTTGAGTTCAGTGAGTTTATAGATTTCTTCTTTTGATCTTTTCAGTTCGGTAAGTTTCAAGCTGTCTTCTTTTAGTCTTTTGAGTTCGGTAAGTTTCAAGCTGTCTTCTTCTGGTCTTCTGAGTTCGGTAAGTTTATAGATTTCTTCTTCTGGTCTTTTGAGTTCGGTAAGTGTCAAGCTTTCTTGTTTTGGTCTTTTGAGTTCGGTAAGTGTCAAGCTTTCTTGTTTTGGTCTTTTGAGTTCGGTAAGTGTCAAGCTTTCTTGTTTTGGTCTTTTGAGTTCGGTAAGTGTCAAGTTTTCTTGTTTTTGTCTTTTGAGTTCGGTAAGTGTCAAGCTTTCTTGTTTTGGTCTTTTGAGTTCGGTAAGTGTCAAGCTTTCTTGTTTTGGTCTTTTGAGTTCGGTAAGTGTCAAGCTTTCTTGTTTGGGTCTTTTGAGTTCGGTAAGTGTCAATCTTTCTTGTTTTGGTCTTTTGAGTTCGGTAAGTTTCAAGCTTTCTTCTTTGTGTGTTTTGAGTTCGGTAAGTTTCAAGCTGTCTTCTTTTGGTCTGTTGAGTTCGGTACGTT
>OY992893.1:82374982-82469644 GCA_963921405.1 Cepaea hortensis
AATTAGATATATGTCGGTAATGTTTTCTTCAATTAGATTAGGCATGTCATTGTCATCAGACTTTAACCCAATGCTCAAAGCAAATGGACAGATTGACATTTAGACAACATATCAACATAGAGACTACTTTAGGAGTACTAATATACTCTGGAGACTCGGGTAGCTGTCTAACAGTACATATTTGAATGTACAGCGCATATAAATATTAGAACATGTTTGCACCCAGTTGAGCTACCTAAGAACGCTGCATATCAGCGACGAGGAACGCACAAAGCCCGCAAAATCATTTTGTCTTGCCCTACCAAAGCAGCCTGCAGGCAGGATTCGAAGTTCAGTATATCTAGAAGCGTATTCCATAGCAACATAAATTTATATTTAGGGGGAATCATAATAATGTCAGTTTAAGGGTTGAACCGCCTACCTCGTTATCAGCGGACCGAAAGTTTAAGAGGGAGCGCTCTTATCATTTCGACCGCGATGAGGTCTGTGATAATGATAGACTGGTGGTCATGATGAAAACGACGATGATGGCGGTGATTATGACGATGATGGCGGTGATTATGACGATGATGGCGGTGATTATGATGATGATGCTAATGATGATGATGACCATGGAAATGATGGTGTTGATAATGACGATGATGATCTAAGTGATGATGATAATGATGTTGATGGCTATGGTGATATTAGTTACGATAACGATGATGAAGATGATGATGATGACAATAGTGATGATGACCAAGATGCTGTTATTGACGATGGTGAAGATGATAGTCACGTTCGTGATGACCATGGAATCTAATTTATCATCTCTGTTGTATTATCCTCAGACACTGAAAGAACTACCCACAGGTGGTAATACAGAGGGAAAGAAAGAGAAACAGAAGAAGAAGAAACCCACAAGTGTTGGAAGTGCAACAGAAGCAGTCAACACCCTGGTCGCAAAGCAAGTTTGCAGTTCTGGGAAAGACAAGAATACCGCGAGATCACCAGCAATTCCAAAACTGTGAGCTTTCGGCGCATGTCATGTCTTCTTGTTTCGTCTGGTGTCGTTTTGTCTTGCCTCGTCTCATCTTGTCTCGTCTTGTTGTGTCAATGTATCTGTTTGTCTTCTTTCGTCAATAGATCTGTTTGTATTCTTATGTCGATAGATCTGTTTGTATTCTTTTGTCAAAAGATCTGTCTGTCTTCTTTTGTCAATTGATCTGTTTGTATTCTTTAGTCAACAGATCTGTTTGTCATCTTTTATCATCAGATCTGTTCGTCATCTTTTGTCAATAGATATGTGTGTCTTCATTTATCAATAGATCTGTTTGTCAACTTTCTTCAATAGATCTGTTTGTCTTCTTGAGTCAATGCATCTGTTTGTCTTCTTTTGTCAATTGATCTGTGTGTCTTCTTTTGTCAACAGATCTGTTTGTCTTCTTTTGTCAATTGATCTGTGTGTCTTCTTGAGTCAACAGATCTGTTTGTCTTCTTTTGTAAACAGATCTCTTTGTCTTCTTTCATCAATAGATCTGCTTGGCTTCTTTTGTCAACAGATCTGTTTTTTGTGTCAATGTATCTGTTTGTCTTCTTGTGTCAATGTATCTGTTTGTCGTCTTTTGTTTGCCTTCTTTTGTCAATAGATTTGTTTATCTTCTTTTGTCAATAAATCTGTTTGTCTCTTCTCTTTGCCTTCTTTTGTCAATAGATCTGTTTGTCTTCTTTCTGTCCGCATGTTTATTTATTTCTTTTTGAATTGCATGTCTTTTGCATTACATTGTGGTCAAATCAACCACAGGTTAAGTTTCTTGGCAAATTTTACGTTCAGTACTTTGCCATTCCTTTCTATCAGTGACAAGTGTAGAAAACGATTCCCGCTATCTTGTCATCAGCGTACCGGAAATTTAATAGCTAGAGCGTTATTATCCCTGCAAAGTTTGTTTGTATAGAAAACTTAAATAGCTCTGAGTTCATTGCTGCGCCCCAGCACAGCACTTATTCATCGAAATAACTGCAGAGATTCTAAAATGAAATAACTATAGAGATACTACAATGAAATAACTACAGAGATACTACAATGATACCCACTCTAGTTCAGGCATTGTGAGCTTACAGTCGAAAGATGATACCAGATTGACTTCTATTGTTGGAGTGTTCCAATTCTAGTTACTGAGATCATGCACAGATTATTTGACAAATGAGAGGATTTCGTCACAGAATGTCAGTTTCTACTATAAATGGTGATTACAGTCTTAAGTCGTGTTCTTGATTCTTTGTTCTTTTGTTTGAGCCAATAGGACTGCTTGTCTGACTTTTCTGTTAAAAAGTGGGTGTCAAGGTATGTCTTTTTCTATTGTTCTTTTACATGGATTATAGGCTTTTTTGCCGTGCTCTTTCTTGTATTATTATTCTACCCTTTTCTATTTCATATCAGGTGACCCTATTTCTACACGGAACAACTGTATGCCCATTTTTGCTCTTGATAAGTCGACCCTATTTCTACCCTGAACACCGTATGCACCTTTCTGTTCTAGATAAAACGACCCTATTTCTACCCTGAATTACGGTATGCCCTTTCTGTTCTAGTTAAAACGACCCTATTTCTACCCTGAACGACTGTATGCCCTTTCTGTTCTTGATAAAGCGACCCTATTTCTGCACTGAACACCGTATGCATCTTTCTGTTCTAGATAAAACGACCCTATTTCTACCCTGAACACCGTATGCACCTTTCTGTTCTAGATAAAACGACCCCATTTCTACCCTGAACGACTGTATGTGCCTTCCTGTTCTAGATAAGTCTATCCTATTTCTACCTCGGAAGACTGTATGCCCCTTTCTGTTCTAGATGGTAAGTCGACCCTTTTTCTACCATGAACATCGTATGCCCCTTTCTGTTCTAGATGCCTATCTGCCCCTGCTCTGTTCTTATTAAGAAGTTTGTTCTTTACTGTTCAAGTTGACTAACTTGCTATTTCCTGTTCTGGCTGCTAAGTCTCCCCTAGTCTGTCGACTTCTATCTAAGGTTACTCTTAACCTATATTTCTCTCTTCTGTCTGTATGCCGCTTTTTTTTTGTCCTTTTCAAACGTCTGTTTTGTATACATTAGGTAACGTAGCTATGTTTTTACAGCTCTCTGTGTTCTTACACGCGTAACCGTATATTGATATCACATTTCAAAGGATTTGTGCCTTGCGTCCATTTACCTGATTTTGTGTGATCAGCTAATCCTAATTCCAACCTGTCCCGAACTTTAATTTATTTTATTTTAACTTAACTTCCCAACTACTTTGGATAAGGAAATTGCTTTGATCCTCGTGACTCTTTAAACAACTATAACTTGTAGACACAGAAGCCACAAATAAAAGACTGCACGATTTATTGCCTGGTATATGTCGCTACATCTCACCCGGTGATTACTGAGGAGTTACATATCACATGAAGTGAATATATGAATTATACTTTGGCTGAAGTACTTTAATACATAATGACAGATATTTTATGTTGGTTATTGAATTAACTTAATTCAACTCAACTCCCAATCGCTGCTTTTATGTTGTACAGACAGACGAACACAAGCGGGTACAGTTACTTCTTGGAGTCTCCAATATCTACAACACAGAGGAGAGACGAGGACAGGGTTACGTACCTAAACAAAAGTACGTGATGATACTTGAAATGTTATTTCTTCTTCTCATTCATCATCATGTGTCCTATTAACAGGCGTAGACCTTCACACATTTCCACAGATCTCGGTCATATGTGTTCTACAGGGTGTATTTTTAATGACTGTGGGGTTTATGAAAATATTGCCGTTCCAATTTTTGCATTTACCTTTTTTGTTGCAAGAATTAAACAGAAGGTGAATACAAAGCTTGGAATGGCAATATTTTCAAAATCCCCACAGTCATTAAAAATACACCCTATAGATCAATTATGTTAATGTCTTGTCCACCATGCCACCTTGGCAATCCGTCCAGCACAATCTTTCTTGGTGTGCCTCTGTCTCGTCTACCACTGATCTTCCCAGTTGTCACGATGTTTTCCAGTGCCTCTCTTCTCATTACATGTCCAAAGACCATTGCTTGTCTCCTTATATTTGTATATTTGTCGTATATTCCTGGTTATATTTGTATATTTGTCATAGAGTATCACAACCTGTGATTCTGAGATAAGTAGCACATTTTGTTCCATATTTTCATTTTCTCTTCATTGTTCTCATTTGTTCATCTTTTCATTCTTCTCATCCCGGTCTCATGCATTAATGTAGTCACTGGAGGGTCTTCTCCGTGATTATGTGTTGTGTTTTGTGTACGTATATGTTTCTGATGAATTAGGCGCAACGTCCTGTGTTTTGTAAAGCGGCAATACTTTTTTATTTTATTGTTTATATTTGTATCTTACGTTCTTTTGTCATTAGCCTCTTTCAGGAAATCGTTGTTAGTTATTCTGGCAGTCCAAGGCATTCGTAGCTTACTTCTGGGAACCATTTCTCTGTAGTCTCCATGCACTTCTTAATCTGTTTGTTCATATTCTGTGATTATTTGCCATACAGCAGAGCATGTTCAATATTAAATAGTGAGTCAAGAATCAACATCACAGCACTCGGGGGAAATTTCATACGCACTCTGTCCCCGTCTTCAACAAACAGCGAAGAGTCCCTATACTGTTGATCCCAGTTGCAGTCTATTATATGTCCGTCGGGCCTTTCCTGCACAGCCTCTATAGAACACTTCACAACTCTCTTTCCGACATTGTCACAAAGACCGAATCCCCAGTATGTCCCACGATTCGTGTCTAGCGTGTCTTGCGAAAGGGAAACATGCATATGCTTCTCCATAACACGATTTTCTTCAGGAGCAGCACACGCAGAAAAAAAAAAAAAATTAGGAAACAACCGCACACAGGTATAATAAACACATAAAATTGTAAAAATATTTCTACCTCAATCAATCAATCAATCATGTGCCATGCCGGAAAGCGTGGGCGGTCATGACTCGCCATTTCACTCGATCACCAGTGTCGTGGATCAGCTCAGTGTTCCTGTCTCGTCCATGCCATGTGGCCAAGCCATCCAGGTATTTTCCTCTCGGTCTGCCTCTTGGTCTGTTCCCTTCGATCTTGCCAGTTGTCACCAAGTTCTCCAATCCATTTCTTCTCATAACATGTCCACAAAATTTTGACTGTCTACGTCTAATTTCTCTAATCAGTTTACGATGTTCATTTGTCTCCTGTAGTACCTGGATCAAATTTCTACCTACTGGGACAGAATTCGTTGTAAGGTGTGTACAGGGTGTCTGTGTTTATCTCTCTTTCTCTCGCAGGAGTCATACAGAATGTTTCCATCTCATATTGCCATGCCTGGCTGCAGCCGCAATTTCTTTTATCCTATAAATGTATCAGCTTTGATCAATTAAATCATTAGTACTATTGCTACTGCTATGATTGATTGATTGATTGATTGATTGATTTAGGAACCGACATCACAGCATTCGGGGCATTCCCATAAGCGCTCCGTCCCCATCCTCAGAAGCCAGCGAAGAGTTCCAACCCCAATAGTACCAGTAGCAATCTGATTATAAGACCGTCTCGCCTTTCCTTTGAGCGTCGAGCATCGGCCAGATCCCCTCGTCACACCTCGCTGTCGCATTCTTGCCAGACCATGGTGATCCATTTTCTCCTCCGAGGTGTGCACGTACATGTACGAGGTGCTACTACTATAAGTACTGTTACGTAATTATTACAATGATGTACAGACCAAATGGAACCAGAAGAATAGGCCGACCATGTAAACCATAGACAGAGGGAATGAGTCCATGGGAATTGCGATATACGAAGCCCTTAACCCCCCCCCCCCCCCCCCCACTCACTCGTTTATGCTTCACCTCGACACCGCAATATCTTGCTTGCTTGTGTTCTCTGGCTGTGATCTCGCGCGAAGTCCTGTATGTCGGGTGAAGGCATCCTGTTGTCCAACATCAGTAAGATGTCATACAGGACCTGATGTTTGCGTGAGTATCCGTTGTCCTATGTCTGGCTACACCGCAAGATGAAATGATATGAGATTATATGAATTATTACTACTGTTATAATTTTCATTTGTTTCAGGTCAGTATTACGGCCTCTCCTTAGAGTACAACGGCAAGGAACCAACTGTGAAATGTCCAGTAGTTAAGGTACGCTGCACGTAGAGAATTCAACACAAGAGTATAATGGTAGCAAAGAACATGTTGTGAATGCTCAAATATTTCATTATTTCCATTGTAAGACGTCTGTGTTGATATTATAGGATCAATACACGTATACTGTATCTGTTATTGTAATTCCAGTTTAGAATTCTTAGAATAACTCGAGCAGCCAGAAAAGGAAACGAGATTGTCCAGCAAGAATTAAACTGGGTTGAATCAAAATCCGACATCACAGCACTCGGGATATTCCCATACCTCCTTCGTCCTCATCTTCAACAGTTAGCGAAGAGTCCTAATATTAATTATACCAGTTAGTTAGTAGCATATCCTTTACAGGACATAGCAGTCAACCCCAGCATGTTTTGACTGTTTATGATTTCTCGGCAAGTTTACGTTTAGTAGTTTGTCAGTGCTATCTGATCGACCGGCACACATACCATTGTATGAAAACAAAGTAAAGCGGTCAGCTTCTAAATCTCCCGCAGCTTAGCTGGTACCAGTAGCAGTCTTTTTCGGTATCAGTCTGCCCTTTCCTCGGAATAGTCCTTCAAGAAGCAAATGAAAACCGAAATATGATTAGATAAATGATATGTTGACGCTCATCATGTTTGGATACATGAGGAGAAATGATAGGTTATATGCTTGTTAAACATATGGAAAACGGCAGTCGAAAGCACAGTATGCAATTTGACGGCACCTTCACAGTTGGAGGTCATAACCTTTAAGGTCTTTATATCGTTGCCATAGACAAAAATAAACCTCTGAAAACTTCCCCACAAACAAATATCTGGGATTGTCCAGTGAATTCGAGAATTGTTCTCAAACAGTATAGAGTGAACTGGAGGTGATGGCATGGCATTAGTGGGGATGTCTCAGTGCTGTTAACGGTCTTTTAATTCTGTCAATCAGTTCTACGATAATGTGCTCTGCAAAATAGATGGAGAAAATAAAATGAAGATTACGGAACAGAGATGTATAGCATGAACAATGTAGACAGACATCAGCAAACAAGGATCTTCAAACTCAAATAAGAAACGGTGGACTCCCGAGCTCACCTTCGCCGAATGTCACGGAGACTCTTGCAGCTGTGGAGCACCAGGCCAATTTCAGAGCAAACCTTAACATACTGATCAGAATTCGCCAGATCATGGAAATCTGACCTATATGAGAAAGCGGATATGACGTGGTGGTGGAAGGGTTATGGGCATCTCAGGCGAACAGCTCTGTTCATGAACAGTGACGGAATAGACGTATGGGAAATGTTGATCACTGAAGAAACAAGAAATCAATCTCTTTTGAACCTCTTATATCAGTCTTTACTGCAAAGTGTTATTTGCCACTGCATTCTAGTCCGATTTGAAGATGAACGACGATATCTTCATCACCATCATGTGTCATGCCAATAAGCATTGGCCATCCCACGCGATCACACAAGTCATTGATCAACTCTGCGTTCTTGTCCCGATTTAAATGACAACACATGATTTCTCTAGGCATCTATAAAGAAGGTAGATTGCCATTGCTTTCCTTCTTAGGGTGATTACATAGGAGTGTTATTTGGCGAACCTGTTGAGGTCACGAAGACAGTTTATAAATGAACACACATAGTATTGTTTTGCGCTCATAGAAGTGAGAAGAGGGAAGTAGAAAATAGAGGACGCACTTAAGTTAGTTGCATATCCTTTACAGGACGTAGCCGTCAACCCCAGTATTTTTTGGCTGTTCGTGATTCCTGGGCAAGTTTGATTCAGTAGTTTGTCATTGCTTTCTGAACGACTGGCACCCATACCGTTTCATGCAAAAACAACACAAGGAGGTCTGCTGCTTAATCGCGTGCAGCTGTGTTTCGAAACCGGTATTCGGGATTACAAACTGCGTCTGCAAACCTCTTCGCCACGGAGCCGACAGAGGACGCACTATACAACATAAAAATTGAAAGCTGTAGTTACCGACCGGGATTCGAACCTGTCACCTCCAAATGACGACGGCTTCTCGCTGCAGGAATAAGTGTACTTCGGGGTGTCTAGTTGGTCATGCGTCGAAGTACACTTGTTTTTATTATTTTATAAGCCCAGCAAGTCTTGTAGTGACTGTAGTGACGTCCTGGACTTGTCAGCAGTGCCAGCAGGGATCCAGCTACACCAGTCAGATCGATTGGCAACAATATTCTTCCAGTTTTCAAAGAATTCACCGTGTAACGTCGCGAAATAATATATGTGAATGTATAACACGTGGCATCCGCCATTTTTGTAACTGCCATGATATTGTGATTATATAGAACGTTAATTTGTCTCGATTTGTTCACAGCCAATGATAATATTGATGTTCACATTATATACGTTTTTTTTTTTTTTTGGGGTCTCGATTTGTTCGATCTGTGACATTTTTGACGTTCAGATAATATACAACGTTAGTTTATCTCGAACTGTTCAGACTCAGTGATACATCTTGACATTCAGATTAAATAGAACGTTATTCTGTCTCGATCTATTCAAAGTCTGTGATAATCTTGACGTTAAAATCATATAGAACGGTATTTTGTCTCAATGTGTTCACAGTCGGTAATAATCTTGACGTTCAGAGAGGAAAGGCCGATGGAAGAAGAGAAGAAAGCCTGGGAGTTTTGGCACGGCAGACAGCACAGTTACAAGCAACGGATACTTGACATAGGTAGGTTCTATTCTTTAAGGCAATGTATAGTGTAGATATATGCCATCAGTATGTCACATATACTAGACAAAGCTACTACATGAAACAATACGATAGTATCAGCACCACTGGAGTGAGAGTTGCTAGGCTCTTAACCCTTAAGTGCTTCGTTCTACTCCTAACTCAAGGAGAATCTCAGCTCAGTGCACGAACTCCTTAGCACCGGCGAGGATCCTGAAATACTTTGGGTAGATATTTAACTGGAAATTTTGCCCGAGCAGTGCCGTTTGACTACTCTTTTTTCGATTTCCAACTGCCAAGGGATTTTTTACTTGCGCAACAATACACACGGGCGTCCGATCTCACTACCCAGAGACCAGGGGAAATTTTGTTACTAGAAATCCACGTAAAAAATCCTGGCCCTCAGCGGGGCTTGAACCCGGAACCTCCAGCACTCGAGGCGGACACCATACCTCGAGACCACTCAGCCCCAAATCTACATTGTTAACCTCAATCCACCAGTGGATAAGGAAGGGAAGACAAGACAAGGCAGGACGAAGTGAGACAGCACATGGCGAGACAAGACGACACGAGTCAAGACGAGACGAGTCAAGACAATGCGATACGTGGCATGACGTGACAAGATTAGACAACATGGAAGCAAATGAGACAACACAGGACGAAACGAAATAGGGCGAAACGAGTCGAGAAAAAAAAAAGACAAGAAGAGAACGAGACAAGACAGAACGGGGCGAGACAAGACAGGACAAGATTTATATATATAAACGCACGTGAGTTGTGGTGTTGACAAATTTGAAGTCTACGTATATACTAGATCACAGCACAATGAGGCAGTGTAACCAGTTGATCACAGCATAAGGATATAGGGTGACCAGGTCCCTTCTTCCCCACAAGAAAGAAATTGCATTTCTCAAAGTTATCCAGAACTCATTTTACCGTGCATCATCGTGAGAGCTGAAATGGTCGGACACTTCTCCTGCCGTTGCTGAGGTTTGATCCCGGACCATAGCCTTCATAAGCACGGGGCACATGTTCGCTATCTATGATACACATTGGAATCGTCATCGCCTGCATTCATTGTGACCAGTTAATACTCTATTCCCCACGCCAACAACGTAATGGAGAAGATTTATCACGAGATGTTAAAGTGCACCAGAATATCATTCATTGCACACAGCACAGGGAGCTTGTCTAAAATCTGCATCTTGACCATGGAAAAGCAACATAAGAAATTTGAAACTACGCCCAATCCAAGCTATTCACATTTGCATTAATAGTCTAAAGTGTGCATTTGGTTTTCCAATATGTGCTAGCGCTATGGTGAAAGGTACAGCATACCTTATTAACCGGTACTGCTGTTATATCGGTTTGTCAGAACAATGGAGAAGTCAGAGGCCGGTTCTGTGACAAAATGCATGTTGTTACAAGGGAAAACCACACATAGAAACCGTGTATGTCCCTCTATCTTCAGTGCCCCAGTAACAGGTACGTTCAAAGGTAACATAGTGGCTTAATTATTTCTGCTCGCCCTTGGTTGCCTGGACAATAGATTCAAGCAATTCTCCGAAGATTTGCAGCGTCTATAAAAGGCAACAACCCATGCGTGGGTAGTCCATTTTGAACTTTCCGAAGCTTTGACTGAGATTCTTGTGCAGCACAATCCGAAAGAAAAGATGCATGAGGGGCGTCCACAAATTAAAAAACGACATTGGTTAACATGTAAACATCGGTATTATTGAACGAAATCATCAACTTGTACGACGCTATACCAGCGCGAAACATGTACACATATTACTTGCTAGTACCATATTTTGTCTTGATCATGTAGCCATCTCTTCGCTGCATGAATCACTCCATCATCATCTTCAAGCCTTGTCCCGTGGAGTGCATCTTTATGGGATCAAATAAATGAAAATCAGAAGGTGCCAAATAGGGACTAATAGGGTGGATGGGGTAGTACAGTCCAACACAATTTGGTGATTGCTTCCATGTTGCCAGACTTGAGTGAGGGGGCGCATTGTCGTGTAGAAGGCTTTGAGAAATCCATCTTGTGCAAACCTTAGAGAATCCGATAGTTTTTATAGCTGCATTTGTACTACCATTGCTGATTGACAGATGTAAGACCAATTGTTGAGTAGTGATTTTCCTACCAGTAAGAATAATGCCCTCAGCGCATTTCAATATTTCTACGTTGGTGGTTGTAACAGGACGTCCACAGAGCGGGCGATCAAGCAGCTCCGTATCTCCACTTCCTATTCGTTGATTCTTTGAACCCAGCGACTGACTGTACTCCTGTCGACTGCAAAACTTCTATACACATCACACAGAAGCTTGTGAATGTTCACAGCAGTTTCCTTCTCTGCAACGAGAAATTCTATCACAAATCGCTGATTATAACGCAAGTTGTTAACACGCTCCATTTCAACGGTTTAGAGCAGCCATATTATTTGGCTGGTTGGGTTGCAAACTAATGCACACAATCGGTACAAGCCATATTTGAAGTGTGCAATATTATATGCTTCTAACTGCATTATTAGCTGCCAAAAACGATGTGGTGTATTGCTTTCTGAACGGCAATCAAATGTCTTCATAGATACCAAGAACTGCAACGACATCTCACCACAAAACATAGAGGAGGTTGCCTTCAATGCTGTAGCCATCAAGTGGAGTCCCACAGAGAGCCCAGTTAGGGTAAGTGCTGATCTGTACAGTTGGCCATTTGCCCACTTAGTGATTTAAACACTTGGTGAATGCCGCATATGGTGATCGATTTACTCACTTTGGGGATTTACACACTTTGTTTTTTACACACATGGTGAGTTACACTATTGATGATCTAACCTTTCTATGTGATCTATACATGTGGTAATTTAGACACGTTGTAATTTACACTTACTAATTTCTCTGGCCGAGGGGTTAAACGACTTCTCCATAATCTTGTTTATCCACGTAAGGTAACGCAGCGCGCGAGAATTGGAAGCGGTACTCCCCGCGTTGGTAACTTACGGGATAAGTGAGCCGGCCGCTCAGAAAGCAATGGCAAACTACTGACCGTAATGTTGCCTAGTACATCAACAGCAGCTGAAAAATACTGATGTTGACTGCAACGTCCTGTAAAGGATATGCAAAAAAAAAAAAAAACATTTACACACCTGGTTGCCTACTATTAGTGGTTTAACCAGTTGGTGTTTTCCTTGTATTGTTATTTACACACTTTGTTGTCTACACATGTGGTGATTTACACTTGGAGATTTACACTGCTACACGCACAGGTGTGCAGGTTAAATCCCCAGCAGGGATGCGTTATTTGACATATCAGGTTGGCCCTGGGGTCAGGTCAACCCAGTCTCATAAAAATGGCACCACTGGCTTCTCTGGACAGATAAAATAGTAAGCAGGTCACTGCCCCTATTATGCCTTCCATGTCATTAATGGCCTAGCCTACGGAGCTAACACGACATCTCTAATGTCTTCACGACATTCAAGGCCAGTTTATACGGTATATCATCTATTTGTTTTATTGTTTTCTCTCGCTTTGAATTCAAGCCTAGTCCACACACGTACTACTACTTCTGGTGCACTGGACTGAGTTTTTTTGTGTGGGAATTCCAAATCATTCTTCTACTTCTCTTCTTCTGCCTTTCATCTCCCAGTTGAGAACAATCCCTCAACCAACTCACGTCAAGCCATTTGCAGAATTGGTCATGATTTAATCTTAAATTTACAAGAATGCGACAGCGAGGAGTGACGAGAGGATCTGGCCGAAGCTCGACGCTTAGAGGAAAGGCGAGACGCACATATAATCAAATTGCTACTGGTACTATTGGGATTGGAACTCTTCGCTGGCTTCTGAGGATGGGGACGGAGCGCTTATGGGAATGCCCCGAATGCTGTGATGTCGGTTCCTAAATCAATCAATCAATCAGTCTTAAATTTACACTATAGACATCCCCTCCTTCTGCTCCTGATCTCTCAGTGGAGCACATTCTCTGCCAATTCACACAAAGTCACTTGTGGACTTGTTCAGTATCGGTTGGCGTTGCAGCCAAGCCAAAGTTGTCTTGGGACACGGTAGCTAGCCTCACGTCAACCCCATTTAGTCGTCCCTTACGACATGCATGGCAGTTTAAATAGTTATCATTATCTGCTTCTCGTGTGTGTTTCGTTAACATATAGGCCACTCCAGCAGCTTGTACTCCCCAGATTTCCTGGTTTCTATTTCAACCTGGGCCAACTAAGCAGATTGAGATCAATTACAACCCCACCCGGGCATCAATGCAGATTAGAACACATTACCAGAATGCACGTGTACTCACTTAGTGATTCACAGTTGGTCATTGCCACACATGGTGATTCACACACTTTGTGAATTAAACACTTGGTGATTTACATTTTTAATAATAAGGCGCTACTGCAGTTCGCAAAAGAATATATTATTCACATTGGCATGCATTCATTTCCTTATCTATCCTGGAGAGAAAGGAAATTAAGAGCATATCTTTTACTGAAGATTTTCCACTGAGCAACAACAACAATAATAAAATAATATGCAAGATGATGGACTTCATTGCACCGGGTTTTATCCCATATGGCGCAGTCTCTTTCTGTTTTACAGCCTGCGTTAAGCGTTGCACAAATCACGAACACTGTAGCTCCAGAGACGACCCCAGGAGTCTGAGAAAATTCATTCGTGAACCGAATGACTTGACTCGGAATCTAATCCACGACTTTCTGATCTCAAGGATGGCGGCGTAACTACATCGCCATGGTGACTCCCATTGGCAATTAAGTCTGGTGTAAATAAAACACCTAAAACCCGTTTAAGGAACAATAATACCAAGCTAGGCCTAATTTCAGCCATTGTGTGTGTGTGTTTGACCTTTGAACAGAGGTTCTAGAAAAGCTGGGAATGTAAAGAGATATGAAAGAAATAAAAAAGAGGGAAGTGAAATATTTCAGCCACGGTAAAAGACATAACACTCTCATAGAAGCCATACTGGAGGGAAAGGTTGAAGGCAAGCGAGCAAGAGGTAGACAACGATACAAGTGGGAAGATAACATCAAGAGATGGACAAACATCAGTCTGACAGAATGTACAGTCAGGGCGAGAGACAGACAGTGTTGGAGATCCATTGCAGCCAACCTTCATTGTGGAGACGGCATCTGATTAATTGATTGATTGATTGATTGATTGATTGATTGATTGATTGATTGATTGACAGACCGAATCATGATCTGTTACACCCTAATATGCCCCTCCGCAGATGTAATTTTCCGGTACAGTTCTTGAACTCGGAGAAGATTTTGAATGCTCTAAACCACAGCCCCGGTGTAGATAGAACTTACTAATGGATCGGGATGAATGTCTCTAGACCAGCCTTTCCTGTAATCCTTTCAGGGTTCAACCCATCTGCATTTCTCTTTATATGACTTGAGAGTTCAAATTGATTAGAACAATTTGATGTATGCCGAAGATATGTGGCACTCTATGAAGACAAATACATGCAAAAAAGCATTGTGGCAACTGGTCAACTTGATGAGAAACAAACACGAGAAAGATAACGTTTATTAGACATCTGTACATTCATTGTTACGTATGTAGTAATAGTATATGATTGCCATAACTCAAACCACCCACAGGTCAATATCGCCGTCCATTGCCTCAGTACTGACTTCAGCAACCAGAAAGGCGTCAAGGGGATTCCGTTGCACATACAGATAGACACATATGAACAAGGTCTCCGGGATAGTCGTCTGGTCCACCGAGGATACTGCCAGATTAAGGCATTCTGTGACAAGGTTAGTTCAGAAAGTACAAGACCAAGTGTTCTTATGAAGTTCAATGAGTTATAACCTGGAGCAAGGTTTCCGATACTTAATTCTGCTGTTCATGAATGTTCCTTTCTGTTTGCGTGTGGCCTGTCTTCTGTCTAAGGGGAGGGAGGGGGGAGGAGGAGGAGGGGGGAGGAGGAGATCACTCGTCAAAACCCCTGAAGGTTCAGGTAAACGAAGTTGATAGCCAACTGCGCTGGTAATGTCTTGAAAGGGGTCAGACGCGAGTTCGACATCTGGGCTGGTCGCTTGTTAAAGTTAGAGAAAGACTGACAACTATCCCTCCTTGCTCTCGGGTCTACAAAATGTTATGGCACTATGTAACAGAGAGGACTGAGTGCCAGGGATTCACGTACCTATTTCAGCTTGCCCCATAGTTCCCAGAACCAAACCGCCAGTACTCCTGGGTCAGGTCGAAGCACTAATACCACCACCAAGAACTGGGTATAATAGTACCGGAGGCAGAATAAGTCAGATATATGCCAAAAGTCAAAGTGGCTGCTGACTCATATTGTAACACACGCACGCACGCACGCACGCACGCACGCACGCACGCACGCGCACACACCCACCCACACCCCACCCCCACCTCACCCCCATCTCCCCCCCCACCACCAAATTTTCGCAAATCGCGTATCACGTGGAATTTGGCACGCTCGTTCTCCAGATCTATCTTATATTATTATGTATCGGATTTCTTGAAATGAAACGTTTTACAAAAATAATGTATACACACTTGAGGACCTGAAAGAAGCAATCAGAATTACCATTCAAGAAATAATAACAGAAGGTATTTGACAATACATGTACAGACCTACAAGCACTTGGAATCAACGACTGGCAAGAGAAGGTCCACCAGAGAGACGAATGGAGACGGATTGTATTTGCAGCAAAGAACCTCAATGGCTCGGAAAGCTGAAGAAGAAGAAGATTTGACAATATGAAAAGACGTGTACAGTCATGTTTTGAATCCCGTGGTGGACATTTCCAACACCTGTTATAATCAATACTTCATTGGTACTTTCCAGCGTTAGCAGTGACTAATAACTAATTTAACTAATTTTTAGCACATTTCTTATGACATTATGTACTTCATTTTTCAAATGTGTTCTCTATACGAATTGTAGTGAGACATTAGAAACACCCGATATATACACATAGCAAAATGGTGACTCCTGACTCAGATTCTAATGTACACACACAAACAATCACCAGGTTGACTGCGCACCTACATTGTAATGGCTCTAGTGGCGTTACAGTTTAACTTCTAATGTACCCGATGTGTTTTCCTTTGACTCACTTTGTCCGATGACTATTGCATTATTTTCGCCCCCAAACAGATTACTTTCTACCACCTCAGACATATTACTTTCTTACCCCATGATAGATTATTTTCTGCCGCCTCAGGCATATTACTTTCTTACCCCATGATAGATTACTTTCTGCTGCCTCAGACATATTACTTTCTGCTGCCAAGATAGATTACTTTATGCCGCCATGGACAGATTATTTTCTGTCATCTCAGACAGATTAATTCGACCTCCCCAGACATATTTGAACACTACCGATTGCCTAGCTAAATAAAAACAAAAATTAACAAATAACAAAAGCATGAATTATCAAAATATTAAGTGTATTTGAAATCAATAGAGTCAATAAGCGACAATGACGGAAGAATGGCTTTAGTAAACATCCAGGAAATTCTCTGTATAGAAACTCGCAATTTAGCCTGAACGCAGTCTGAAAGTAATACCGTTTGTTTCCCGAATCAGGGCGCTGAAAGAAAAACAAGAGATGAAGAAAGGAGAAAAACAGCACACAGCAAAGTGGATGAGCTGCCTGTGATCCCTGTTGGTATCAAAAGTAAAGGTGAATAGTCTATTTGTATCAAAAGTAAAGGTGAATAGTCTATTGTAGTGTTCATTTGTACCATGTGTACGTTCTTCTTCTAAAATATATAGGTTCTTCTAAAATATATGTTCTTCTTCTAAAATATATAGGTTCTTCTTCTAAAATATATAGGTTCTTCTTCGTCGTCATTCTTCTCCTCCTACTTCTCCTTTCCCCTCGCTCTTCTTCTTCTCTTCTTCTTCTCTTCTTCTTTCTGCTCCTCTTCGTCCCTCTCATTTTATTCCTTTTTCTCCTCATCCTTTTGCTTTTCCTCTTCTTTTTCCTCTTCCTTGGATTCTTCTTGTTCTTTCTCCTTCACCGCATCTTCCAATTCTTAATCTTCCTTTTCTTCCTACTCTTCATCTTGTTCTTCTCCTCATTTTCCTCTACCTCTTCCTCCTCTTCCTTCTTCCTCATCCTTCTGCCTCCCCTCCCCCCTCCTCCGATTCATCCTCCTCTTCCTTTTCCTCCTCTTCCTTTTCCTCCTCTTCCTTTTCCTCCTCCACATTTTTTCTTTCCTAGTCTTCTCTTCCTCTTCTCACTATTTCCTTTCTCCTCCTCATCGTTCGCCATCTGCTGCAAGTGTTTCACTCCCTTTGTGTGTATAATATTCTACTCTCATTAGTCTTGTCCATGCATTCGTGGTCTGTTACCTTAGCCGTCAAAACTATTCGGAACATACATACAGAAACCTTGATAGGTATTTGAATTCGGTGTTTTATTTATTATTTATTTATTTATGTATTTATTTATTTAATTTTGACATATGTATTTATGAATTTATTTACTTATTTATTTATGTATGTTTATTTATTTATGTATTTATTTATTTAATTTTGACATATGTATTTATGAATTTATTTACTTATTTATTTATGTATGTTTATTTATTTATTTATTTATTTATTTGTAGGTCGCAGAAAAACAGAAGAGACTTTCCACGAGCCGTGTGAGAGGTCGGAGTTCTATTCTATGGCCGACACCACATCAGCCCCCGTGTTCTTCAACCCACTGCACGAAAGTTCAGAGTTCATTCACAAGGTTCGTATATCCATGTATCACATACTCATCATCATCATTGACCATAGTGAGCCCTCCAAAATGGCGTAGGTGTTCATGTCTCTCCACAGATCTCGGTCTTTGGTGGTCTGGATCAATTCTACTGATCCCATTCCATGCCATCGTCTTAGAATAGTAAGCATAATTTCTTTCTGTCTCCCTTTGCTGCTGATACAAGTAATTTCCAATCGTCACGTTGTTTTCTGTCTCTCTTCTCATTATGTAACCAAAGATGTTTTATTTTCAGTATTCATTCATTCATTCATTCATTCAGTAGCATGTCCTTTGCAGAACCTCGCTTCCATAACAGCCTTCCTGAAAATCTCTCGATCATAAACAAGATGTCCCGCGTCCGATACACCCATCTAGAGATCATCCGCCACATCCTGCACCCATCTTCTCTTTGGTCTTCCTCCTCCTCTCTTCCAGTCATATACCCCTCCATTATTGTTCTCTCCAAACTTTCGTGACATATTTTCAGTATAGCTGTAATTAACGGTCTACTTATATTTGCCTCTTCCAGACAATTATTGTTAGTTACTCTGGTCGTCCAAGCTAGTCGCGACATGCTTGTCAGAAACATCTCAATTGCCTTATAGTTTCCTGATTTGTTCGTTAACATTCCCACATTCAGCGCCACTTAATATAAGTACTCATTTCAGTACTATCACTTTGTGAGTCGATGAAAGTGAAATATTACATACTATATGTGTGATCTTTCAGAATGTAGTCTCAGCCTTGACTAGATAATCAATAAACCGATGGCGGCTGGCTTCAGTGGATTTTGAACACCTTCTGTCTCTCCTCTTTCCCTTTTTATCATTGTTTATATTTTATTCGCCTGCTTTCGTTCCTTCAGTTTAGTTTTAAATGTCTCACATCTTTTAATGAGGCCAGAATATCTCACATATGTTATTCTACTACTTCCATGTCGGCTGCGTAACGAAGAAGTTAAGGACGTAGTTCATAATCCCGCATTTGGCGTTCGAAACACAGCTGCGGGCGCTTTGGCAGCTGACCGCTTTGCGTTGGTTTTTAATAAAATGGTATAGGTGACTGTCGTTCAGAAAGCAATAGCAAACTACTGAAAGTAAACTTGCCCAGGAATCAGGAACAAAAAGATAATGCTGGGGTTGACTGCTTTGTTACGTAAAGGATATGCAACTAGCTACTTCCATAATGTCTCTGGTCGTTTTCAGGTTCTATTGTTTGTTTGTTTGTTTGTTTTTTCTCCCCAGGAATTATAAACTGTATATACATATATTTCTGTGGCTTCACGTCAATGTAATAAGTTCATGTTCTATGCCACCGTTACTACATCATACTATTAGGTGTTGAGTATAAAAATGTGACTATTCTCACGTAAAATGTCTTATTTCTCTCTCTAGATTAATTGATATTTGATTTTTGTTAACATAAATATGTGGTATTACACACAAGTGGTGTCTGCAGTTCGCAACTCATAGCGAAACTGCTTTGCTTGATGGTCAGCGAAGCGGAATTAACACACAGACCGACCCACGCCCACATGGTGATTGTGAAAACAAGGAAAATAGAATAAATTGGTCCCAAAACTATCATGTTGAGGCGGGATGTGTCATGCGACAGGTGCAAATATCGCAGCTTCGCTGTACCCGTAGATAGCAGAATGAAAGTTATCTGGGCGAACAAGGGAGAAAAAATATATACATGTGTGTGAATGTATGTGTATGTGTGTATATTAGTGTCCCTTGTGACAATGTCTTTGTGTGTGTACTGCAATGAGCATGACTGTCTGGATTGTCTCTGTTTATCTGTCTCTGTCTGTCAACAGAATCTTGTATACACGAACGCACGCACGCACAAAGCACGGAGTCTAGACGTGTACGTGGCTATATATCTGTCTGCCTGTGTATGTCTGCCTGCCAGTGTGTGCGCACGTGCTTTCGTGTATGTGTACACGCTTTCGTGTATCCGTGTGCTTGTTTGCATGTGCTTATTTGTGTATATGCATGGGAGTGTATCTGAGTACCCTCGAGGGTTTCCGTGGCGATGCTATCAAACCGCTTGCCTAGCACGCCGAAGGTCTTGGATTCGTTACCGGATCCCATCATTTGACTCCCGTCTGCAATATTTTATTCCCGGAAACCCACCGGGATTGTCGCTGGTGCTACAGATCTCATGTTCTGTGAAAAGCTTTCTGCGGGAGGTTGACCTGTCAGAGATTGAGGCATCTGGAATAAATCCGTAGGCTGAATCATGCATATTCCAGCAGCCATTCGCTCTCTACCATGTGACAAACACGGGGAAAATCCATTCCCACATTTGTTTCAGCTTCTCAGCATCAGTACATGTAATAGTTGTGCGTTTTAATGTGCTTCAGTATATTTATATTAATGTATTCTTCCAGACATTGTCACTTGGTGTGGTGCCGTCCCAGGATGAAGAAATATCTAGGTATGATACATATATGTGTATTGTCTACACTGTTTTCAGTGTCCTCTGAGATATATAACTTAATTAACTCTTTACTTGTTTTCTACATCCAGCGAGATGCGTACTGTTATGAGCCTATATATATATATATATATATATATATATATATATATATATATATATATATATATATATATATATATATATATATATATATATATATGTGTGTGTGTGTGTGTGTGTGTATTATCTACGCTGTCGTCAATGTCCAATGAGATATTGACTTAATGAACTCATTGTTTTCTGTATCTCGTGAGGTGTGCACTTTTATGTACCGCTTTACTGTTGCCTATATCAAGTGAACGATAACTAGAGAAGCAGAGAAACAATTGGTGGCAGTGGAAATATTGATACCTAGAAACATGCAAAGAACACCATGGATGGACATAAAAACAAATTAAAACCTTACACTGATTAGAGAATTAGCCTTAGACAGTCCAGATGTTTTAGTCAAGTTATGAGGATATGTAAACTTGTAAACTTAGTTACAAATGTTGAAACATGATGCAAAAACAGAAAGGGCAACTTTAAGAGATAAATCCCTGGGTGGCTTGGCCAGATGACCCAATCGGGGCAAGACCACAAAGCCGAACCGAGATTCAGGTGATAGTTTGAAAAGGCGAAACTAGATGATGATTATGTTATGTAAAGCCAAGGCTGGTCTAAGCAGTCCCAATGAAAACCTCAAGTATAGTTTGGAAGTAAGTTTGGAGAGTCTTAAGAGTAGTAAACGAAGTTTCACAATCACGACATTCTGGAGGCAAAGTCGGTAGCATATGATGTGGCAGCAGACCGCTTTTCGTTGACTTTCACAATGGTATGAGAGTCGGTCATTCAGAAAGCAGTGCAAACTGATGAACGTTAAAAAAAAAGTTAGTTGCAGATCCTTTAGAGTTTAGAGGATGTTGCAGTCAACACCAGCATGTTTTGCTGTGGTGATTTCTTGGCAAGTTTACATTCAGCAATTTGCCATTGCTTTCTGAACTGCCAGAACTCATATCATTTTATAAAGACCAACGCAACACGGTCTGCTACCAAATCGCCCATAGCTGTGTTTCGAACTCGGCATGCGGGATTATGAACTACGTCATTAGCCCATTTTCCACAGAGCTGGTTGTATAGAGATGAGGTTGTCAACTAATTAAATGTAGGCAAACAAATCACCTGCATTGAACAATATATATCAATAACAGCACTAATGGTTCTTGAAACACTCAACAGTAACATCGCCACCGCACTCCACTGTAAGCAGCAACGTGATGATAGCAATTCACTTGCGTTTTCAGGTCTCTTCTAGCGGTTAATTTGTTCGTATCGATTCCACAGCCTCATTAAAACTGAATGATCCCATATCAATGGACCTGACCCCCCTTTGTCTGTTAGCTTTGATTGTGGGGCCCTGATTGTTATGTTATTGATGTTCTCCGCGCTGACTGAGCCTGGTTGACTGCTTACAGATCGTTGGAATTGATCCATGTTTCATTCTGCCGAGTTCAAATGAATCAATAAGTTATTTTAAAGAATAAGGCATGTTTTAGCACGAACCTTCTGATCAGCATAAATTGATTTTCTTGTTGGTATTCTCAGTATTATCAACGTGTGACATGCCGATAAGACCAAAAGAAAAAAGATTTGATATCATTGTGCTATTTCTGGATGCAATTGTAACAAGACTGATTTTGTGTGCATGTTTGTCTTGTCGTGCTGGCTGCTACGCGCTGTGGGATTTACTGAGGAGAGGGTCCGAGCACTTATAGACTGAATGGTTCTGTGTTCACGGAGGGTGATCTGTCGACCAACCAACTAATGCTAGATTCCGTTTTGCTTTTCCTTGCTACTTTTATCGTATCCCAGGATAATAATTTATGCTGCATATGTTTACGACCTTATTCTATTTCAGTGCATTGATTAGCAATGTTCATCTATTCTTTCTTTTCCATTAGTCTTCCAAGCAGCCTCGAACTGCCTGACTCTTGCGACGACTATTACACAAACAGCCCGGCCAAGAGATCACGAAGAGATTCTTGCAGCATTGCCAAAGATCAACCCAAAGGTATACAATTTCCACCTTTCCTTTGCAAATTCTTTTCATTGTTAATGGAAGATGTATACAACTATCGCCTTTCCCCTTTTAATTAAGATGCAAATTTCATGAAAACGGTATACAACTCTGAACTTTTCTACGCGAATTCTGCGTTAACTTTCATGAAAAGGGTATACAACTCTATTTATTTCTGTTTTCTTTACCCGGTCCTTTGAATTTAAGCATAGTTCATAGAAGGGCTGATATATTTAGTGCACAGGGCTGATTTGTGTGTGCGCATTAACCGCCTTAAAGATTGATGAAATAGGTCAATAACAGCCTATTAAGAGACGTGTGCGAAAAAAAAGGGGGGCGGGGGTGTAATGTCTCCAGATCATTTTTTTTTTCATATACAATGAAACTATGTTTAAAAATTTAGAAGATATGAAAGGAATCACCATTGGGGGACAAAACATCAATAACATTAGATATGCGGATGATAAAGTTTTAATTGCAGATACGGAACAGGATTTGCAACGTTTAGCTGATAGTTATTGTACACAGTGAACAACTGGGGTTTGAATTAAATTGTAAGAAGAGAGAGATTATTGTCGTCCCTAGGAAGAAAGAAATACCACAATGTGATATACCGGTTAATGATAATATTCTTAAACAAATTAATCAATACAACTAACTCGGAACAGCAATACCATCTGATGGAAGGTGCCATGAAGAGATTAGAACAAGAATTGTTATGACAAAGATAGCCTTTTGCAAGAGGGAAAACATACTAACTAATAGAAAGATATAAATTCCAACGAGGAAAATAGAGTTGAAGTGCTACATGGTTCCTGTACTATTGTATGGATGTGAAGCGTGGACAATGAGAAGACAAGCTGAAAAACATCTGATGCCTGAGGAAATATGGTCTATTGGGAAACTTCAAAGAATACCATGGACATACAGAAAAACCAATGACCAAGTCCTACAAGAATCAAATGAAAACCGTAAACTGATTGGAGAAATTAGACGCAATTAAACATTTTTGGGCACGTTATGAGAAGAAGTAAACTAGAGAACTTGGTGACAACTAGCTAGGTTGAGGGGAAAAGAACATGGGGAAGGCAGACAAGTAAATATCTGGATGGCTTAACCACATGACATGGTCGAGACAAGAACACAGAGCTGATCCACGACTCTGATGATCGTGTAAGATGGCGAAACATGACCGCCCACGCTTATCGGAATGGCACATGATTATGATGATTAGCTTTCTCTATTTCCAGTGTCCCTCACCATCAGGCGAGCCCACTCCGAATTCTGAGATACTTAAATTTACTTCCCAAATCAAAGACGAGAAGTCAACATTTTAGTCCAACTGACGTGTTTAAGGGTTGAATATGTAGGGGTTGAACCCGCTATCTCGGCGTAAGTAGCTGACCTCCACTTGTCTTCTGTAAATTCTGCGTCAACTTTCATAAAACATCACGCAACTCTCACCTTTCCTCAGTTAAAGCTGCGTCAACTTTCATGAAAAAGTCATACAACTCTCACCTTTCCTCAGTTAATGCCTATTGGGTCAGCCTTCAAAGGAAAGATCAGGTTATAATTTTAGAATGAGAATATCGTCCACATCGTAACTTCAAAACGGGTTCATCGATTCTTGTTGTATGGGACAATAATCCTAGCAGGAAATGCACATACTATAGTCCTGTCCAACTTTCAATAATGAATGTAAATTGTATGGAGTCAACGCAGTTCCTTACACCAAACTCTCTACGGAGATGTCATGAATCTGGCACTAATTAGACTTTTTATCGGAGCCTCGCTTGAGTGCAAGTGAAGATGAATACGTGGCCGTAAAGACACGAGCGCTAGCTCTTTAACTTCCAATGCGCTGATGCCGCGGTAAGCGGTTCAACCCCAACACCGGTTTTAAGTTAGATTTGAACGTTGACTTCTCGTTCAGGAAGCAATGGCAAACTACTGAACCTACAATTGTCTAGAACATCAACATGGTCCTGAAAAAAGGCATGTATCACTTTTATTTATTTATTATTTAGGGATACTGGGCAACAACAACATAACAACGAGGAAAAGAGTTCTTAACCCATAGAGCCAGTCCTGGTTTATGAAAGTCAGTCATGGACAATTCGTAAACTAATCGGGATTTATGTGAAAGCTGGGGAGATGTGATATTTTAGAACGATAAGAACACCGTGGATAAATAAAATAATAAAGATATCTTGTGAAAAGTTAGCTGACACAGAGATCTGGTTACTCACATCAGTCCACATTCTTTGAGCACATTGTAAGGAGAAAGCTGGATTATGTCGTGGCAAGGGGAAAACTGGAGGAGAAGAGGCAGAGGCAGACAGACAGGCGGGCAAGGCAGGCAGGCAGACCGTGTTAGACATGCACTATAGCATAAAGGAACATCAGTGTAAATGGTGACTGGCAGTGCATGAGACAGAAAGCCGTGGAAAGACGTGATAATCAGTGCCATGCGGCATGGACGAGTAGAAGAGGAGGATAGGAGGAAGAGGAGGAGATAGAAGAAAAAAGGGGAGGGGAGGAGGTGGAGTATGTGCCGGCGGAAGAGGAACGAGCAGAAAAGTGAGGAGGACGATGAGGAAAGAGAGGAATTGAAGAGGAGGGGGCGGCACAGGAAGAAAGAGGACGGGAGAAAGGAGCAGAGTATGGGGGGTGGGGGAGAATAGGGAAAAGGAGCAAGAAGAAAGAGGACGGAGGAAAGGAACAGAGAATGGGGGGGGGGAAGAGAGAAGAGGGGGGGGGAGGCACAGGAAGAAAGAGGACGGGGGAAAGGAACAGTGTATGAGAGGAAGAAGCAGCAGAAGCAGCACATGTTCTAGTATTGTTCATGCAGGTAATGCTTAAAAGTGACATGGCAAAGTTTATAACAGTGATCATGTGACTTGTCCACAGTCCTTCTCTATGTTAGAGAGCACCATGAGACTGTTTACACTGCGCTCATGCTGGAAGTACCAACCCTTCAAGGGCTGCTAAAGTCTGTAAGTACCATTAGCTGATTGGGTCATTCATTGATTGGTTGGTTGATTTATTTATTGAGTGATTGGCTGGCTGGTTGGTCGATCGATCGATTGATTGATTGATTCATTGATTTGTTGATTGGTTGATTATATTACATCACTTTCCTCCTGTACAACACTTGTAAAATAATTGGCACACCGCTGTTTAAAGAATATTTTCAAAAACACAATTATAGCATAATGGTTAAAATAAAACATCTAAAGTAATTGCCGCAATAACATTTCTAGAATAATTGGCAAAATGAAATTTAAAGAATAATTGCCGCAATAATGTTTATAGGATACTAGCTGACCCGGCCCGGCTTCGCCCAGTCCCTGGTGGGGAGAATCTCATTTAATTCATTTAAGTAGTCATATAAGTTCTCGTTCCCGTTACCGACTCTGTCTGTCTGTCTGTCTGTCTCTGTCTGTCTGTCTCTGTCTGTCTGTCTGTCTGTCTGTCTGTCTGTCTGTCTGTCTGTCTGTCTGTCTGTCTGTCTGTCTGTCTGTCTGTCTGTCTGTCTGTCTGTCTGTCTGTCTGTCTGTCTGTCTGTCTGTCTGTCTGTCTGTCTGTCTGTCTGTCTGTCTGTCTGTCTGTCTGTCTGTCTGTCTGTCTGTCTGTCTGTCTGTCTGTCTGTCTGTCTGTCTGTCTGTCTGTCTGTCTGTCTGTCTGTCTGTCTGTCTGTCTGTCTGTCTGTCTGTCTGTCTGTCTGTCTGTCTGTCTGTCTGTCTGTCTGTCTGTCTGTCTGTCTGTCTGTCTGTCTGTCTGTCTGTCTGTCTGTCTGTCTGTCTGTCTGTCTGTCTGTCTGTCTGTCTGTCTGTCTGTCTGTCTGTCTGTCTGTCTGTCTGTCTGTCTGACCCGGCCCGGCATCGCCCAACTCCTGGTGTGGAGCATCTCATTTAATTCATATAAGTAGTCATATAAGCTCCCGTTCCCGTTCCCGACTATCTATCTATCTGTCTGTCTGTCTGTCTGTCTATATGTCTGTCTGTCTGTCTGTCTGTCTGTCTGTCTATCTGTCTGTCTATCTGTCTGTCTGATCCGGTCCGGCTTCGCCCAGCCCCTGATGGCGAGCATCTCATTTAATTCATATAAGTAGTCATATAAGTTCCCGTTCCCAACTGTCTGTCTGTCTGTCTGTCTGTCTGTCTGTCTGTCTGTCTGTCTGTCTGTCTGTCTGTCTGTCTGTCTGTCCGTCCCTCCCTCTCTGTCTGTCTGTCTGTCTGTCTGCCTGTCTGTCTAATCATTTATTGGTTGCAGTTAGAACAACCTTAGATAAACGAAGACCAACTTACAAAAAGCATTAGAAAGAGTACTTGAAAGATCTTTACATCTTCCCCAACAATTAACTTGGGTAAATGGAGCGGCGGCAGCAGCATCAGCAGAAGAAGGAAAAGGAGGAGTAGACAACTGCAGCGAAAAGGTGGGTCTGTCTATCTATCTGACACGGCGTGGCTTCGCCCAGCTCCTGGCGGGCAGCGTCTCATTAAATTCATACAACAACAAAAGTAACTTAAAAGAATGTCCTTCCACACACCATCCATTATTTTTAATGAAAACTCTTTCTAATCACCTGCATGACTACAGTAACTTCTTAAGCATAAAAATATGAGTTACAATGTTATGCATTGTGCATTATTTTTATGAAAACTTTGAAAATGCCTTAAAGATTGTATCATTATTTATTATAACTCATATGCCGGTACATAACTATAGACACAGAGTTTATAAATCTTTGAAAACGATGCCACAATATGACTATAAGGTATACAGAAAAATTATTCCCCTTGAAATAACTTTTACAGAGTTAGGTCCCCTGAGATATATGAAATTATAATGAAAAATGAAAAATTAAATAATATTGGGTAAGCAGCCGATTTCACACTAAACAAATATGACAGTGGGCTGCGCTAGAATGAAAGGAAGGCGTGTAGAAAATTACATCTCAATCGGATGGGCCGTTCGCGAGCGCATAAAGGACATACGGACATACAGACAGACAGACGGAGATCGCCTTTTATATATAAGATTTGGGGAAATAACATTAGGGGAAAAGTAACTATTATTTACAGAATAATTGTTTTCTTTGCTGAAAGAAGGGAATGTACAAGAGAATTGTGCACTAACAGCAGAATGTTACCCGTTGGAGGACAGCATCAAGAGTTGGACTCAAAGAAGCCTGAATATGTGCACCACCTTGATATGGAATGGACAGTTTTTGAGACTGGTTATGGCTCGTAATAATTATTGTTATTCTTATTGTTATTATTAGTATTATTATTGTTATTGCTATTATTATTATTATTATTATTATTATTATTATTATTATTACTTCATTGTTATTATTAGTAGTAGTATTATCATTATTAAATGACAGAAAAGAGAGAAGAAACATGACAACAACGGAAAAGAGATTCCTGAGAAGAATACTTATCGTTTCAAGAAGAGAGAAAATTAGAAATGATGAAATCTGGATTAAAGTTCGGGTTATAGGAGCGCTAGATTTAATTAGAAAACAACAAGTTAAATGGTTCGACAATATAACTAGGCTACCAACTAACAGTATACCACAATAAGTAATGATGTACAGATACAATCGAACCAGAAGAAGAAACCGACCATCTAAACGATGGACAGAGAGAATGTCAGAGTCAATGGGAATCTCGATATATGATGCCCATAAACGGGCAATCTCCCACTGTTTATGCTTCACCTCGACATCGCAAGGTACAAGAGGGATGAGATGATTATTAATAGGACAGAAAATCCTCTGTAGGAGCTTGGCTCCCATCAAAGTAACAACCACGACTTTAGTCAACTCTTCCGCCTGATGCATTGTCCTGTCTTAGGTGTCTTTAATATCATGAAGCCTAAAGAGGAACGAGATACGTGAAGAAGGCGACGAATTATAATTATTCGTTACGAAGGTTAACAGACGTTTAAAACAACTGAAAATAGAGTAAATAAAAAAAAATTATGAAACCCACAACGAAATGAAATAGAGGAAGGCATAAAATACACGGAGATGAGAAGTGGAGGCAAAGATTAATACGAGGAAGCTTCAGATCAAATCCTTAAAAGTGTGATAGAAATTATAGTAACGACACTATTGTCTTATAACCTGTGAATATTGTTGTTAAGGATGTCAAGAATATTAAGCACGTGCCATCACGGTGCAGACGAACACGGTGACGTCATAAGGACAGTTTAAATTTGCCGCCCCAATTTTGACATGCACCAAGGAGGCGCAGAGTACTGTTATCCGATTTTTGATCAGTGAAGGGGCGGAACCTATAGAAATTCATTGGCCAATGAAGGTTCAGTATGGCTATGCATGCTTGTTCATTCCAGCAAGTGTATGAGTGGAGTAGGAAGTTTCGGCATGCAATCAAATCCAAACGACGTGGACTTTTGAATAAAGATGTCCGTTTGCACAACTTGACCCGATACTGCTCGTGCAACGGTTGAAGCAATGGAAGACCTCCACTTTTAGTGTGTACCACATTCTCCCCCCCCCCCCCCGGTACCCACCAGACCTAGCCCCAGGGGATTTCCACCTGATCGGAAAACTCAGAGTCACTGGGAGGAAAATGTTTTCATTTGAAGACCCCTCGTATTTTGAGAAAAACATGTAGCGAATCGTAGGAGATAGCAAAAGATACCACTAGGTATGTTTTGATTGAAGCCGTATGCTCAGTAGTGGATAAAAGACAAAAGAAGGTAGTTAAGTGTCTGAGAAATGTTAGGCCTTTACCTTTATATATTCTAGGCCACGACATAATAAAGTGAGGTGCCCAGTTTTCTTCTTCGTGGTCTTTCTATTTCCCAGACAAGTCTAAGAAAACTCTGAAAGTTGCATGGATCCCTTTTTTACTAGGCTGAATCAACTTTCAGAGCCAAGCTAAACTGAAAAGAACAAACAAGCAAACAAACAAATAAACTAATGGGAATTGACCCAGACCACTGTCTTGGCAGGTAAACACGCTAACCATCATGCCACACGGCTCCTCTGCACATATACCAACATTTTATATGTCCACAGATTGAACAGAAATATTCCATTTCCCCCAACAAGGTGAAAAACCTGTACAAGAAGTCAAGGAAAGGGTAAGTTGCCAGATTGTACTTGTTTTGACATGGTTTTGCATACACAATAGATTTATCATGGGAGAGTAAAGCCACAAGACTGACATATTAGTGTAAAACCACAGACTGACATATTAGTGTAAAATGATCTGCCAGTCATATTTGTGTAAAACCACCAGATTGACATTAGTGTCAACCCAATACACTGAAATATTAGTGTCAATATATTACACTGACATATTAGTGTCAAACCATTAAACTGACATATTAGTGTAAAACCACAGACTGACATATTAGTTTAAAACCACAGACTGACATATTAGTGTAAAACCACAGACTGACATATTAGTGTAAAACCACAGACTGACATATTAGTGTAAAACCACAGACTGACATATTAGTGTAAAACCACAGACTGAGATCTTAGTGTAAAACCACAGACTGACATATTAGTGTAAACCCACAGACTGACATATTAGTGTAAAACCACAGACTGACATATTAGTGTAAAACCACAGACTGACATATTAGTGTAAAACCACAGACTGACATATTAGTGTAAAACCACAGACTGACATATTAGTGTCAAACCACATACTGACATATTAGTGTAAAACCACAGCCTCACATATTAGTGTAAAACCACAGACTGACATATTAGTGTAAAACCACAGACTGACATATTAGTGTAAAACCACAGACTGACATATTAGTGTCAAACCACAGACTGACATATTAGTGTAAAACCATCCGACTGACATATTAGTGTAAACCCACAGACTGACATATTAGTGTAAAACCACAGACTGACATATTAGAGTAAAACCACAGACTGACATATTAGTGTAAAACCACAGACTGACATATTAGTGTAAAACCACAGACTGACATATTAGTGTAAAACCACAGACTGACATATTAGTGTAAAACCACAGACTGACATAGTAGTGTAAAACCAGACTGACATATTAGTGTAAAACCATCTGACTGACATATTAGTGTAAAACCATCTGACTGACATATTAGTGTAAAACCATCTGACTGACATATTAGGGTAAAACCATCTGACTGACATATTAGTGTAAAACCACAGACTGACATATTAGTGTAAAACCACAGACTGACATATTAGTGTCAAACCATCCGACTGACATATTATTGTAAAACCATTAGACTTGCATATTAGTGTAAAACCATCCGACTGACATATTAGTGTAAAACCATCCGACTGACATATTAGTGTAAACCCATCCAACTGACATATTAGTGTAAAACCATCCGACTGACATATTAGTGTAAAACCATCCCACTGACATATTAGTGTAAAACCACAGACTGACATATTAGTGTAAAACCACAGACTGACATGTTAGTGTCAAACCACAGACTGACATATTAGTGTAAAACCACAGACTGACTTATTAGTGTAAAACCACAGACTGACATATTAGTGTAAAACCATCCGACTGACATATTAGTGTAAAACCATTAGACTTGCATATTAGTGTAAAACCATCCGACTGACATATTAGTGTAAAACCATCCGACTGACATATTAGTGTAAACCCATCCAACTGACATATTAGTGTAAAACCATCCGACTGACATATTAGTGTAAAACCATCCCACTGACATATTAGTGTAAAACCACAGACTGACATATTAGTGTAAAACCACAGACTGACATGTTAGTGTCAAACCACAGACTGACATATTAGTGTAAAACCACAGACTGAGATATTAGTGTAAAACCACAGACTGAGATATTAGTGTCAACATCAAAATATATTTAGACATTGCGCAGCATACAAGCATAGTTGTGATTTCTGGGACGAATGTTGCGAATTTCCTGAACTGCCAAAGTAACTAACGATGATTTCCTGGGAGAGGCTAGTGAAAGTAGAACATTATATCTAACTATAAGAAAGAGTCAGAGTTCGTTGGTCAAATAATAAGAAGAGAGACAGTGGAGAACATAGTGACAACTGGAAAGATCAGTGGGAAAAGAAGCAGAGGCATGCTGATAGAAATGATGCTGGATAGACTGAGACGGTGGCATGGATGAATGTCATCTGCAGAATTGATCCAAGGTACCAAGGACTGAGATCTGTGGAGAGACATAAACGCTCACGCCAACTGGCTAGATACATGATGTTAATGATGACATGCATTATGAAACTATTTAGCCTTGCCTACTGCACATCACGTGAGTGACGGTTGTGGTTAAATGATCGTTTAGACTTTAAGACAAGCACGCCTTGTGATTGAGACAACACTCGCACAATCAATCACTTAGACACAGACATCACCATACGCCATGCCGATAAGCGTGGGCGGTCATCTTTCGCCACCTCGCACGGTCAACAGAATCGTGAATCAGCTCTATATTCTTGTCTCTACCATGCCACGTGGCTAAGACATCCATATATTTACTTCTCTGTCTTCCCCTTATTCTGTTCCCACTTAATCTTGCCAGTTGTCACCAAGTTCGTCAGTTTATTTCTTCTTATAATGGGTCCATATATGTTGACTGTCTACTCCTAATTTATCTAATCAATTTACATTTCTCATTTCGTCTGGGATTTGCTTATTGGTTTTCTGTTTGTCCATGGTATTATTTGAATGTTCCCTAGGAACCACATCTCCACTGCCACCAGATATTTATCAGCGTGTCTGCTCATTGTCCACGCTTCACATCCATACGCAGTGCAGTCTCTATGTAACACTTAGACAGTTTTTGCTCTCGTTGCAATTGACATCTTGTTATTGATCAGTATGTTTTCCATCTTGCGAAAGGCTACCTTCGCCATAGACCGACATAGACAGATGTAAACAGACATGTCCAATAATTTAGACTTGGCTTTCGCATAATGGGAAGAAACGAGGTAGAACAGTGACTATCACGCTAGCCATCCGGTCCGATTGTTATGCGTTCGAATCTCGATCCAGACGTGAATTTTATTTTTATTCGATCTAGACTCCCAGGTGGACCCACCCTAAAATAAGTACCAGGAGGTGCCGTGGGAAGTAAAGGTGATCGATGTGATATTGTTCGCATCGCCCTTAGGTTGGCCTATGACAATAGGGAGCTAGCACCATGTTCTCAGTATGCCTTAATGTGTGGGAAATGATCTCATCTCATCTCATCTCATCTCATCTCATCTCATCTCATCTCATCTCATCACATCTCATCTCATCTCATCTCATCTCATCTCATCTCATCTCATCTCATCTCATCTCATCTCATCTCATCTCATCTCATCTCATCTCATCTCATCTCATCTCATCTCATCTCATCTCATCTCATCTCATCTCATCTCATCTCATCTCATCATGTTCCTCTTGTACCTTGCGGTGTCGAGGTGGAGTATAAACATCGTGAGAGTGCCCGATTATGGGCTTCATGTATCGATATTCCCATGGACTCTGCTATTCCCTCCGTCCAACGTTTACGTGGTCGGCCTCTTCCTCTGTTTCCATCTGGTCTGTACATCATTGCTTGTTGTGGTATGCTGTTGACTGGTAACCTACTTGCATGGCCAAACCATTTGACTTGCTGCTATCTAATAAAATCTAGTGCTGCTGTAACCCCCAACGTTAATCCTGATTTCTTCATTTCTGATCTTATCTCTTCTTGATACGTTGAGTATTCTTCTCAGGAATCTCATTTATATTGTGATTTTTCTTTTCTGTTTTTGTTTTTCTGTCATTGTCCAGGTTTGGCATTGGTAGCACAGAGTTGGTAGGAAGATTGTGTTGTAGAGTGCTTTCTTAGTAGTTATTGATACATGTTTGTTCTTTAGTATTGGTGCCATTCTTCCAATCAGTTGGTTTGCCTTATTGCACCTATTTTCGATCTCGTCTTCTGATTTGCCATTTGATTATATTATACTTCCTAGGTACTTGAAACTCTTTACTTGTTTCAAGAAACGTTCGTTTAGGTGAATGGTTGTTCATTTTTCTTCTTTAGTTATAGTCATTACCTCTGTTTTGCTTCTGTTAATTTTCATGTTATGTTCCCTACACATTTCGTTTAGACTATTCATGTGGAAAATAGTCATTTACTTTTTTTATCTTAAAATTTGTAAAGGTACAATAAGTATGGATGTGAAACGGGGATGATGAGCAGACAAGATGAAAAGCATCTGATGGCTGTGGAAATGTGGTTTCTGAGAAAAATGCAAAGAATACCATGGACAGACAGAAAAATCTAATGACCAAGTTCTAGAATAAACATGAAATGCGTACACTGATTAGAGAAAATAGACGAAGACAGTCACAATGTTTTAGGGATGTTATTAGAAGAAATTAACCGAAGAACCTGGTGACTACTGGTAAGATCGAGGAGAATAGAACAAGGGAGAGAAATAAATACCTGGATGGTTTAGCTACATGGTATGGTCAAAACAAGAATACTGAGCTTATCCACGACTCCGGTGATCGAGTAAGATGGCGTAACATGACCGCTCACGCTTATCGGCATGGCACACGATGAATGAATGTCAGAGACCCTTGCTAATATTTGTATAATTATTATATAGGGTGTGAACATATTTACCTTAAATGTTGACCATATTATTGTTAATGTTAATCAAATGTTTCATTTTCTTCAGAATACTGGTGAAATTAGATGACAACATCATCCGCCATTATTCACATGAAGCCACATTCATCATTGAAATTAATCTGCTGAAAGAGAGCGGGAATTATGAAATTATACTCATTGAAATTGACGCCACTGCATCCTAGCGTGGTGATTATTATTCACATATTATCAAGGCAAGATTTTGGACTATGATTGACAAACTGTCATGTGAGCATTTCTTGATAGCGAGAAACAACGCGAATTGATTTCATGTTTATTCGACTATCCGGATCTTCATTCAAACAACGGAACCCAAGCTTCTGCACAGCGACAAACAACGCGAATTGATTTAATGTTACTCCTACTATCCGGATCTTCATATAAACAACAGAAACCGATCTTGAGGACAGCGAGAAACAACTCGAATTTGTTTCATGTTCGTCCTACTATCCGGATCTTCATACAAACAACGGTAACCAAACTTGTATACAGCGAGAAACATCGAGAATTGGTTTGTTTATTTATCCTACTATACGGATCTTCATACAAACAAACGGAAACCAATCTTGTGCTTTCAAACAAATACCCGAGAGTGTCATCTTCTGTAGTTTGCTACGTTTTACTGACATCTATTCAACGCAGAGATTTCAAGTATCAAAATACCCGTGTCCTGCAGTATTGGTCAGATGTCTGGGTCCTGTAGTCCTGGTGATGAAGATGATGTTGAGGATCATCAAGAGTGAGGTCACAGGATGTGTAATACATCAGAGACGGGTGAAGATTGTCATGACAACTCTCAGTTGCAGATTCTGTGACACCTACGGTACCTAAAGTATGTATGGTGAACTGAAATGCGCTGACTATATTAAATTAATGTCATGGGATGATTAATCGTCTTAAGCTACTTCCGTATCTGCCATGGGCTTATATATCGCCGAAATGTTGTCATTCCGTTATAATACAACATGTCTGCTACCATATCAACAACGTTTCAGTCGTAACTGTGACACTTCCCATTTTCTGCCATCCATTTTTGTTTTGTTTGTATCTGGTGAACGATACAGTGACTAGAAGGGTCGGTACCTTGAACAGGAAGCAATGATCGACCGGCATATGGGTGCATAAGGCAGAGGAACTGGCGGAGGATCTAGAAACTTGTCGGTGGATCGTGATGATATCTACATTATACAAAAGACCTGCTACGTGATAACCATGATGTCGGAAACAACCATAAGATGTACATAATCATTCATCTCTGAAGGCCCTCCGTCATCTCATTCCCTAGTTAGCAGAGTCCCTGGTCTGCGGAACCTAAAGGCTTTGCTTTAATCCTGACGTGAATTCAAAGACACTTCCGTGCTTCATCAACTGCTGAAGAACAATGAATGCCACAAGCTTTTACTGTAAGCTAATGACGTCATAGCCATTAACACACAACACGTTTCTCATTGATTTCAATATAAACTATATCTGCAGTTCTTATTAATACTGTATGTGTTGTAATGTGTTTTCAAAAGCCGCATTGGTTCACTGCTTTAAACCTTATCGAAACTTCGGGATTCAAAAGCAGTAACTAACTTGTTGGAAACAAAGACACCAAAGAAAGTCTCAGTCAACTCGTGGCCAGAAGTGTGTTCTTTGGTTGTATTTGCCAAGGAGAACGAATGAGCTATCTGAATCGCTAAGTATGTTCGGAGTCGGCGGATTTGACCAGTTTGAAATGATTACTTTTGTGGGGAAGAATTATGACGACTGTTCATAAGACTTGACTTGTAATTTTAGTACAGCGTCGTGTTTTCTTAATTGCTCAAAGTCCCTGTGCCAACAGAAATCTGACTATGCCACTCAGAGCGATGGGCAAGCATGTTTACAAATTTTCACAGCTAATAACAGATTTTCAATAAACGTTCCTTAGTACAGCAAGTATGCAAGTCGTTTGACAAACAAGGAAAGTAGTTTGGACTACAGATGCCAACAATCGCAAGAGAGGTTCTGAAGAGATTTTACCAGTTTGAAGCTACATTTTTGCAATATAATCAAGTTCTTGTCTGAAGGTATATGACATCGCTATTATAGAAGAGGCATTGGCAGCTATGAACTTTCAGATCACTAACAGTAACTGTTATTTAATCTTTTTCAATGGTATTTCATATGTGAGAATATGTGTATAATATATATATATAGTAAGATGGTGGCAAATGCAGTTACAATATAACAAATAAATCGTGATAGATAGATACTACTGGCACCTTGACGTCTTGACAGACGAGAGTTTGTTACATAGTGCTTCGAGAAAGGCATAATAACTAAATTAAACCAGGAATGGACCTCTCCATAGCACAAAGCCTGGGCTGAATATATATATTTATTTATATATTTATTTGTGTTGAAGCGCAGGTTATCCCTCATCAAAGGAGTAGTAAGGCACCCTTTCCCTCGGCTGGCCTACGAAACAATGTCATCCCTTTAGCTCCATAACCATAGTAATGTCAAACCATAGGAGCATGTGTCAGGTTTCGCTTGAAAGCAGTCTATAGACAGTGGTTGATTATGATCTCAAGGTCGCGATGGTAAATATATTTCTTTATAGAGACCATGGCTACGGTCATCGACCAATATAGTCACTGCCAAGAAGGAAAAGCATGGCAAACTACCTTCTTTATAAATATATAGAAGGAAAGGCTGAACAAGGCAAGATGGTCGACCTCATGGCACTGGCTTTTATCCTATATGCCGGGTCTCTTTCCGCAAGTAGCCCTGCCGACAGCGCCGCACAAAGCACAAACTCTGTATCTCCAGCGAAAACTCCAAGGCGTGTTCGAGAAAACTGCACCCGTGAACGGAAGGACGGGATCTGAAATCGAACCGACAACATTGGCATCGTGAGGCAAGCGACGTAACCTCTAGGCCACCGAATCTCCATAAATGTCTGAAATGTAATACAATATCCACCGAGTTTTCACATACAGCAATATTTAGACTGCAGACAGCACTACAGTGTTTTATGTCATGGAGAAATAAGCTCTTATGAGTTGTTTACGTGATCGTTTGTTAAAGGAAAATATTATTGCTTAACATTGAAGGTAGTCAATTTGTCCAAATGTCATTGAATAGTGAATTCAGATCACTAGTACTGTATGTTAATTCATTTTCACTTTAAAAAAGAATGGACATGAAGCAAAGTGATAGGGCAGCATATATGTTTGTTTGTGTGTGGGAGTTAAATTTCATTTTAACAAGAAATGAACATGAAGAAAAGTGATTAGAGCGAGTATGTGTGTTTGCCTGTGAAAGTTACTTTTCACTTTATAACAGAACGACCATGAAGCGAAGTGATTAGAACTACTTATGATTGTCTGTCTGGCATCTGTTTGCCCAAGAAGTCAGTGTCATTTAGTTAGTTGCATATCCTTTACAGGACGTCGCAGTCAATCCCAACATTTTTATTTGACTGTTTGTGGCTTCATGGCAAGTTTACGTGCAGTAGTTTGCAATTGCTTTCTGAACATCCAACACACATACCATTTTATGAAAAGCAACGCAATGGGCGGTCTGCTGCCAAATCGCCCGCAGCTGTGTTTGTAACGCGGTATGCGGGATTACGAATCGCGTCTATAACCCTTTCGCCGGCTGTGTGCAGTATGGTGTCTACTTCCTTCCGGTTGGGAGTTGCAGCAGCGTTATTTCTCTTGTTTATTTATTTCTTCTTTTCCCCATTCGTCACGGATTTCCACGTTAACGATTACACTCCATAAAGTAGTTAGATCGCTAGCTTTGAGCTATAGCGCAGTCCACGTTTGACTGATCTATGTGTGTGTGTGGGCTGGCTTTCCCTATTACCAGTGTCCCTCGCCACCAGGTAAACCCACTCCGTCTACTGGGGTCGGCCGCAAGTCAAGGAAGAGTAGTCTACATTTTAGTCAAGAATGGATTGAACCCGCTATCTCGTCATCAGCACACCGGGAGTGTAGAGTGAGCGGTCTTGATCATTCGGCCATGCTGATCTCCACAGTAGTTTAAAGTTCACGCCACTCCGTGGTGTTGATAGGGGTCTGTGTAAACACACAAATTATAAGAAAGAAGCTTGACTACAGGGAGAGCTCCCTTTCAATACCAGCTCTGATCACGTATACGAAATGTAATCACAAGAAATGACACACATGCTGGAGGTCCCGGATTCAAGCCACTGACTGCAGGAAGAACTCCCTTTATGTTCCGAGGTCTGATGAAATGCAATTACAAGAAATTAAACACACACACACACCACACACGCGCACGCACGCACGCACCCATCCACGCACCCACCCACGCACAGACACACACACGCACACACACAAACTATATATATATATATATATATATATATATATATATATATATATATATATATATATATATATATATATATATATATACCGGGTGTTTGTAAAGTCTCAGTACATTTTGCTTGTAGAAAAATTTTTAACACTGAAGCACGCGACGTCACCAAAAAATATTCTAACACATTCATTAAATTAGTTACAATAGTTACTACTATGGTCTAACACTGTTTTGGGGGAGCTGGAAAGTACCAATGAAGTATTCGTTATAACAAGTGTTGGAAATGTCCACCACTGGCTTCTAAGACATGACTGTACACGTCTCTTCATATTGTCAAATACCTTCCGTTTTGGATATCTAGACATTTGTCTTCAGACACAGCAGCCCTACCAGATCGCATAGTTTCTTCCACATCTCCCGTAGCAAGAAACTTATTCAACACATTTCTAACCGTAATGCGTTAGGGAGGTTGTTTTCAGGAAATCTTGCTATAAATCTTTGAACAGCCATCCGTATGTATCGACCGAAATTTCGAAACACTTGTTCAACCAAAATAATTCTTTCTTCTGTTGCTAATACCATTCTCTTTACAGTACAAAGAATTACTCCAGCAGACGACAGCCATTCGATGCATATTGCTTCACGATGGACTGTGAAGCACCTATTTTTTATGTCATGCACTTAATTTTCAAATTTATTTTACATACAAAGTGTAGTGAGATTTTACAAACACCTATATATATATATATATATATATATATATATACAGGGTGGGGCAAAATGATCTGACACATTTGTAACTTTAATAAAACTAAATTAGAATAAATGAACAAAAAAGTATTTTTATTTCCTTAATGTACATATGATGTCTTCAATGCTGATCCACTAGCTGTGAAGTTGGCAACCCATAATAAAATTGTGTTCCCGGTAGGTACGGGATCATGTCTACGAAGCTCAAAATGCACACGGAATGCTCTTTGCGTTGCAGTTACCGACCCGTTTTTGATGAATGTTTCCACAATGAAAGCGCGATGCTGGCCCGTCCAATCCATATGGGTAAGCTGAAAGTAAATAAAATAACATGACATCATATGTACATTTAGGAAATAAAAATACTTTTTTTCATTATTCAAACAACATAAAACAAAATGACATCATGTGTACATTTAATAAATAAAAATACTTTTTTGTTCATTTATTCTAATTTAGTTTTATTAAAGTTACAAATGTGTCAGATCATTTTGCCCCACCCTGTATATAGGCGTTTGTAAAATCTTATATATCTAATATTCTTATATTTATAAATTTACCCCCCCCCCCCCCACTCCCACCCCCGAAAGAAAACTACGTTCGCTTTCTTTGAGTTTGATCGTAGTGCACATACATGCTACTACTACTAGTGAGTGCATTGCTGGTCTTGCTTATTGTGTGTCCGTTAGCTTTCCCTTTAGTTTGGTTTAGTTTAGTCGACGGATCAACATCATGGCACACGGGTGTAACCCATAAGTGCTCCGTTCTACTCCTAACTCAAGTTTGAGTCCGCAGAATCTCAGCTCATTGCACGAACTCCGTAGCACCGGCGAGGATGCTGAATTACTTTGGGTAGATTTTTAACTCGAAATTTTGCCCAGGCAGCGCCGTTAGCCTACTCTTTTTCGATTTCCAACTGCCAAGGGATGTTTCACGTGCGCAACAATACACACGGGCGTCCCATCTCACTACCCAGAGACCTGGAAAAATTTTGTTACTAAAAGTCCACGTAAAAAAAATCCCGGCCCTCACCGGAGCTTGAACCCAGGACCTCCAGCACTCGAGGCGGACACCATACATCAAGACCTCCCAGCCCTCTAAGCTTTCTCTACTATCAGTGTACCTCGTCAGAGATACTTACCACTTCTTTTCCCAAGTCAAGGACGAGAAGTCAACTTTAAGTCCTATTGACCTGAATGGGGATCGAACCCACTACGTACACCGCGATCAGGAAATAATTTCGTGTGTTAAATCTCTCAGCCACGGCGACCCTCAAAATGATACGTATATTTTGTAAAGAAGATCAACACGCAGGTCTTAACCTGATTAGCAGTAAATCAATAGTAATGGTAAATACAAAGCAAACATTGTTTTCCCAAATGTGGCCTCAAAGTATCTGGTACTACAGGATGTTTGTAAAGTCTGACTACATGTTATATGTAGAACAAATTTGAAACAAAAAAATGAAGTACATGATGTCATCAAAACGTGTGCTCCAGTCTATCGTGAAGCAATATGAAGCGAATGGCTGTCGTCTGCTAGTTATTATTTGCATTACAAACAGAATGGTGGTATCAACGGAAGAAATATTTTTATTCATATTTATTCTACCATATAAAGTGTAGTGAGACTTTACAAACACCCTTTAGTTTGAAGCGTGTCAATGTGTTAAGTATGTTGGTTAAATTCTTAACAGAGGATGAAAGGTGTATTAAAGAAGTTACATCTAGAATAGCCCAACTAAAGTAGCATTCCACAAGCAGAGGAATATTGACACAACAGCATAAAAGTTCTTCTGTGGTTGTTTCATTGTGGCTTTCTGTCTTTATTGGTATTTTACCTTTCAGTTGGGTCTTTTTCCTTGATATGTCACAAATGCCAAGAAAATGTTTTGCTCAACTTTTTACATTCCAAACAGATGGTTCAGAAACATTCCATTTACAAGAATTTAACTTTATATATTTATATTGTGGTTTTTTATTTTGTGTAATATATGCGACTGTGTATATGTAGGAATGTATATGTGTGTGTGTGTGTGAAAGTATATGATATCATATACCATCTCTGAGAATATATAAGTGTATTCTATATGAAAGGGAAGCTATTTACGTATATTATTGTCATTTATTGAAAACATCTTTTCGATGTCAGGAAACATGTATTTCATAATAAATTGGCTTTTTCAAATTAAAAAGTACTTGTTAGAATATTGGCTTTTCATGACTAAGTGATTGGTTTCATTCTGTCTCACCTGAAATTAAAATATGTACCTACCTGGCTTATCAATGAATTAATAGATTTAATATAATGAGGTGCTGATAGCGTCGACATATTTATACTGTGAGATAGTTAATATGTTGGGGGGGGGGGGGGGCGGGGGGGAGCAATTGGGAGGGTACAAGCCTTACCCTAGTTGAGTTGAGTCAGGAACCGACATCACTGCACTCAGGGTATTCCCATAAGCGCTCTGACATCATCTTCAACGGCCAGCGAAGAGTTTCAATACTACTGGTGCCTGTTACAATCTGATTATATTACCGTCTTGATTTACCTCTGAGTGACGACTTTCTACCAGATCCTCTGACCACCCATGCTGCTGCATTCTCTATAGACCATGGTAGTGTGTCTGTTCTTCTGCATTATACACGCGTTCCCAGAGGGCCTTCACCACATCTGCCTTCAATGATGCCAGTCTAAATGGGAATGCGAAAATATTAGTACACAAATTGCAAATACTACCTTGCCAGTTAAGATAAATAAAGAAACAAATTATGGATAACCGATGAAATCTTGAGCAAAATGACTCAAAGAATGAAAGCAAAGAACACTCCAGAGTATATATTAATAGACAGAGAAATACGTCACATGTGCAGTGTTGCCAAAGAAGGGTGGCTGCAGAAAAAAAAAATGCAAAGAAGTAGAAGATCTGGAAATAAAACGCAATTCGATAAAATTACATGAACATATAAACAGATTTACAAAGAAGAAAAATAATATAACACGAAATGGTTGTATCAAAGAAAAACACGGAGAAATTATAATAGATAACATCGACATAATAAAACGATGGACAGTACACAGAACTGCGACAACGGGTTAAATAAACCAACATTGTATAATACTCAAGATGGAACAAACATATTAAAGGCTGAAGTAGAGACGGCTATTAACAATATGAAAGAAGGAAAGGCTGCAGGTCCTGACAAAATAACAGAGATGATAAAATCCTTATCCAGCTTTGGCATTGATATTATCAAAGAATTATGTAATGATATATATAATACTGGGTACATCCCCAAGGAATTGAAAACATCCATTTTCATCACACTACCGAAGAAGCGAAGAGCTGTTGAGTGTGAGGATTACAGAACAATAAGCTTAATGAGCCACATAACTAAGATACTATTAAAAGTCATTTTTTTTTCGCATATCCTATTTACAGGACATCACACTTTATTGCCTCTTACCCTAGTGCAGAGGAAATGCAACTTAACGATTAAATGTCATGGCAGGGCCGACCTGGCTCTAAGCCTTAGTCGCCAACTGGTCTAGGATGGAAGCTCCGACAGGCTGACAATTATGTATTGCTTTGCTGACCCGGCAGCTTCTGCAGCGTATCCCAGATGTGTTCGTGTTACATTTCCTCTGGAGTAAACTAGACAGGCCGAGAGAGGGGTCATGCTGCATGGACAACACATGGTCTCTAAATTCAGCCCAGGCTTTGTGTTATGGAGAGGTATAACTTAATTTTACAAACTACCGTCTGTCAGGGCGGCAATGTGGCAGTCAATAGTTACCTGTTGGAGTATCACCCTTGCACTCCAGATATGTCTATTGTTCAGATCATCCCTCTAACATATCCATCAGGGTCTGGCGGCAAATAGTACCAGTTCTGTGTTGGTTGACGAGGCCCCTCATATTTCCAATGTGCCTTCCGTGTCTGGGCGTGCCAATTCTTACTCCAAAGTGTCTCATTCTGGACAACGATATGGATTCACTGGCGCCAAAGTCCTCCGCTCTCGACATCTCCCTAAGGGCATTAATAATAGCGGTACGGTCCATAGGCTGGCCATCTGCACAGGGTGCAGTTGCAAGCAAGTTTATCAGCACGGTCGTTTCTCTCAACTCCCGCATGTCCCGGAACGAAGATGAAGGTTATTCTACGAACAGCAGACCTCCGCGGCGATTCAATCCACAGTCTGCCTACAGAACCCACCTCGAATTACCGGATCACTGTAATTGAATCACTTAGGACACAAACATGTTGCCGGGATGTATCTACAGATACGTCCAAATAATATAGATCTAGAAGAAAAAGAACCGATCATCGAAGAAAACTGTCTCATAATAAGTATGCTTCTGTAACTGAAACACTTTAGCTACACCGCAGTGGTTCAGAAAGAACTGTAAGATAAGACATATTTCTTGGAAGAAAAGGCAGGGATCGATCAGTGCGACAACGGATAATATAATTTATAGTCAAATTGGGAATAAAAGTGCACGAGGAAGAACTGACCAAAGATCGAAAATATTTCCAGCTGGTTGTGGGAAGCTTTCCTTCGTGCACTCTCATATCCTTTAACCATGCTGTCGGTGTATGGATTGATGGCTCAACCCCAAAGAGAGAAAGGATACTAAGTTCCTCTTTCTCAATGTGATCCTACCTGTTATAATCAATTAAGGTAGCACTGGCTCAAATGCTTGATTTAATGTATAGAGTTTCGGAGAACCAAGGAATTCCTCCAGGGAACAATGCAACGTTTCCTGTTTTCCACTATCTTGTTGGGGGTTCCTTGTCTCTCTTCTTTCTGCTAACTGGTTAATATCTAGGGTGTGTCTTATTGAACTATTGACACGACAAGAAAACACTAAAAGGAGGAAATGATCTCTTACATAATTTATTAAAACACAAACATGGATTATGGTCATTCAATACATCAACGACATCAATTTCAATTGGTATTATGCATCAATAGGTGTTAATACAAATACGAGATATTTCATATCCTTGGATGCATGAAATATACATTTTAATGATATACTTTCATTTCATTCGGGAAACCGAACATGTTCTCTTGTGATAGACGGGAGATTCCACATCAAAGTTGCCTTCTATCGTGAGATTGACTGTTAGCTTATACTCCTTCTTAGCATGTCACTTCATTCACTCATTTCCTCGTTCCTCAGACAAAATATTCATATATGCATGGATGATCATTTCACTCATTCATCAGACATGATATTCTATGTGCATGGATGATCATTTCACTAATTTATCAGAAATCATTCTCATACTTTTATGTCATTCATTCATTCATTCATTCATTCATTCAGTAGCATGTCCTTTGCAGAACCTCGCTCCCATAATAACCTTCCGAAAAACCTCTCGATCATAAGCAAGATGTCCCGCGTCTGAAACACCCATCTGGAGATCATCCGCCACATCCTGCACCCATCTTATCTTTGGCCTTCCTCTTCCTCTTTTCCCAGGCATATACCCTTCCATTATTATTCTCTCCAAACTTTCGTGACTTTTCAAGTGACCATAATATTTAAATTTTCTTTGTTTTATCGTCTTTAATAGCCAACCTTCTTCAACATTCAACTCTTGAAGTATGGATGCTTTTGTTCTTTTCTTTACCCAAGATATTCTTACAACTCGTCTGTAACATTTATATTCAAAAGCGTTTATGCACTGTTCAGCTTGTACTTGCATGTAAGATAAGTAATTATACTTATGTGGTTTCCCAATGATAACTTTAAATATTAACACCATTTACATAATGAAATCTCAATCATTCCTCAGACACAATCATATCTGTATAGATGGCAATTAAGCATATGTAAATGCTTTACCCATGATAAATTCACAGATTCAACAACCATGATAGTACAATGAAATCTTAATCATTATCATCCTTCATCAGAAATTATAATATTTCCTGGATGATAATTAAGCATACTGATGTGTTTTTACAAATGTTACATTCACATCTGTTTAACGACAATGAAATCACATGAATCACCCCAGACATGCTCTCATCAATGACATAGAGTTATTTGATCATTAGGCATACTTATGAGATTCACAAAGGATGATTCCTCATGTGTAGCATTAATGACTTACACATGGATCCCCACATGCTCTCGTAGATTTATGTGATATACTCAATCCACATTCATTCATTATGAATCCTAACCATTCTTTCATGGCGATTGATTAACTCTTTCACTACCAAACAAAAACTGGGCTGTGACCAAACAGACATTTATGGCAGAAAATTGGAACTAGGGGTGTGTTACAATAATGCTTTTAAAATGGTTAAGGTGGTAGAAGACCTATTGTATTACATATCAAATTAAAGAGGATTGCACAAGGAACATGACAGTGTTAATAATTAATTGATAGGTTACAAATATTATGACAATAATGAGAGGTTTAATAATAACAAATGAAATTAAAGAGGTAAAAATTATTTAAAAAACTGCACATATAAGGTGTTTTCTACACTCCTATACTGCTAATCATGTTTAATTTACTGAATAATCAAACAAACACCACTTGTCTTCAAGAATATAAACAGTATTGCGCATTAAAGTAACCCAAAAAGAAGTTTTGGTGCATATTCTGAACCATGTATTTTTCACAAATAATGACAAAAAATAATGGCTGAAATCTTGAAGGTGGGGTCTGTCACAGTAAAGTTATGAAAATGGTTACAATTGTAGCAGAAATGTTGTATTATATATCAAAATAAAGGGGATTGCACAAGGAATATGTTGGTAGGAGAATGTTTGCTTTAGGTTGTAAATAAAATAAAAATAATAATATAATTTGTAAAATAATTGGACAAAAGTAGGTAAAAATAATGTAAACATTGCATTTAGAATGTGTTTTCTACACTCCTATACTGCTAATCATGTTTAATTTACTGAATAATCAAACAAACACCACTTGTCTTCAAGAATATAAACAGTATTGCTCATTTAAATCACCCAAAAGGAAGTTTTGGTGCATATTCTGAACCATGTCTTTTTCACACAAATGAAAAAAACTAATGGCCGAAATCTGGAAATTGGTGTATGTCGCAATAATGTTATGAAAATGGTTAACATTGTAGCAGAAATGTTGTATTATATATCAAAATAAAGGAGATAGCACAAGGAATATGTTGGTAGGAGAATTTTTGCTGTATGTTGTAAATAAAATACAAATAATAATATAACTTCTAAAATAATTTGTTAAAAAGAGGTAAAAATAATGTAAACATTGTACTTACCGAGGGGGCGTTGTTATCCAATATCCTGATCACTGCTAATCCAATTGAATTTACTGAACAAACAACACTATTCTAAACTATAAACACCATTGCTTCCAATCAACCATCCGAAAAGAAGTTTCGCCGCAGATTCTGAATCATGTATTTTTTTTTTGTCAGACAAAAATTAGGACAACACTTGGCAGATTTACATTTAATTGTCATGTCTGTTTGTTTTTATTTACTATATGTGGCAGTCTATTTGTGATAGGCTGCAACGCAAACTTTGGCGCACAAGTCTGGTCTATTAGTGCAGCCGGAGCAAACAAAATATGATATGTGTCGTTTAGTTCGAGTGCTGCAAAAACACAGTCTCTATTGACACCGACAAATTCTATTAAATGCTTGGCTCATGTAAATCTTTCGGCATAATTTCCTGCAACAGACTGAAATTCTTCGGCAGGCAGAGTGTCAAACTTTCAGGAATACTCTGAGCTACTTCGCGATGTGCACTTTCCTTTACTTGAAATCCTTCTATAACAATTTTTTTTCCTCCTTTCTCTGTTTGCCATATGGAATGTAGGATGTGAGCATTGATCTGTGCAATTTCAAAGATCTAGTAGTAGATATTCTTCCACCACGTAATGGTTTTCCTATCATGGATATTATAATATCCAACCATTTGGTCCATTCTGTCGCAGCCATTCATCGCCGTGTTATTTTCATGGAGACCATCTTCAGCTTGCTTTGCGGTTTTCGCAATCCGCTCTCAACAGTTCTAACTACAGACTTGGTAGAGACAACAATGCATGGTTTTTTTAGCTTTGTTTAGCCCTTCCACCAAATAATCATATCATCAATGGACACATTTTCAAATGGGTAAAATGCTTCCTGGATATTCTTCAGAGTCAACAAGAGGATAAATTTTTTTTTTTTTGGGGTACCCTCAGGTTGACATACATGAAACATGGTGTGATAAATATATTATAATTTTCTAATTGATTACTGGGAAACGTAGTGGCAGTGCCACATACCAAGGAGTATATAAATGTGCACTTGTACACCGGTAGTCTTTGATACATGGTCTTGGATCAAGTCCCATAGCAATAATGACAGACGTAAACTTCAGCCATTCGTGCTTCATTGTCAAACACTCAGCTGTTGACGAACATTCACTGGTTTTTCTTTATCACCACGTGCTAAAACTTTAGACACAACTAAAACTACTTTCTAAATATTCACATTCACATATTATTATAAACAATAATCTAGCTTGATCTCAAGTCATACTACGTGGACGCAAACTGGTGGGCGTTTCCATTGTGAAAAACCAAAACAAACAAATTAACACTACCTTAAAACTGAAAATTCACAAGAATCCAAAATTAGAAAACGATTGACCGCTCCGAGATGGCGTAGAGATCTTTCGGCTGTACTACTTTTTAGTTTACTGTAACTTAAAATTCCGAAACGGAGCAGAAATATGTGAAATAAACCACTGATCATTTTGTGGGACGAAAAGGGCGGACTGCCATTACAGCAAATCCATTCTGTCCACAGATGGGCGCACGGTAGCGAAAGAGTTAAGCATTATTATGTGGCACAAATATTAATTCGACATATTTAACAATAATGAAAATACATTTGTCTAACCATATGGTTGCTTTAACCCATCACACAAAATTATGATACCTATAGACATCTATTTACCTCTCATGTGTTCATGTATAACACTAATTTCTCTTACCAGTGTTGGCACATGTAAAATAGTTTCTTCTTAGTGAACTAAGAATTCTTAGATTTCTAAATCTTAAGTTACTATCACTGCTGATTGAGTTTATCTACTTAAGAAATAAAATGTACAACCTAAGTCTAATGCTTACACATTAAACAAGTTGTTTACCTGGGATAAAATTAAACTCACTGTGGTTTTTCCTAATGTACAGTTTATCCATAGACTATGATAAGTGAATATAATATTTACTTTTTAATAAATTAATTTCTTAAGAACTAACCACATGGTTTACAACACATTGACTTACTAACTCTTCTGGGAAATAGGCTCACAGACTAAACTAATTTAAAACATTATTGTTTTACCTTCATTCTAATTGAATGGCTTCCAAAAACTTCGGCGACAGGTTTCTGAATCTGAATGTGACGTCGTTGTTGGCTGAGGCTTTCCTTCTCTTATTAATCAAACTATGTATTTTACTATTCGATTGGGAGGGTGCTCTCAGTCCAGCATCTGCATCTGATCTTCCTGCCTCGTGTGTGTGGGTTAGTGAAAACCAGGCCATGTTCCGGTTGTTCGTCTTTTTATGTAGCTTTTCCCATTTCGAGTTTTTGGTTGAATCGCCGACAATGAATTATTGTAAATTTTGGATTGTAGAAGTAGGGAACAAACCCGTACTGTTGCGGTGTCAATCTTGAATTGTTGTACGAGGAATATTTACAGCACCGTTACGGCTTGCAAAAATATATTACATATGCCTCTTTATATGTCCATGTACATTAATACTCGTACCTTTCTCTCATTCAGTTCTCTCCCTGGGCATTTGGTCAGTCTCTTGACAGTCTATTCCCTCAAATTATTAAAACAGGGAGCATGTGTTGAATTTTGTGTCCCAAGACATGCTGGTGTGATGGGAAACGAAGAGTGGGACAGATTGGCTGGGCCAGCACTGGTGGGTGGGGTATTGTTACATGATACGGCTGATGTGGTTAGGGCCATTTGAGATCATCTGTATACTGCTGCAGTACAGATAGATTATCACAGCCTGGAGAGAATCGTGATGCAGGGAGTACCAGAGTATCTGTCCGATATTCGGGGCTTCGAGGAGAGGCCAGACGGACATATAATCAGACTATTACTGGTACCATTAATATTAGGACTCTTCGCAGGCTGTTTAAGATGAGGACGGAGCACGTAAAGGGATGTCTCGAATGCTATGACGTCGGTTATTGACTCAACTCGGTAAAACATCCTAACATCCCGTGGAGAAAACATGACCAACCTGGACCCAACACCAACCAGTCCGTGCATGCAGTGCTGCATCTTGACCAGGTTACATGCTAATATCCCTCTCCGCCACTGTGATGTGCCAGTACCAGTTTTGCACACTGCACAGGTTTCTGAGCTTGGCGAGGAAAGAAAATTCTGATACACAATTCCCTTGGATATGGTGCTTTGGTAGTAGTGACAGGAGAAACGTTTGTAAATGAAAATCACACTCCGATATATATATATATATATATATATATATATATATATATATATATATATATATATATATATATATATATATATATCCATCGTACTCCGAGATATATACATACCAATTGTACTCCGAGATTTTATATGTGTGTGTGTGTGTGTGTGTGTGTGTGTGTGTGTGTGTGTGTGTGTGTGTGTGTGTGTGTGTGTGTGTGTGTGTGTGGGTGGGTGGGAGTATAATAATGCATAATAAATGGCATAGTAATGCACAACAATAATATGGTCTTTTTTTAATATATAATTAATTAAATAACGGTCCAGATGTTGTCTTGATGAAGGAATTAAATTAACACCTTCCTAGCTCCATTGAGATGCTAATTGTTTTTAAGATCACATCAGATGGTGTCTCCAAGTTCACAAGTCTTGCTAAAACTACACAGATAAATGTCCATTGTTTAAACTACACAGATAAAAGTCCATTGTTTAAACTACACAGATAAATGTCCATTCATATGTACGAGCCAGAAATGGAATTACTGGGTTCAGAATCCTACGGGTGTATGCACGGGGAAAACATTATGTAGTACCAAAAGAGACCTAATGACGTCTATCATGCTGGGGTTGATTTTCGGACAATGGAGCGGCCAGTGATGATTAAGGGAGAACCACTCTTCCCACATTGGAAAGGCATTCTCCTTCTCCTGCCTTGAGGACTACGGCCCTCCTGATGCCATTCTTCATCATTTTTAACAATACTCCATTTTCAGCCAAACAAAGACCTTTTCAGCCCATTGAAGAAACCATCGTTCCATGTAGAAACTATTTGTTAAACAATATAGCCATACCCACAAAGACACGTGAAAAAGAAAAGGTGAAAGGAGGAAGAGGGAAAGAAAAATAAAGAGAGCGAGAAAATGAGAGAGAGAGAGAGAGAGAGAGAGAGAGAGAGAGAGAGAGAGAGAGAGAGAGGTGGCGAAGTGATTATGACACAGGGTGGGTCACTTAGACCTGACCCAATCGGACGCCATCACCTGAACATCTGACGCAGTTCCTCACTCCCTATATTGACATGATATGTCTTCTCTCATGCCTGCCTTATGGAGGAGAATCATTCTCGTTCTTTCAAGGCTCTAGCGCCGAGAACAGCTGAAGAGGCAGGTTGAACGAGGCCGTATTTGGAATTTTTGTTTTGAAAATTGGAATTGGAATTGGAATATCTGGTGGACATCAGCAAGGGTGATGCCATTTCTCCATCTTGGCAGTTGAGTTGAGCTGAGTTGCGTTAAGAACTGACATCACTACACTCGGGACATTCCCATACGTGCTCCGTCCCCTTGCTCAACAGCCAGCGAAGAGTCATACTATCAATCGTTCCCATCGCTATCTGATTAAAAGTTCTCCTGGTCTTCCCTCGCAGTTTAGAGATTCTTCCAGAACCCCTGCCGATCCCCCGCAATCTCATTCTTTCCACATATGGGTTCTCAATCTGTTCCTCCGAATTCTCCACCTGGTACCACAAGCGCACGACCACCTCCCCCTTGTCTATTGGCAAACTACCACCAAGAGGTGCATGCCCTGCTAGCCTATCAGCCTGTTCATTCCCGGCACCCCCGCATGGCCAGGGCAAAATATCCATACAAATCTCACAATCTGTGACGTCTGAAGCGACGAGAGCTATTCCACACGAAACATTCCTTTCTCCACCTTACTAATCATACTCTTTGGATCCATAATGAATACAACGTATGTTGCAGTAGTCACCTCTAGCCAATCCATCTTGGCAATGCTTCCCTTTCCCGTATAAGTGTATAGGCAACCTTACATCAAACGCCAGGTGTTCAGCTATTCTTAGCTGTTGTTTTCAACTCCGGTCTTTGCCAATTTTCTAAAAGCAGACAAATTCTATCTTTAGTTGCAGTTTTGTTACGTTTAGAAATCAGGGTGTGCCCTGCCCTAACACGGTGAACTTGGAAACAATGTTTCTTTTCTATTCGGAAGGGAGCCGGGCTCCCTGGTCTAGACGTTACACGACTTTCTCAGTAATCCCGTATACTCTCTTGAGCAACGTGACGTTTGCGAGAATCGGTAGCGGTTCTCTCCGCGTCGGTAACTTATGGGGTATGTGAGCCTGTCGCTCAGAAAGCAATGACAAACTACTGAGCGTAATCTTGCCAAGAAATCAACAATCAGCTGAAAGATGCTGATGTTGACAGCGATGTCCTGTAAAGGATATGAGGAAAAAAAAATTTCGGAAGGGGGATGATTGGCGTGTGACATTATAAATAGAAATTCACAAGGAGTGAAAAATGTGGTTTCTTTGGCAAAATGCAATGAATACCATGGATAGAAAAACCAATGAGCAAGTCCTACAAGAATCAGATGAAAATCGTAAAATTATTAGAGAAATTAGACGTAGACAGTCACCATTTTTGGACACGTTATGAGAACAAATAAACTAGAGAACTTGGTGACAACTGGCAAGATTGAGGGGGAAAGGACAAGGAACAAGCAGAGAAGTAAATATCTAGATAGCTGTGCCACGCGGCATTGTCGGGACAAGAACACAGAGCTGATCCACGAATCTAGCGATCGTGTGAGATGTCGAAACATGATCGCACACGCTTATCGACGTGGCATAGGATGATGTTGATGACATTTTTCAAGGTTTATGCGTGCTGTAGTTCCAAAGGCACTTGTTTATTTATGTAAATTTTTGTGCGTGTGTATTCCTATAGTCGTCTGTCTTTCTGTATGTTTGCATGTTTGTGTTTGCCTTTATGTATGTATTTCTCTGTATCAATTTCACTGTATTTCCATATGTCTGTTTCTGTGTGTTTGTGCTTGTTGTGTGTCCTCAGTTCACGACATCTACATAACAGTTGGTCTTGTAATTACATTCAGCAACACAGACAATCAATCACGAACATTTTCGCACAGTTGTTGATCTAACTTAATTTTCACTACGCCATTCGCTCTCCCAATATAATAGAGTGGTGGCGCAAACAAACCAAACAAATTAACGCTAAAATAATTCATGTATTGGTATCAGCGTGTTACATTCTTGTCAATCAATCAATCATGTGCCATGCCGGAAAGCGTGGGCGGTCATGGCTCGCTATTTCACTCGCTCACCAGAGTCAATGATCAGCTCAGTGTTCCTGCCTCGACCATGCCATGTGGCCAAGCCATCCAGGTATTTACTTCTCGGTCTTCCCCTTAGTCTGTTCCCTTCAATCTTACCAGTTGTCACCAAGTTCTCCAATTCATTTCTTCTCATAACATGTCCAAACAATTTTGACTGTCTACGTCTAATTTCTCTAATCAATTTACGATTTTCATTTGTCTCCTGTAGTACTTGGTCATTGGATTTTCTGTCTGTCTTGGTATTCTTTGCATTTTCCTAAGAAACCACATTTCTGCAGCCATCAGAAGTTTTTCAGCTTGACTGCTCATTGTCCAAGTTTCACATCCATACAAAAGAACAGGCTCTATGTATCCCCTCAACACTCTTTTTCACATTTCAATTGACATCTTTTTATTGGTCAGAATGTTTTTCATCTTGCTAAAGGCTACTTTCGCCATGGCGATTCTTGTTCTAATCTCTTCAAGGCATCTCCCATCAGATGTTATTACTGTTCCGAGATAATTGTACCGATTCACTTGTTGAAGAATAGTCCCATTTACTTGTATATTACATTGTGGTATTTCGCTCTTCCTAGTGACGACCATAACCCGTGTCTTCTTACAGTTTAATTCTAACCCCAGTTGCTCACTGTGTTCAACAACCGCATCCACTAATTGTTGCAGATCCTGCTCATTGTCTGCAATCAATACTGTATTAATTGCATATCTAATGTTATTGATGTTTCGTCCTCCAATGCTGATTCCATTTATATCTTCTACATTTTTTAAAATATGTTCGCTGTATAAGGAAAACAAGATCTGGAGATATTACACATCCCTGCCTAACACCTCTCTTAATAGGCTGATATTGTCCTACTTCATTATCAATTCTTATGGCAGCTTGTTGTTTCCAATATATGTTTTTTATAAGTCTAATGTCTTCACCATCAATGTGTAGATCTGCAAGCATATCTACCATGTTTATATGTCTTACTCTATCGAAAGACTTTGTGCAGTCAATAAAGTATTCTTGTACTTGTTCAAAATAAATACCACCCAGAAGAACAAGGACAGTGTCAAGTTAAAGGTGCGATGCAGCAGATACTTGTACTTTGTACACACTAGTGATCCAGGGCAGAGACAAGGCAGAGACAGTCATTGCCACCAGGACTGGCAGTCAAAGAACTTAAGTGGCATTAATAAATTAAGAGATTATGAAAAACAAGACAATTAAATTATAACTGACCAGAAAAGAACCCAGGTCTTAGAATTAAAGAAGTAGAAAATATAGAGCACACATAAGTACTTTAATTCACTGAGAAAAGGGGAATCGAACCCACGACCTCCTAACAATGCTCTCGTCTTAACTGAATTGCTACGTTGTTTTTGGATTACTAACGTGTAAACCTTTGGTGCTCTGGCGGCAGGGGACAGGGTCTTGTTCTATACCGATAAAATGGACTTTAACATTAACTTTTCGTTAAGAAAGTAATGGCAAACTACTGAACACTTCCCCAGTAAATCAACCTTTGCTTAGGCCGTTAGGGTTTAAGGTTTAAGGGGACCTCACTCAGGACAAGCTTTCCGACTAAAACGTATTTTTCCTGTAACGGAAATTTCTGCTTCCGTTTTCGTTTTCAGATGACGGATAGTTTATTATGGTTTCATTTTTGTATGTCAAATAGTAAATTACTGTTCAAGATAGGATCTTCCTGCTAGCCACAAGGTAATAATTGAAATTAGACGCAGGTATTAGTTCACATCTCTGCGATTTTGTTTACTTTAGTAGTTAATCACGACTTATGAACCTATTCAGCCAAACAATAGCTGGTTTGGACCAAACAAAAATGAAAAAAATGGAAGGCAGAAAAGTCCAAAAGTGAAAAGGGGACGAAGGGGTGTGTCATGTTATGTCTTGAGCTGTGATATCGTGTAAAAAAAGGACATGCAACTAACTAACTAAGATTGAGAATCACTTTACAATGTTGCATGTTTTTTGCAGGACGTTACATTCAACCCCAACCCTAGGTTTATTTTCAAGGCAGTTTTACATTCAGTATTTTGCCAGCTCCATGGCAAAGTTTTTCAGAAATATGGAAGGAATCAACATTGGGGGACGATGCATCAATAACATTAGATATGCAGATGATACAGTCTTGATTGCAGACAATGAATAGGACCTGCAAAATTTAGTAGATGCGATTGTTACACACAGTGAACAACTAGGGTTAGAATTAAATTGTAAAAAGACACAGATTATGGTCGTCACTAGGAAGGACGAAATACCACAATGTAATATACAAGTAAATGGGAATATTCTTCAACAAGTGAGCAGGTACAATTATCTCGGAACAGTAATAACAGATGATGGGAGATGCCTTGAAGAGATTAGAACAAGAATCGCCATGGCAAAAGTAGCCTTTAGCAAGATGAAAAACATATTGACCAATAAAAAGATGTCAATTGAAACGAGAAAAAGAGTGTTGAGATGCTACATTGAACCTGTACTTTCATATGGATGTGAAGCGTGGACAATGAGCAGTCAGGCTGAAAAACATCTGATGGCTGTAGAGATGTGGTTTCTGAGGAAAATGCAAAGAATACCATGGACAGCCAGAAAGACCAATGAACAAGTCCTTCAAGAAACAAATGAAGATCGTAAATTGATTAGAGAAATTAGACGTAGACAGTCAAAATTTTTTGGGCATGTTATGAGAAGAAATGGATTGGAGAACTTGGTGACAACTGGTAAGATCGAGGGGAACAGACCAAGGGGAAGACCTAGAAGCAAGTACCTGGATGGCTTGGCCTTGTGGCATGGTCGAGACAGAAACACGGAGCTGATCCACGACTCTGGTGATCGGGTGAGATGGCAGAACATGACCTCCCATGCTTACCGGCATGGCACATGATGGATGGATGGATGGCAAAGGAGCTATGGATGCAGTTCGTAATCCTGCATACCCACATTCGAAACACAGCTGCGGGTAACTTGGCAGCAGACCGCCTTGGTTTGCTTTTTAGCGAAATGGCATAGGTGCCGGTCGTTCAGAAAGCAAGAGACAAAAATGCCCTCTTGAAGCAGAGTTGAAATAATAACAGCATTGCATAAAGCTCTCAAGTCTGTGTTACAACAGGTGCCATAGTATTAGTGATGTAGTTGTAACTTAATGCACTTGCCTGCTAAGACAGTAGTCTAGGTTTGATTCTAAGCAGTAGTTGGATTTTTTCCCCCAACCTGTATGGCTCTGGTGTTGACCCAGCCTCGACAAATGGGTACAGGTAATTTTCTGGGATCATATTTTGTCATATTTTCATGAGAAAAAATAAATTATAGAACTTAGTGACAACTGGCAAGATGGAGTCGAAAAGAACAAAGGGAAGGCAGAGAAGTAAATATTTGGATATCTTAGCCACGTGCCATGGCCAGGACAAGAACACAGAGCTGATTCACAACTCTGGTGATCGATTAAGATGGGAAAACATGACCGCCCACGCTTACCATCATGGCACATGATGAGGATGATTACATTTCTGGGAATTGTTTGGAAAGGAAGGGAACTGTACAACTCACCTCATTATGTCATGGTCTAGAATATGTTTATGCCCACACCCCAGCAGCACTATCTGTCATAGGACCTTTTTTTGTGTTACAATAAGATCATTTACAATCTGCTAAACACGCATTATTATAAAAAATGTGTTGTGTATCCCTTAAGGGACGTTGCAGTCAACACCAGCATTTTTCAGCTGCTGTTGATGTACTAGGCAATTGTTACGAGTAGTTTGCCATTGCTTTCTGAACAACCAGCTCCCATACTAGCACGTTATAACACAACGCAAAACGGTCTTCTGCTCAAATCGGTCGCAGCTGTGCTTCGAACGCCTGGTACCCGGCTCATGAACTGCGTTCGCAAGCCTGTGGCTATGGAGCCGGCACATTATTATAATATGTTATTTAATCTGAGGAGCTCGTCCTTTTTTCTGCATTACTTGTCTTGCCTGTCTTTAGCTTTGTGTACAATAGCTACTGAGTATGTTGTATCCTGTTATGAGTCTAAAATTAGCAACTTACTGGTTCTATACAATAGGTAATATTCATCCTTGTAGTTTTATGTGTGTATATCATTATCTCATCTTATCCCCTTTCTAAAACACAATTTAAAAAAATGTATGCACTTCATTCAGCTGGTTTTTTTTTTTTCAGCGTTAATTATATTTGAAATAGTTAAAATGTGTGTCTGGTTTTGTTTTTTTTTTCTTTTTTTTTTTGGTCCCTTGTAGCTAAATTCTTTTTTATGTTGCTCACTTAGCAGGTACTTCTGTTATTTTCTTCGGTTTGCAGGGTTTTTTGTGTGCGTTTGTTATGTATATTCAACACTGCTATATGGTGGGGAAGCCTGGACATTGAACAAGCAATTAGAAAGTCTAATAGAGACCCTGGAGATGTGGATATACAGATGAGTATGTTGTATTTCATGGAAACAAAACCAATCAAATACAGAGGTTCTAGAAAAAACTGGGAATGAAAAGAGAGTTGATGAAAGAAATAAAAAAAGAGGCAAGTGAAATATTTAAGCCACGTTAAAAGACATAACACTCTTATAAAAACCATACCGGAGGGTAAGGTTGAGGGCAAGCGAGCAAGTGGTAGACAAATGATACAAGTGGGGAGATAATATCAAGAGATGGACGACAGCAATCTGACAGAATGTAGTCAGGGCGAGAGACAGACAGTGTTGGAGATCCATTGTAGGCAACCTTCATTGTGGAGATGGCAGTTGATTGATTGATTGTGTGTAATATAGATTGAAAGATCTGGTTACTGCGCCGCAACCAGCTAATGTACTTATGGTTTGCATTTATCAGCATTTCCATGCAACAAATAATTACATTTCTTTTTTCCAATTTCAGAATGAGTTTGACAAACACAAATTTTGGTTTGAACCATCATTCTGAGGAGCTGGCATAATTCATAATGAATTATGATTCATTAAATGTGAGCATCAGCAGGTATCTGCAAAGATCTCTGCTCACAGACCATGCATTCTCTTCACTCACTTAACACTTGTCAGATCCAGATACAGGCATAAAGATAGTGACAGATTATGCATAACATTTAAGTATCCTTGACAAATGTCAGCGAGCAGTAGAGGACATGAAGATCCATGTTATAATCTCTGATCAAGATGGTACGACATTGTTCAACTCTGAAAGGTATATGCAGATGCTGTTTGTTGAGGTGTATGATAATTGTGGTAACTTGATCTTTTCGTCACGGGAATATTTCAATGAAAGAAGCAAACAACTTTTGGTAACTAAACAAACTGTGAAAGAAATAATTAGGCACAGTATAAAAAAGAAAGATAAGAAAGTCAAACATGAATGTGCAATTGGCGTTAACTCTGTGGATGTAATTCAGGAATTACTTGGGGAAAACAGCATTGCTAACATTCAGAAAGAAGACATAACAAACAGAAAGAAAGGTAACATTGCTAACATTCAGAATGGAAGTATAACAGACGGTCAGAAGAGTAAAATTGCTAACATTCAGATTGGAGACAAAACAGTCAGCGAGAAAAATAACAATGCTAATATTCAAAATGGAAACATAAAGAATTGTGAGAAAAACAATGTTGCTAACATTCAGAGTGGAGACACAACAAGCAATAGAAACAGCAACATAATTGATCTTGAACAAATAGACATAACAAACAGTGATAATAAGAACACAGTGAACAAGATAATTGTTCAAGAATGTCATCCTCAAGCATTTGAAGAGTCAGACTTGAAACATGTGATAGACGATTTTGTTTCTGGAAGTGATGTTGAAGCAGTTAATACATCAGTAGACTACAAACAGGAAACAAATTCTGATGTTTCATTAACTTTGTCAAAAACAGAATCTAGCAGACACAATGAAAACCAAATTAAGCGGGTTAGAAACAAAACCAAAGCTGGGAAACAAAGCGTATTAAGTGAAACAGATGTGAAGCATTATCTAGGATCAGAAGATCCACTGAAATGTGATGTTTGTGGAATTCTATATAAGAGTGACATCATGCTTAATAAACACAAGCAGATGCATGAAATTGAATGCACAGACAGCACAAATCCCTTGCAGTGTTCAGTTTGTAAGAAGGTGTACCCAAACTGGAAGTCCCTGACAATCCACAAGCGAAAGCACAATGCGGCTAAAGACCAGGTGTGTGAAAAGTGTGGGAAAGCTTTTCGAACCAAGCAAGAGCTGATCAGGCATGAGTTTGTGCACACAAAAGCCAAATCAACTCCTTGCCATATTTGTGGAAAGTTGTTTAAAAACAAAGCTTATGCTCTGATGCATTCCAAACTTCACTCAGCAGAAAACCGTAAACATATCTGTACATTGTGTGGAAAACATTTTCTACGAGGCCCAGATATCCAAAAGCACATGCGGATTCATACAGGGGAGAAACCATTCATTTGTTCACACTGCGGCCGTTCATTCTCTGAATCCAGCCACCTTATACGCCATGAACGGCTTCACACCGGCGAGAAGCCATACAAATGTGATAAGTGTGGCCTTACATTCACACACAAAGAAGTTTTATTACGACATTCTTTTACACATGTGAAATTCCTCCCATTTTCCTGTGAAGTTTGCCTTAAAGGATTCAAAACAAAGCGAGAACTAAATCACCATTGCCTAACACACAAGAAGCCTGCAGAGACAACCACGAAGGAAATGTGCAAAATGTGTGGTCAAATCTTTGGTCATGGTTTGCATTTCCATTACCATCAGTGCTCTCAAGATGTAAACAGACTTCAGTTCCCACTTAGTTCTGAGATATTCAGCAAACCTCTGCATTCAAAACAGCAGACCGTATGCAAACATGAAGGTGTAGCCGTGCCACTAGAATCAGGTGCAGGGTTATCGGTGAAGACTGTTCCAGAAGTGATTAGTTTTGAGGTCAATGGAGTTGGTGATCCCATGAGTTCTGATACTAACGGAATTGTTAATGAACATTGTACAGATATGAGTGTTGAATTAAATCACCTTTTGTTATAACATACAGTCATCTGTGTGCTTCAAATAGGTACTTCAGAATGAATGTTGCTTTAAACAGATGTTTATTAACAAGCGTTGTTTTATGTTGACCAGCAGGTTTTTTATATTTCTATGAGATGGGTGTTTGTATGAAACAATTACACTCACAATTCTATGAGTTTCATGGTTTGTCTGAAACCATCAAAGCTCTACACATTTGGTGGTTTGTCTGAAACCATCACAGCTCTATACATTTGGTGGTTTGTCTGAAACCATCATGCCTCTATACGTTTGGTGGTATGTTTGAAACAATCACAGGTCTAAACGTTTGGTGGTTCATCTGTTAGTTAGTTAGTTAGTTAGTTAGTCACGGTTCCAACTTCACAGCAACGGGTCGTCCCCATTATGCTCCGTTCCTGTGCCAGTGAATATTACATAAAATGCTCCCCACTGCCCAGTGTGAAAAGTGGAAAAGACAGGAGTCTCGACAAACAACAGCCCGCACAGATACACTGTGCATAAAGCCGCCGCCAGAATGTCAACACAATAGATGGTTCATCTGAAACCATCACAGCTCTATGTGTTTTATAGTTTGTCTGAAACCATCACAACTCTATGCATTTGGTGGTTTATCTTAAACCATCACAGCTCTATACGTTTGGTGGTTTATCTGAAACAATCACATGTCTATATATTTGGTGGTTTGTCTGAAACCATCACAGCCCTCTACATTTGGTGATTTTTCCGAATCCATATAGTTCTATACATTCAGTGAATAAAATTAGGTGGAACTGCGGTAAAGCTGTGAGAGTGTAAACAATATAAAATGACACAAAGTAGTGCAGCTTTACATAACAGAATTAAGACACATACAGACGTTGCGGCAACTAGCCTTCATCAGCAAACAAACACATTCACAAACACCAAGGAAATCTCCTGTGACTACATCAGAAGGTGACGACGGAACGAGTTTCAATTAACATTTTTTTCAATTAACATTTTTTCAATTCTCATTTTCTCTTCATTGCCTTGATTTTTTCATGTTTTTGCTCTTTTCGTCCTGTCGTCACCTTCTGATGTAGTCACAAGAGATTTCCTTGATTGTATGTTGTGTTTGTGAATGTGTTTGTTTGCTGATGAAGGCTAGTCACTGCAACGTCCTGTATGTGTCTTAATTCTGTTATGTAAAGCTGCACTACTTTATGTCATTTTATATTGTTTATACATTCAGTGGTTCATCTGAAACCATCACAGGTCTATACATTTGGTAATTTGTCTGAAACTATCACAGCTCTAGACATTAGGCGGTCCCCTTTACATGCTCTAATTCAGATTGGGCATATTTTGCTGGACCCATACCTGTATAGACCACATGGAACTAATGGTCAATATGGTCAGCATTATACCGATCACCTTTGCTTCCCAAGACATTTCCTGGTACCCCTTGTGAACCGGGTCAACCTGCAGCCCAGGCCACTTTAAGAAATGTCAATCCACCCCAGTGTGGATCTAACCCTGGTGAGCTTGGTGATTAGTCTGAGACTGTGATTGGCGGTTTGTCTGAGACAGTCAGTGGTGACCTTGGTGATTAGTCCGAGACTGTGACTGATTTATGAGTTTGCTATCTTGCCTGAGTGAAGCGGAGAGCCACAAGTCATGAACATTTTGTCATGAGCATAAGACATTTTGATTAACCAACACAGAACTCGTGCGATCAGTGGATATACACTGGCAGAGATGTTATGGAGGAGATCAGAATACATGTGGACCTGTCCGGAGTGTGATGATGGTGATGATGATGATCCTAACTAATCACTAATTAAAGCTCTATGAGTTTGGTGGTTTGCCTAATAAAACCAAAGCTTTGTGGGTTTGGTGGTTTGCCTGAAAAAAAAACCAAAGTTTTGTGAGTTTGGTGGTTTGGAGGTAATCAAAGCTTTATGCATTTCTTTGTTTGCCTGAAACAATGAAAGCTGTATGAGTTTGGTGGTTTGTCTCAAACAGTCACAGCTATATGAGTTTGATGGTTTATCTTAAGCAGTCACATCTCTATGTGTTTGGTGGTTTTACTGAATCAATGAAAGTATGATTACTTTGGTGGTTTGTTTCAGACAATCACAGCTCTTTGAGTTTGGTGGTTTGTCTCAAACAGTCAACCCACAACCAACTATCGAATGCACAACCTTTGGATCATGAGACAAACAGCATAACCATTTTGCCACAGAGACTTCCGGTTCTTGTTAAATCACTTCTATGTTTAATCAGGTCAACATATTTCAGTTTCCTAGGCACAATGTCAATTTTCTTCCATGTTGAGATCGTCGAACATATTCTCAGAATTATCTTATGACATTTCAGTTCTAAACTCCCAAATTGTCATCTTTAGTCATTCATTGCAAACTGGTCCATGAACCACATGTGTGTGTAGAGGTCAGCATGGCCGAATGGATAAGACCGCTCATTCTTAAACATCCGGTGTTCTAATGCCGAGGCAACGGGTTCAACCCTTACTCTCTCAGTTGGACTAAAATGTTGACTTCTCGTCCTTGACTTGAGGATGTACATTACAAGTATCTCTGAAGTCAGAGTGAGTTCCCCTGATGGCAAGGGCCTGTCAAAAACTGTCGTTTACTGCCAATATAGTACCTTGCGGTGTATGGCATGGGGGTCTTGAGCCTGAGAATTAAGGCCGCCTGGCTAGTGCAGTCGCCGCGAACTGTGTAAGTTAGTGTTCTTTTTGCCCCTACAGAAAAAAAAACTCCACACCTTACCGAGGATGTGAACCCAGGTCTCGCGAAGGAGAATCCGGCATTCTGGCCACTCAGCCAAATTAATAGGGGAAGCTAATCTACACGCAAAAATCAGTCCAGTGCACTAGAAGTAGTAGCGTATGTTTGGACTATGCTTGAGTTCAAAGCAGGCAAGTTCCCCCCCCCCCCCCCACACACACACACACACACACACACACACAAAACCTGTGTATTTCCACAGAAAAGTTGTTTGTTCCCAAAATTGTTCAGTAACTTTTTTGATGGTGGTGTGCAGAGGCTTATACGTATATTACTAGATCCACAACCAGTAGGACTTAATGGTGTTTGTCAGGCTTAATTAATGTTTCCGCATGCATAACGTCTCCTGATTTGTTTCCATTGTACAGTGAGCATATAATGAGATCTACATAAAATATGCCATGGATCCGGGTTGGTGGACATAATATAAGACTGACGTTACGCTGATAAGACCGACATAATAGTAATAAGTCAGCAGGAACTGCGGGAAATTGTAAATACTATAGTTATGTGCAGTGAAATAATGGGTATTAGCTTGAATAAAACTGAAGTCATGGTGATATCAAAGAAACAGATTGTGCCTGTGTGAACAGTTAAAGTAAATGATGTTATTTTATGGCAAGTGCGGAAATTCAAATATCTAGGAACATGGTTAGCATCAGAGGAAAGATACATTATATAGATAAAAACAGAATATGACAAGCAAAAACTGCATTCTATCAAATGAAGAACATTTAATGCAATAACTTGTCATTGAAAGTTAGAACAAGAATGCTTGCATGTTACATAGAACCAGTTCTAAAATACGTCTGCGAATCCTGGATAATTATTTAAACATGCTAAAGAAAATCCTTGGGGGATTTGGACTTGTGGTTTTATAGAAGAATGTTGAGAATTTCCTTGGACAGCCAAAATGAGTCATCTGGACATTTTAAAGGAGGCTAAGTCGCCAGGACAACTTATCACTAACATCAGAATGATGAGGTTTTCATTTTTGGGCCATACGAGGGTAAGTTAATAAGTAAGTCACAAATGGCTGTAGAAAAATAACTAACAGTGATAGCAACTTGAAACCAGTTTATTTTTATACATAAATTATCCCTTTATTTCTCATCATAATTTCCACCAACATTGATGCACTTATCCCATCGTTTTATCAGTTCTCCCAAACCGGCTGCATAAATCTGCGTGCCCTGTTGTCATTTACCTGCCATCCCACAGAACTGTGTGACGTATTTATTGACTCACCCTCGTAACTTTTTCTACCCAGCTATGCACCGCTTTACGGGAAATCGCTAGGGGCTAAGTCCACTGAAAACCCACCTTGGCGGGAGACATTTCGAGAATAACGCCGAAGTTGAATGTTAAGTGAAAACGTGGTTTAGAAAACAGGGCGCGCAGTTCTATGCAGCCGGTTTGGGAGGACTGATAAAACGATGGGATAAGTGCATCAATGTTGGTGGAAATTATGTTGAGAAATAAAGGGACAATGTATGTATAAATGTAAACTCGTTTCAAGTTGTTATCATATTTAGTTATTTTTCTACAGCCATTTGTGACTTACTTATTAATTTACCCTCGTATTAATAATATTGAGACGACAAAAAACTAGCGCGTGTTGAGAACTGGTGAGATTTGTTGAAAGAGAGAGGAAGACAGCGAGAGAAAATGCTCGCGTGTCTTTTGTCACGACACGAAAGGGAGTCAGCACAGGAATTGATACATGCCGTTGGAAAATTCAAGATGCGGAGAAGCATGAGCACTGACACGAGTCGGCAAGGCACTTGATATGATGATGATAATGTTTTCACGTTTCTTTAAAACAAAAAGCCCCGAAGCAGGAAGCTGTTATGGATTCTGTGATGATAAGGTGGGATGAGGTGGTCAGTCTCTCCCTCCCGTGGTGAGCGGCGATCCTAGGAAGCGAAGTCTCGTCCGACTGCGCTCATGCATTACGCAATTTCATAACCGTTACACCAACGCAACTTATTCAAGCTTCTTAGGTCTGGTGTGCTGGGCTCCATGGCGAAGGGTTTTCGAATGAGGTTCGTAATCTCGCTTACCCCCTGTCAAAACACATCTGCGCGCGATTTGGCAGCAGACCGCGTTGTACTGGGTTTTAACGAATTGGTATGGGAGCCGGTCACCCAGAAAGCAATGGTAAACTACTGAACGTAAACTTGCCAAGAGATCACAACAGCAGTAATATGCTGGTGTTGACAGCGATGTCCTGTAAAGTATATGAAAAAAAAGGGTCTGGTGTAATTCCTGTTACCACTGGGCGCCTCAAATCTATATTTTGCCTAGAACCTTGTCAATCCTGAATAATCCAGGCACCAACAGAATGTGAACACCCACAATCTAGCCGATCACTGACATAATAAGTGTATCACCGCATATTTCCTTTTCACTAACCGGTGTAGCGGCTTTTTAGCCACCCTCTGGGTGTGTCAGTGTTTATGAGTCACATATTTAGCACAAGCCTCAAACGTGACTAAACTGACAACGTATATAACCCATAAACAAGCTGGAAAGTCACCCGTAGTTGATACCTTTAACTCATTGTGCCCTAGGCAGCCTGATCTGTCCAAAAAATATAAAATAACACGTAGTAATGCAGCTTTACAGAACACTACTGAAAATAACAGGGCGTTACGGTGACTAGACTTCATCAGCAAATGTATAAAACACGACATATAAACACGGGTAAGACTACAGCGACTACATTAAGGCTTAATTTATTAATAGCCGAATGAGAAGAATGGAAAGATGAAAGCACATTTAAACAATGAATGAAAAATGACATAAAATGTGACACTATCTCAGAATCCCAGGGAGATGTAGGCTAGTCCCCCCAATGTCCTATGTTTTCCGATAGTGTGTTCTGTAAAGCTGCATCATTCATTCATTCATTCATTCATTCATTCAGCAACATGTCCTATGCAGAACCTTGCTCCCATAACAACCTTCCGGGAAACTGCTAGGTCATAAGCAAGATGTCCCGCGTCCGATACACCCATCTGGAGATCGTCTGCCACATCCTTCCCCTATCTTCTCTTTGGTCTCCCTCTTCCTCTCTTCCCGGGCATAGAATGCCATGGACAGACAGAAACAGTGAGCAAGTCCTACAGCAACAAAATGAAAACCGTACATTGATTCGAGAAACTGGACATTGACAGTCAAGAATTTTGGGGTTACATTATGAGGGGGGAAAGGGGAAAACTTACTGACAGTTGGCAATATTGAGAGGAAGGGGAAGACAGATAGATAATAATCTGGGTGACTTAGTGACGTGGTATAATCGGGACAAGAACGTGTGAGATGAGCCATAACCGCACGCGCCTATTGGCATGGCACATGATGATAATAACATAACAGATTGGGTGCAAGTGTAGGGTGTATTTGTAATGACTGCAGTGTTTGAAAATATTGCCGGTCCAAGTTTTGTATTTACCCTCCGTAAAGTTCATGCAACATAACAGGTGAATATACAACCTGGACCGGCAATATTTTCAAACACTGCACAGTCATTAAAAATACACCCGGTATCACATGTCTGTAAGAGAGTAATACCTTTAGCTGTGCGAATTGCTGTCACATATCGCCAGGGCAGAAGGAGTTAAGGCGATTCAACATTTCACCACCGTATTTTGAAAAGACATGCTTGACTTCAGTTGGCTGTCAGAAAATAAATAGGTGACTAGTTCTTCATTCTGACGACAGCGGTTGATATGGCCGACGACGTATCTGCAGAGCTGAGTGGGTGTTGATAGCTGCAAGAAATATTCTCCACATTCGTGTTCGGAATTTCTAGCTTAGAGAGTGGTTCTGTTTGTGGAAACGGGAGTTAGTGAAGGCTGTTCGTCTTGTGTTATACGTAGGTAAGTCGTTTCTCAGTGGAGGGTTGTGTAAATTGTTCAAAGAATATTGATATCTAATTATATTTTGTTGTTGCTGTTGTTGTTGTTGTTGTTGTTGTTCTTCTTCTTCTTCTTCTTCTTCTTCTTCTTCTTCTTCTTCTTCTTCTTCTTCTTCTTCTTCTTCTTCTTCTTCTGTGTTCTTCTTCTTCTTCTTCTTCTTCTTCTTCTTCTTCTTCTTCTTCTTCTTCTTCTTCTTCTTCTTCTTCTTCTTCTTCTTCTTCTTCGATGTTTGAAAACTTGATTGCGCCCAACAATGAAGCAACACCAAGTCCATGTACACTTGTGAGCTCTGCTCGCAGGCGTACAAAACTCTGCCTTGACCATCTACTATCATCCTGTGGGAATCGCTGTAATTTTTTTAGTCTGACAACATGACAGCATTTAGTTCTCAGCAAGCTCCTCACTGATAAAGAGGGCGTGTTTATGATAAATCTTTCTTTCGTCAGCCGGACAAACTTCTTTTTTAATTACAGAGAGAGGAAGATGTAGAGTGTCCAGCTTGCAAGAACGTGTAATGATGCTTAGAACAGACTATAAACACGGGTAACTGTTATCACCCGAGCGTTTCAGCATATGCACGGACACATTCCTCACAAAGAGCCAACAAGTGAAACAAAGAATGGTAACACGGTGACTTAAATGCATGTCGTAAGATTCAGCTCTGGAGGGGTGGCGTGAGATCTACCTCAACACCTACAACAGTGTGGTTGCGAAATGAAATCCATCCTGAACAAGTCTACAGAACCCTTGGTGTGTTGGTCTGCGGCCTATGCTCTATTGGATGATGACGGACAGAAGACGAGGAAGAAGGCGATGGTGGCGGCGACGAAGAGGAAGAAAATGAAGATGTACTTAGATAGATAGAATCGAACATCTTGAGGAAGTTTGAGTCGAAAGATAAATTGTAAACAATCTGCAAGCCATTCAAGACAAGGTGAGTGATCAGATGACAGTAAAGGATCCAGGGTCATGATTGCCAATGTCGGTTCTAAAGTGGAAATATGAAGGAAAATAAACAACTTGAATAAATATATTTGCAGTATGCAGGTCGGAAGTTGATGTAACCATTTTGAATGTCACAATTCTGCCGCACCACTGCCCGCCCTATTTTTATAGTTATTGAAACTGTTATTTCAGCTCCATTAGCATGGTACACGTATTTGCGTCATTTCTTGACATTGTCATACATGGTGGAGATCACGTGTTTTCTAAACATTTGATTGGTTGGTGAACGTCCAGAATACTCCGCCATAACTCTAGAATCTGAGGTATTATGGTCCAGGATGTCTGGGCGGTGACAAGGGCTCGTATCTGTCAGTGTGAGGTACCGTCCCGGTACCAAAACACCATTTTCACGTTGACTATGTTACAGAACTCTCCTTCCCTTCTCCAAATTAAAAAAACGTCGGGATGTGTAAGTTTGGTACTTAAATTCCACATCTTCGAAGAGACATATGGGGATGTAACCGGGTTATGATTCAGCACGGCACGTGCAGACTGACGCGGGTTCGAAGCTTAAAATCTGACCTGCATTCCCAGGTCAACCCAGCCAGAAATGGGAACCAAAAAATATCTTGAGAGGGGGGGGGGGAGGGGTAAAGGCGCTCGGTGCAACACTGACTACATTACCCAATCAATGCCGAAATGTCTGTATACATTTGAGTCTTGGATCATTTACCAAATGCGCCTAAGGTCTGTAAAAAATTTGAGTCTAGCATCATTTACCAAATGCGCCTAATGTGTGTAAAAAATTTGAGTCTAGCATCATTTACCAAATGCGCCTAATGTGTGTACAATGGTTGAATCTATCATAATTTACCAAATGCACCTAAGTTGTGTAAAAGTTTGAGTCTAGCATCATTTACCAAATGCGCTTTATGTGTGTAAAAACTTTGTCTAGCATCATTTACCAAATGCGCCTAAGGTGTGTAAAAATTTGAGTCTATCATCATTTACCAAATGCGCCTAAGGTGTGTAGAAGAGTCTTCTACATGCAAATACAAACTAACTGAGATTAGGCCTAGGTTTGTAATGTTTCTACCAGAGATTTTAAGTGTTTCCTGGTCAGCAGGCTAAGATCTGATGCTCACAGCACTGTCTCATGGCATAGATAGATACATACACGTGAGCTAGTTTGAAAGTACCAAAGGTTATTGTGTAGTGAGATACCAATGGAGTTGAGTTGAGTTGAGTCAAACACCGATATCACAGCACTCAGGACATACTCATGCGTGCTTCCTCCACATCTGTAACAACTAGCGTAGAGTCCGAATACTAATCGTATGAATAGCGGTTTGATTATATGTCCGTCTGGCCTTTTCTCGGAGTTTTGAGTGGATACCAATGGACGGACACATGGGTGTGAGTCATAGGCCATTTCGCAATCACTACAGAAGAAGTTTGAGCTTTTGAGCTTAAATGTCACAGAAACATTCTTAGAATAGTGTGGAGAAGAAGAAACATTTTGAAATGTTACATAACCTGAACATTGAAGAAAACTGGCCAGTTAACATTATCATGTCTCAAAAATGTAAATATTTTGATCATTTTAAAAGTCTCAGTGGATTCGACAGAACAGTGGTGGGAGGCAGAGTTCCTGTAATAAGAGATAAGGGTCGATCAGTCGAAACCTGTATACTTGAATGTGACACACGCAGATGCTATATTTGTACTGAATATTTGAATGTGACAAACAGACATACTATATTTGTACTGAATGCTTAAATGTGACAAACCTAAATACTATATTTGAAGTTGTACTGAATGCTTGAATGTGACAATCATAGATCCTATATTTGTACTGAATACTTGAAAGTGACAAACAGACATACTATATTTGTACTGAATACTTAAATGTGACAAACCTAAATACTATATTTGAATTTGTACTGAATACTTGAATGTGACAATCATAGATACTATATTTGTACTGAATACTTGAATGTGACAAACCTAAATACTATATTTGAATTTGTACTGAATACTTGAATGTGACAATCATAGATACTATATTTGTACTGAATACTTGAATGTGACAAACAGAGATACTATATTTGTACTGAATACTTGAATATGACAAACAGAGATGCTATATGTGTACTGAATACTTGAATGTGACAAACACATATGCTATATTTGTACTGAATACTTGAATGTGACAGAGATGCTATATTTGTCAGCTTTCAAGCAGCATTAACACACCCTAGAAGCTTTATCATGTCACATCTGGGCTTTACTTTTTCCTTTCAAGCTTTGAAAAAACATTAATTACAATGTCTTCGGCTAAATTCCAAGTTACTGTTCGTGTTCTTAATAAACGGATAAATTAGGTCACGATTCAGTAGCTTGCTAGTTATGCTGAATGGGGCTATAGAAAAGAAAATTGAGGTGTATCAATAGGCTCATAGGCCTGTGAAATTGATTTCTTTCAGCGTTAGTGGATATTCGTATATTGCTATTCTTATCTATGTTAACATGCCATTCTCTTGTAGTTAATCTAGACAAATGTGAAGTTTAGCTGTATGCAGTTATTTGTTGTTGACTTTGTGTTTACGTATAGCTGCACCCTACGCCATGTCTTTTGAGAAAATGGGTATTTCCACGCACCTGAGCAAAGTTCAGTTGTTATTCCCGATTTATATAATTTTCCGGTTGTATAAAAAAAAAGAGTCGGTTTCTGTGGCTAAGGGCTTGCGAACGCGGTTTGTGAGCCCGTATACCCGGGTTCGAAACACAGCGGTGCTGGTTTTTTTTTCGAAAAAGGTATAGGAGCCGGTCGTTCAGAAAGCAATGGCAAACTACTGAACGTAAAATTTGCCCAGGAATCACGAACAGCGAAAATGCTGGGGTTGACTGCCACGTCCTGTGAAGGACATGCAACTTAATTTTTAATTTAAAAAAAGAAGGTATATAGACGAGGGGAATCTATCCCACATGGCTCGGTTTATTTCTACGGGGCGCCTACCGAAAACGTCACACTGAGCACGAATTCCGTAGCCCCAGCGTCGAACCCCAGTAGTCTCCGAGAAATTTCACCTCGTGAACCTAATAACGTAGTCGGGAATCGAATCCACAACCTTCGGCGCGCTAGGCAGGCAGCTTAACCACTTCACTACGCGTACATATATTCACATGTATTGATCGCCATTCATAGTGAGGAAAGGAAAGAACGAACGAACGAACGAACGAACTAACTAACTTTATTTTCAAAGGGTTAAGAATTGGGCACGGCAGGTCCGTCTAACATTCTGCCCTTCTATCACTCTCTTTCATACATTATTTCATTCATACATCATTCAAGGCTAACAGAGAACAGATAAAAAAAAAGTAGAAGAAAAAAGAAGTAGAAAAAAATAGTAGTAAAAAGAAGTAGAGATTAGCGGTAAATATTTAAGAACTCTTTTCACACCCTGCAACCAAGTCCATATATTTATACACTAAATCGACACTTGATGATTGATGTGGTCAATATCGAAGCGGTGGCTTTTAATTCATAGGACATCATGTGGTTTCAATCTTAGCTTGCGTGGACCTGTGACCTAAGGTAAATGTTTAATATCCGTCAAGGTCGTAATTTGAACCCACGACCATCAGGCCGATAGGCAAGCATGCGAGCCACCTCGCTACCGCAACTCTGAACCCTCCAGTAAATTCACTCATCATGTCTCATCTCGTCATCTCATGTCATCTTATCTCATCTCACCTCATCATGTTCCTCTTGTACTTTGCGGTGTCGAGGTGAAGTATAAATAACGGGAGAGTGCCCGATTATGGGCTTCATGTATCGATATTCCCATGGACTCTGTTATTCCCTCCGTCCATTGTTTACGTGGTCGGCCTCTTTGTCTGTTTCCATCAGGTCATGTGCCGTGCCAACTACGTTGGCAGTCATAGTTCACCATCTCACACAATCACATAATTCACCATCTCACACAATCACATAGTTCACTATCTCACACAATCACCGGAAGTTCGGAACGGGTCTGTGTTCCTGCCTTGATTATGCTATATGACATCCAGACATATATCTCCCTGCATCTGCCTTTCTGTTGTCCCATCATTTTTGTCAGTTGTCACAGAGTGTTTTAATTTATTTCTCCCCATAATGTGCCCAGAACATCTGTACTGCTTATGCATAATTTCTCTAATCAGTTTATGGTTTTAACTGATTAAATGCTTAAGGATAATATATCGCCAAATGTGACATTCTATTTGGACAGAAGGACGATATATCGCTATACAGGAGTTATATTGTTATTTGTTTTGTTTCGTGATATCCTCAGTTTCAATGCTCAGTGAACGGAAATTAACATTATATCTGTTGAGTTGAGTTGAGTTGAGTTGAGTTGAGTTGAGACAAGAGCTGACATCACTGTACTCAGGACATTCCCATAAGCGCCCCGTCCCCTCGTTCAACAGCCAGCAAAGAGTCACACTATTACTCGTTCCCACCGCTATCTGATTGAAACCTCTCCTGGTTTTCCCTCTCAACCCGAGATTCTACCAGAACCCCTGTCAATCCCCGCAATCTCATCCTGTCCACATACTGGTTCTCAAGCTGTTCCTCCTCTTTCTCCATCTAGTCCCACAGGCTATCAATAGTTATTCATTTGATAGTGTGTCATATTTGGTTCAAAGGTATTTTGTTGATAGGCACTGAATCAGTTAGCTTGTTTCTTGTAGAACTCTCTCACTCGGTTTATTGTCCGTCTATGGCATTCTCTGCATCTTCAATAAATTACATACTTTAATTTCGTTTGTGTACAATACGTCTTATTTTTTAAACCCTCAACAGATTCAAAACACTAGCTACTAAGAAATATTAAGATACCATGGCAGACTGGAGCACAGTCGACTTGGATGACATTACAACCAACGGATATAACAACAACAGTCGAAAAAGTTCCACTCAAAGCAATGGGTTGTCGGAAAACAAGGAAAATAAAAGACACAGCATCGGGAATATCCAGACTTCCATAGACACAGCCGATAGCCACGAACTTATACTGGCTAGAGGCAGCGAGCTGAATGGAGAAAGCAGAACGGAGCTGTCTCCAACGTGTGTGAAGAACCATCTGTAAGTTTAGCTTGTCATTGTGTGTTTGTGTGTCTGCCTGTCCGTTGGTCTGTATGTCTGTCGATGTGTCTGTGTTTAATTATCCGTCTGCTTGCCTGTCTGTTTTCTACCTACCTACCAACCTGCCGGCCTACCTGCATGCCTTTCTGCCAGTCTGCCTACCTATCTGTCTGTCTGTATGTATGTGTGTCTGTCTGTCACTTTTCTTAGTCTCCATTATACTATTTATAATAGTTTTATTCATTGTCATAATTGTGTTTTCTATTATTAAACCTGGGTCCTCCTAGCCTATAAGCAAGTGTGTGTGTGTGTGTGTGTTTTTTTTTTTTTCCTGCACGATCTTAATACACCTTTATGTTTCATTGTATATTGTCATATTCTCCTATAGACAGGATCTGTTTTCTTCTATGTTTCAGTGTATAGACAGGATCTGTTTTCTTGTATGTTTCAGTGTCTTTCTCGAGCCAACAACAAAACAGGTCTCACAAACTGCAGACTCAGGAATCGCTAACGTGAAGTCTAACAAAAGTCCAAACGCACCAGCATGTAAGGGTTTGTCAATACGATAGCTAACTGTTAATTTACTTTTCGTGCTTTGTTAGTTAACATGAAAGAAGTCGTTATATTTTGGGCATATCGTTTGTATTCTTTCAGAGAAGTAAGAAATACATTCACGAGAATTAATTAGCACCCATGTGTAGAGGGGAGATGGAATATGATAATGTCTCCGATGAGGTGGATAAGGATATGTGTCCACATAATCCCAGCGAATCATAGCCGAGGAGGAAAAATTTACAAATAGGTTCAATACTCACTTGGTCAGTAGATCAGAGTTTTGGCTGAGAGAATTACACCACATTTACCCTATAGCTTCAATTCTCTGTCTTTATTTATAATGTTTCCATATATAAGAATGGCTATGGAAAAGGATGTCGTTTGCAAGATGGAAAACGTACTAATAAAAATCTGTCAATGAGAGAAAGAGTTTTGAAGTGACACATATAACCTATACTGTTGTAGGCATGTGAAGCATGGACTAGAAGCAGACTGAGAAACATTTAATGGAAGTGGAAATTTGGTTTCTGCGGGAACTGCAAAGAATACTATGGAAGGACAGAAAAATGAATGAGACAGTCCTTTAAGAAACAAATTAAAATCGTAAAATCTTGATGTTTGGCGTAGGCACTCGAGATGATTTTTGGGCAATTTATGAAGAGAAGTAAAGTGGAAACATTAGTGACAGCTGGCAAGATTGATGGAATCGGAGCAGGGGGAAGCCAGTGAGATACATATCTGCATGATTTGGCTACATTAAATAATCGGGACAAGATTAACTATACTATTATCAGATTTTCTCAGTGTATCCCCCCTCCCCCCTCCCCTCAAATCCCCTTTTCCAACTCCAGTGGGTTTTTTCCTCACCGCTTGATTCGCTACAACCGGCCTAGTTGTATCCCTAAGAATAAAATTAGGTGGAACTGCGGTAAAGCTGTGAAAATGTAAATAATATAAAATGACACAAAGTAGTGCAGCTTTACATAACAGAGTTAAGACACATATAGAACGTTGCGGCGATTAGCCTTCATCAGCAAACAAACACATTCACAAACACAACATTCAGTCAAGGAGAACTCCTGTGACTACATTAGAGGGTGATGACAGGACGAGAGGAACAAATGCATGGAAAAATAGAAGCAATGAAGAGAAAATGAGAATTGAAAAAAATTTTTAATGAAAAGAATGTTAGTTGAAGAAAATGTTTAATAGAAGAAATGTTAATAGAGAAAAAATGTTAATAGAGAAAAAAACCTGCATACTCACCTCACGAACGGATCTGTAAGTAACTGAGCAAATCTCGGGTGTAGTTATATCCGGTGCTGGGTGTTACGGTTCAGTGAGCACATAAAAAGAAGGGGGCGGGGTAGGAGGCGTGAAAAATTGAAGGTGGTATTGACTAAGACCCTTTATCTCTCTCTCTCTCTCTCTCTCTCTCTCTCTCTCTCTCTCTCTCTCTCTCTCTCTCTCTCTCTCTCTCTCTCTCTCTCTCTCTCTCTTCTTGCATATACTTTGCATATGTCCACACACACTAGCATTTTGTCTGTTGAAGTGTGTCTATGTTTGTACGCGTGTTCATGCACATCAGTCCACCTAGACCTTTAGACTCGCCCCTATAATAACACAATGGGGTCTTAGTCAATACCACCTTCAATTTTTCACGCCTCCTACCCCGCCCCCTTCTTTCTATGTGCTCACTGAACCGTAACACCCAGCACCGGATATAACTACACCCGAGATTTGCTCAGTTACTTACAGATCCATTCGTGAGGTGAGTATGCAGGTTTTTTTCTCTATTAACATTTTTTCTCTATTAACATTTCTTCTATTAAACATTTTCTTCAACTAACATTCTTTTCATTTAAAATTTTTTTTCAATTCTCATTTTCTCTTCATTGCTTCTATTTTTCCATGCATTTGTTCCTCTCGTCCTGTCATCACCCTCTAATGTAGTCACAGGAGTTCTCCTTGACTGAATGTTGTGTTTGTGAATGTGTTTGTTTGCTGATGAAGGCTAATCGCCGCAACGTTCTATATGTGTCTTAACTCTGTTATGTAAAGCTGCACTACTTTGTGTCATTTTGTATCCCTAAGAACCACATTAGTGATTTTGTCATGCCTTTTATTCTGCAATACTACAGGTCTCCTTTCTATGGCAGCATGACCAGATATTATTCCCTCCAGTCTCTTGGTATTCTTCATACTCCAGACACTTCTCAGTCAATCAATAAATTCAATCAATTGGGTGCCGCCTCCACAATGAAGGTTGGCTGCAATGGATCTTCAATACTGTCTGTCTCTCGCCTTGATTGTACATTCTATCCTGTTCGTCCATCTCTTGATGTTATCATCCCACTTGTATCGTTGTTTACCCCTTGCTCGCTTGCCTTCATCCTTACCCTCCAGTGTGGTTTTTATTAGAGAACTAGCTGACCCTGCCCGGCTTCGCCCAGACCCTGGTGGGGAGCATCTCATTTAATTCATATAAGTAGTCATATAAGTTCTCGTTCCCGTTACCGACTGTCTGTCTGTCTGTCTGTCTGTCTGTCTGTCTGTCTGTCTGACCCGGCCCGGCATCGCCCAGCACCTGGTGTGAAGCATCTCATTTAATTTATATAAGTAGTCATATAAGTTCCTGTTCCCGACTGTCTCTCTGTCTGTCTGTCTGTCTATCTGTCTGCCTGACCCTGTCCGGTTTCGCCCAGTCCCTGGTGGGGAGCATCTCATTTAATTCATATAAGTAGTCATATAAGTTCTCATTAAATTCATACAACAAAAAAAGTAACTTAAAAGAATGTCCTTCCACACACCATCCATTATTTTTAATGAAAACTCTTTCTAATCACCTGCATGACTACAGTAACTTCTTAAGCAAAAAAAGATGAGTTACAATGTTATGCATTGTGCATTATTTTTATGAAAACTTTGAAAATGCCTTACAGATTGTATCATTATTTATTATAACTCATATGCCGGTACATAACTATGGACAAAGAGTTTATAAATCTTTGAAAACGATGCCACAATATGACTATAAGTTATACAGAAAAGTTATGCCCCTTGAAATAACCTTTACAGAGTTAGGTCCCCTGAGATATATGAAATTATGATGAAAAATGAAAAATGAAATAATACAGAGTAAGCAGGCGATTTCACACTAACAAAATATAACAGTTGGCAGCGCTGGATTGAAAGGAAGGCGTGTAGAAAATTTCATCTCAATCGGATGGGCCGTTCGCGAACGTATAAAGGACATACAGACATAAATACATACATACATTTGGACGGAGATCCTTTTTTATATATAAGATTATTGTCTTTTACCGAGCTCCGTGGCAAAGGCGTTATGGACGCGGTTAGTAATTCCGATTACCTGCGTTCGAAACACAGCTGCAACCGATTTGGCAGCAGACCATGTTGCGATAGGTTTTAACGTGTCGATATGGGAGCGGGTCATTCAGAAAGCAAAGGCAAACTACTGAAGGTAAACTTGCCAAGACAATCAACAAGCGCAGTGCTGGTGTTGACAGCGATGTCCTGTAAATAGGATAGGCAAAACAAAACAAAAAAATATGTGTTTTAACATGGCCGAGTTTTTACTTCTTTCATCAACTCTCTTCTCATTCACAATTGTTATAAAACATCTGTATTTGGTTGTTTTTGTTTCAATAAAATACGACAAATTAGTCTATATATCTGTATCTGCAGGGTCTCTATTCGACTTTCTAATTGCGTGTTCGTTGTACAGGTTTCTGCGCCATATAGTACATAACACAGATACATATACATAACATTTGACAATTCTCATTTTTAATGCACGTTCTCTGGAAGATAATACTGATTTTATGTTATTTAAAAAATGTTTGACTATTCCTATTCTCTTTATTATTTCAGTTTCTTCTAAATAATTTTTGAAGTAATTCAATTGAGGAGTTTATATTTCACATCTTTAATATGGTCTAAACATGATGTCGTTGGTAATAATTACATCTTTTTAAAAGTAATGTGTTATATTTTAATTACCATTTTTCAGCCACGACAGATTCGAACCCTGCCGAGAATATCACAATACCTATTGATGCTAACATATCTGCCTTTACTCACGACCAGCTCGCCATCTTTCTGCGTTGTCTGAAAATTGACGACAGAATTATCTCCCATCTACACCGGAAGCAGGTGGACGGGAAGCGGTTTTCCAAGTTGAAGGACGGTGAACTGGATACTTTGGGCATCAACAATCCAGTTGTTGTTTTCTTCCGAAATAAGAGCATTGTCAAGGGAAAAGGAAAGGGACCGTTTATGTTGTAGTGTAAGGGTTTGTAACGCAATGGTGTGGGAATCGTTGAGACGGGTGGGGAGTGTAACAATAAATGTGTGAGAACTGTTGATATAAGTGTGGAATATAACAAGACGTGTTTGAATCGTTGAGATAAATGGGAACTATAACACGAAAATTGTGGAAATATATGATAGGGGAAAATATAACAATGTATGTGTGGGAATCGTTGAGGCGAGTGGGGAGTATAACAATAAATTTGTGGGAATTGTTGATATAAGTGAGGAAGATAACAAGAAAGTTGTGGGAATCGTTGAGATAAATGGGAACTATAACAAGAAGATTGTGATTGAGATAGGAGAGAAGTATAACAATGTATGTGTGGAATATTTGTGGCGAGAGTGGGGTATAACAAGAAATGCGTGTGAATCGTTGAGATAAGTCGGCTTCATTGCACCTGCTTGTATCCCATACGACTCGGGTCTGTTTTCACAAAGAGGCCTGCCAAAAGCATCGTGCAGCGCACGAACTCCTTAGTTCCAGCGACGGCACACTTAGGCCTACAAGAAAATAACTAGTGTGTTAGCAATTACCTACTTTCATTGAACGTCTTAAGGAGAGTGCTGAAATAGTCGTATATATAAACTGCCGGGTTGGTGGCAGTGAATCTTGGAACCTGAATGGAAAAAAACAACAAATCAGAAACAATGTGGTTAAACGGAGGTGTTGTTTCCGAGACTAGTTTCGCGAATACCTGTAAGAACTATTGAGTTTAAGTAAGTGTATACTAGTTTGGGAACCGTTGAGTTGAGCAGGTGTATAAAAATGTGGGGAAAATGTTAGTTAGTTGGTTAGTTGATTGGTTGGTTGGTTGGTTGATAGGTTGGTTGGTTGGTTATTTATGCTCCATTCCTGTGCCAGTGAATATCACACACAACACCCGTCACTGCCCCATGTGAACAGAGGAATAGACAGGAGACTCGCCAAACCAACAACCCGCACAGGTACACCCAAACCAACAACCCGCACAGGTACACTATGCATAATGGCGCTGCCAGAATTCCAACACATAAGTCCGCCACGAAAAATACAGTTCATCGTCGATGGAATCGGCATTTCCTAGAAAACACAAGCAGCCACACATTAGTTGAGTTGAGTGGACGTATAAAAGTGTGGGAAATGTTGAGGAGAATGTGTGTAAAACATCGTGAAAACTGTTGAGAGGACTATGTATAAAACAATGTGAAAATTATTGAGTGAAATGAGTGGACAATGGACACTGTCGAGTGAAATGTGTGTATTACAATGTGGAAACTGTCGAGGGAAATGTGTATAGCAACATGGAGACAGTTTTTTTATGTGTGTAAAACAGCAGGGAAACTATTGAGAAGAGTTAAATGCGCAGTTGTATGAATATTATCGAGAGCGTATGAGAATACAACAGTTTGAGAATTATTGCGACACGGTGAACTTTCAAAAATAGCATTATGGAGAATTGTTGGAGTGTTGTGGCTGTATGACATTGTTGGGATGTTGTGGATGTATGACATTGTTGGGATGTTGTGGATGTATGACATTGTTGGGATGTTGTGGATGTATGACATTGTTGGGATGTTGTGGATGTATGACATTGTTGGGATGTTGTGGATGTATGACATTGTTGGGATGTTGTGGATGTATGACATTGTTGGGATGTTGTGGATGTATTATGACATTGTTGGGATGTTGTGGATGTATGACATTGTTGGGATGTTGTGGATGTATGACATTGTTGGGATGTTGTGGATGTATGACATTGTTGGGATGTTGTGGATGTATGACATTGTTGGGATGTTGTGGATGTATGACATTGTTGGGATGTTGTGGATGTATGACATTGTTGGGATGTTGTGGATGTATGACATTGTTGGGATGTTGTGGATGTATGACATTGTTGGAACTGTTGCGATGATGCGGGTATATGGAAATGTGGAAACGGTTTAGATCAGTGGTTTTCAACTGGTGGGGAAATCCCCCAAGGGGGGAATTTTAGGGTTTCCAGAGAGGGAATTAAGATTATTTCAAGATCGTGTTAATACAAGAACCGATTACTTGATATTGTTTTTCCCTTCATACTTTACTATTCTGTACGTCTCACCCTTCTGAAATTTATTTTATAACGTAAGTAGACCCGCAAATCACGTTTTATATAGACGTCTAGACTTGTTTTAGTATGTGCTATTAAATTTAGCTTCCATTATTATGTATACTGTGTGGGGGGGGGGGAATTATTAGGAAGGAAATACGAAAGGAGGGGGGGGGGATGACGTTCTGAAAATATTGTGAAGGGGGGCACGGGCCAAAAAAGGTTGAGAACCACTGGTTTAGATAATGCAGATGTAAATTAGTACGTTTGTGAACAATTTTGTTTATTCCAAAATACAAGAATATTGCAATTCAGATAACATACGTGGAAGTAATGTAAGGGATCTTTGCCAGCCTTGTTTATTTAATTTAGTTATGTGACTGATTCAGGAATAGTTTATATTTTTCTTCGATCGCTTTGAACGCACACGTAGTCCATACACGTGCTACTACTCGTAGTGCACTGGACTGATTTTTGCGTGTGGATTAACTTTTCCTATTACCAATGTCACTAGCGAATCCACTCTGACTTCAGAGGCGTTTGTTATTTAAGTCTACAAGTCAAAGAGAAGTCAACATGTCCAACTGACCGTTTAGGGTTTGAACCCACTACCTCTGTATCAGTACACTGTATGTTTAAGAAGACGCGTTCTTATCCAGTCAGCATTGCTGATCTCCCACAGGAATATGTCTTTGTGTGAATTAATTATGTGCTTTATTCATAAACATGCCATCATATTATTTATGCAGTGTTTTAAATTGCTTGTCTTTATATGAATTAATTTTTTTTAATCATCAATTTTAATTAAATAATTGATTCAAAAACTTGTCTTTTTGTGAAATATATCTGTCTTACTGTGAAATAGACATTTGATTAATCAACCTGTCTTTGTGTGAATTAATTATGTACTTGATTTTCAAAACCTATCATTTTGTCACATAAATATGTACTTGATTTATCCATCTCCCTTTCTGTGAATTAAATATATTTCTTCTCATGTCCTTTATCCTCCACCGGGGCCTTCTATCAATTCATTCTCAGAACCCATCCACGTGATGACTCCTTGGGTGAACCCAGTACGAGAGCGCTATGTGTCGGTTCTGCAATTATGGAAGCCTCGTTGGTTGGCGGGGAATGCCCATAGTCTGCCCCTGCCTTCCCTTGAGGGCTGACCGTGATGTCTTCTGGCCGTTCTAACTTGGCCAGCTGGAATGCAGACGGCACCACAACAGTGAGAGTCGAAAATCCTTCAAAACGCACGGGAAGGCTAACCCGATCAACAAAACGCCCGCTAAAGTCGGATGTGTCGGCCTAAGGGCGAAAATAAATCATGCACAACGCAAAAACGTCCGGTGAGAGTGGAATGTCCTTCCTGAAAAGTCCGAACTGAAAGCTCGCTGAGTGGATGTCGTCTGCAGACTGACCGTTCCTGGTTTGCGCGGGGAGCGGCCTGTGGCGAACGAAATGCCCAATACATAGAAATGAGGAATTAAAGCACCCATGTGCAGGACGTGGCGATTCCTTGAGTGAGCCCAGTACCAGAGCGCTATGTGCCGGCTCTGCAATTATGAAAGCCCTCTTGGATATCGGATAATGCCCATAGATTGCCCCTGCCTTCCTTTGAGGGCTGACCGTGAAGTCTTCGACCGTTCTAACTTGACCAGCTGGGGTGTGGACGGCACCACAACAGTGAAAAACACTCGGGAAGGCTAACCCAATCAAGAAACGCCCTCCAAAGTCGGATGTGTTGACCTAAGGGAGCATAACTGGACACCCCGCAATTACGCCTGAAATAACACTCCGGATAAACGCAGCAGAAGAAGAAGAACCCCTACCTTGTGCTATCTCATGCAGCTCCATCTATGCTCTCCCCGTTGTATTCATCTCTGTCTCAACTTCGCCTCACCGTGTCCTCTATTTCTGGTGCCCCGTGGATGGATTCCAGACAAAGAACTTTGTAATTATACCATTTTCACGTTTTGCTAATGTGCTTTCCATGCAGGGTCAACGTCCTTTCCTCACCTCTTGATTCACTGATACTTGTTTAATTCTCTCAATGAGCTCCACATTGGTGATATGTAATGCCATTTTAGCCTTCAGTTCTCCCCAGGCACCAATTAATGAACGCTTGTAGTTTGTTAGGAATTGTTTCTCTGCGTTTCAAACCCTTACAGTTGTAATCATTCAACATTCAAGTTAAATATTATAAGTGAGGTGATACATTACATTTCTTGCGATTTCCACAAATTTATTGTAGCTTTGTTTCATACATCTCAGTTCGTCTGAACCATGTAATTCCTTAGGAATTATATCTCTTTTTGTAAACATTAATAACATACTTGATTATTGATCATCTATTTGTATGAAAATGCCGTGAACAGAATCAACCACTGTTTATTGCCTTCATCGACCTCACAAAGACATTTGATTTGGTCAGTCGTGAAGGTCTATTCAAGGCACTAAAGAAGATTGGCTGCCCACCAACTCTTCTGTCCATTGTGGAATCGTTCCACACAGGCATGAAGGGTATAATCAAGTTTGATGGTGCAACTTCTGAAGAATTTGAAATCAAGAGTGGAGTTAAGCAAGGTTGTGTACTAGCTCCCACCCTCTTTGGAATATACTTTTCACTTCTACTGAAATATGCATTTCGTGATCAGGATGGTGGTATATACATTTACTCACGCTCAGATGGCGGCCTCTACAATGCTCAGAGATTGAAGGCTAAGACCAAAATTAGGAGGGTACTGATCAGAGAGTTGCTTTTTGCAGATGATGCTGCAGTTACGACCCACTCTGAGGAAGAATTGCAATGTCTACTATCTGCATTCTCCAATGCTTGTTCTGAATTTGGTTTAACAATTAGCAAAAAGAAGACACAGATTATGTCACAAGGTGCACATGGGGTACCATCAATCTTTATTGACGACGCCGAACTAGAGATAGTAGACCATTTTACATATCTAGGATCAGTGGTAAATGGCAAATTATCCCTAGATCAGGAAATCAACATCCGGATTGGTAAGGCAGTGTGAGGTTTTTTTGTGGGTTTATAGAGAATTACAGAAGTTCTAATGAGTGAAGTTCTATAAAGTATATCTCTCTATAAAAGATACAGGTTAGTAACAGCAAGTGTTGTCTAGAGGTATTGATATTTATTCTCGCATAACCCTTGTAGAGAAACCATTCAGAATTTTGGCTCATCGAGTACCCCCACTGTGAGAAATTAGACACAAGTTAAGTTCTACACAGAATTATTTATAGATGATTTCCCTTCTAGGCCATATATATATAGAGAGAGAGATCTTGGCAGTTAGCCACAGTAACCAATGAAAGCAGTTCTCTCATCTTCCAGCTGACTGTGCTCTGATCGCCAACCTCATTTTTGATCTCATTACTTATTTCAAGTGACACAAGACACTTGGACAAATGATCACGTTGACAATTGTACCATTGTAGTGAACATAAACAACAACAACTGTATTTTACACTGGTTGAACAAGACAACATGAGAAGATCTTGACAACAGTTGGACAAACATTCACAAAGAATGATCACACCAACAGGTTAGACAAGTCATACATCATGGAAGATACTTGACAACAACCACACAGACTTTCACAATTTCTGTAACCAACCACAACAGTAGAGTAACAGTCACCATGAAGATGCTTGACACCAGTTGGACATTTCATTCTCAACAATGTACAAGACAATCACAGAGACATGTATCTCAAAAACTGTTCTCTTACTCCATCCATCCATCATGTGCCATGCCGGTAAGCGTGGGCGGTCATGTTCTGCCATCTCACCCGATCACCAGAGTCGTGGATCAGCTCCGTGTTTCTGTCTCGACCATGCCACAAGGCCAAGCCATCCAGGTACTTGCTTCTAGGTCTTCCCCTTGGTCTGTTCCCCTCGATCTTACCAGTTGTCACCAAATTCTCCAATCCATTTCTTCTCATAACATGCCCAAAAAATTTTGACTGTCTACGTCTAATTTCTCTAATCAATTTACGATCTTCATTTGTTTCTTGAAGGACTTGTTCATTGGTCTTTCTGGCTGTCCATGGTATTCTTTGCATTTTCCTCAGAAACCACATCTCTACAGCCATCAGATGTTTTTCAGCCTGACTGCTCATTGTCCACGCTTCACATCCATACAAAAGTACAGGTTCAATGTAGCATCTCAACACTCTTTTTCTCGTTTCAATTGACATCTTTTTATTGGTTCTCTTACTACTAATACTTTTATTAATGTCTGATGAGGTCAAGTGAAGACTCAGGCTTCATATTCTGCCAACAATTTACATCTCAAAAATAAGTTTATATGCAAATTATAGTGACATTATCTATGAAAACCCAAACACATCACTCAATATCCCCACAGAAACATCAATCTAAATAAACCCTCCTCCCTCACATCTCTACACCATAGGTTATCCTACACCACAACACTTTAATCATGCTATCACTTTTCCAACCGTCAAATGAGGAAAACACATGATAAACCTATAGCCGGGCACAAGTATAGGGAGACACTGCTATACTGATCCGTGTACCGTCTTTTAGCACCAATGAAGGTGTTGGGAATGTCTCAGGTTTCAGCTTTCCCCATAATGTTTTTCCAGTTCAGGCTATTCCCCACTTTGACTAGTCCGAAGCAAGTGACAAACATGTCTTTCCGAAGGGTGAGTAGACTGTTCGCAAAGTTGATAATTTGGGATTAGTTTTACTTTTCAGTAGATGAAGATCTAAAAACTATTATGTCCCCATCATTCTTCTCTGCCAGTCTATCTCCCACAACAGGTTCTGATGTAACTGAATCACCACATCTAATTATCACTAATCCATTTTGGGAATTTGCTCTATGTTCTATACTTCTTCTCCATTAGCCTTTCAGCCAATATTAATAATAAGCTGTGATATAGTCTGCTCCAAGTGCACCTTTAATGTCCACTCTTAGCCAGTAGTGACATGCTGAAAACCAGGTAATCTCTCCTCTTAAGGTTTCTTCTTGAATTTATCTTGAAGATATAGCCTGGAGCTTTTACAAAATTGGAGAGTATCCCTGTTCTAGCTTTTCATAAAGACTATTTCTTCAGTGCCATCTGTATAGGCCAGAATTAGTGGATTCAGGCTGAACATTTGCAACTTGTTGTTCATGTGGTACTTTTTGGAGTTTGACTTTTCAGCTGGAGTTGAAGCTAGAGCTCAGGACTTCCCTTGGAGTTGTCCTGGTAATTGAAAGGCCTCCCCCATCTTCCTCATTCTCTGTTAATAAACAAAGGCACAACATGTGTTTTACATCTATTGAACCATTGTCACAGTTATACAGTACCATCATAGATTCAGAGAGGAATGGGAGGGGAAAGGGGAGTGTGATATTCGAACACCCGCCTCTCACTGATGATGAAGTGCAATTTTATTTGGGGGTTTGGGGTGATATCCTTTCTCCAGGTTCATCCCCAAAACAGTGAAGTCATAGGCACATACTCCTAATCAGAGGCAGCTTCACACAATTATCTTGTAAATTCTCACAATGAGTGGATCACAGGGACCGGTGTACCATGAGAACAGATAGTGTGATTAAGCACCAAGAAGTAGGCATTGTATGGCAGAAATCATGCACTAGAAATGCTTTCACATGTGGAATACACATAATGAAAGAAAACATGAATTTTCCCTGACAAATAGCATGAGCCTTCCCATGTATTCATCTGACAGACACTAGGTTAATTTCTACAGTGCAATGCAGTCCTGCAAACATGGATATAATAAGTGTCTTTACTTTTACAAATATGAGAAGTTAATTATATAATTACCATCTCATTCACTCAAACATTCTCAGCCATTATAAGGGAGAAATTACATGCAGTATATAGCATCACACATTCTGAAACATAACTGCCAAAGGTAACTCTCAAGAGCGATGTACAGTTTGGTTAAGAATGGTCATGATAGGCACTCAACGAATGTTCAGAGCGCACACAGGTTTTGCAATATGCATTGAGCGTGGTTTACAGTCATAAGCATATGCAAATCATCAAATCAGACAGACAATAGACATGGTAAGAATGTTTCACTGCGGTAGACATGACAGGTTTTGAGCAGCAGTTTTAGAGTCACTGTACAACGAATTCCTGTCTTCTTTTTACATTTTCTCAAGAAAATACTCGGCCATTCGTCTCTCTCTCTCTCACTTCATCAGGTTTACACATAACATATTAAATGATTTAGGTACCTGATGTGCAGATGACCACATCTTAAAGAATGCTTTTGGGCAAATTTTACCACTGCATCTTGAACACGTCCTTACGGGATGGAATCAAGGCTTCGACTGGCGGGCTAATTATGTATTAAGGAGCGTTACCAGCCCAAGGGTTACCCAATCAAATTGAGTCCCCACCATTCATCTTCCTTCCCCTAAACTAGAATCTTCGATTCTATTTTTAGTTAGGGTATCAAGACGGCTTACTGTGGTAAACTACTAAGTATTGAGAAATGTAAATGGACTGGGGATGCGAACGTCTGAAGACATCATGCTACATAGCCTCCCCATAAAAACTGTCATGGATACAATGACTGATAGGTCAGGCGTTCACAGTTCCCAGATCCTTTAAGTGGTGTCATCATTTACTCATCTCCCATTACTCCAACAAGAGCTGTGCATATGGAACCAATTGACTTTTCCTTTTTTAAGAAACATCTGCTCCAATATTCATCAGTCATGAATTTGGTGGCATTTGCAAAGACCATGAAGTTAGTCCTGCATGAAGTTCCATTTAGTCACTGGAAGTATGAAGAGTTATGACCACACTTAGTGAACTGCTCTCCAACTCATTTCTGACAATGCTCCACAGTCAATCTCCATGCTATTTTTCCTGTCCATGATGAATGATCTCTCAGAGTCACACACTTTCAAAGCATGAGTACCATTGAGATTCATTATGAGAAGTATTGGCTTTGCAACTAAACCAACTTCTGTATGTCTGATGAGAGTGGTATAATTCCATATGTCTCTCACTCATTTATCTTTATCAGAACTTCATTCTTCCCCTCGCCTCTGGAGAATGATAATCCTGTGAGAGTGTATTTAACTGAACACTTTCTCCAACAGTAATCTTGGCAATTGGAACTGGGTTAAAATTTTTGATCATCACCGGAGCAAAGACAATCACTTCCGGGTGAACTGTATAGCAGCCGCTGCAGAACTTAAGACTAAAATCTACTAAGTGCAGATTTGGTTAGAGTTTGACACAGGGTCTACCTTTCCAATAAGCCTCTTGTGTTTGCAGATGGTAGCAATTTCCCATTATATTTCCTTGACTTATTTCTGTAGTCTTACCATAGATTTAGAGGTGCACTTATTGGTTGAGATTTCCTCATTCCGTTAGGCCTCTATTTTGATTTGTTGTGAGAAGTGACAGCATTTTCTCTCCTTAGTTGCTAGATAGTTACAATAGTGAACAATCTCATTTCAGACTTGTCCGTGGATTGGCCACTCAGCGTCCATCTTGTGTAAGCTGTTTCCAACGTAGCAACTGATTTTGTAGATGTTATACTAACATCCACTAAGCTAGAATCCCAGGTGGAATTTCCAAATTGTTTTCAGCAACCCTCCAGCTAAGTGCTTTTGAATGGCTGGAATATCCGTTCTTTCTCTCCCACATGAGCAAACGTTTACTATCCGGCGAACAAGGCGTTTCCTCTCAGCCATAGAGAAGTCCGTCATTATCACAGCCACCTTTGAAGGGGTGTGATTATGTGGGTATAGCTTCATAGATCCCAATATTGACTGGAATTTTTTTTGAAGCAATTTTACTGACTTTGAGGATAGGACTGGCCAGGTCTTGTGAAGACATCTCGCAGATCAGTAATAATATAAGATTCCACTGCGGAATGCATGGTTCTTATTATATAAAGAGTCGACTGCTGAACTTGCAGAGATCTTTATCTTGAAAGGAGTCAGCTGTTTGAAACTGATCTTTCGTTAGTCCACTTTCGCAGACATTGTGTATAGAGTTTCAACTGCTGGAGTTGCAGTGGTCTCTACCATATAAGAGTTAACTGTTTAAGAACAGTAATCCTTATTAGTCCATTCCATCACAGACTTTGCTCTTGTCTAGAACTGAGCTACATTCCTACCATTTTTCCAGGCAGAAAGGTCTTCCCAATTGAGAATGAAAAAGGAGAAAGACATTAGTTACACTAACTTTGTCCGCCCTTTAATCTCCACCATTTTCCAGGCAGAAATGCTTTCTCAACTGAGGATGAATTGACGCCGACGTCGGAGACGGATCCTGTTTTATCTCTTCATGAAATTTTTCAGGTTGTCCACGTTATGCTCCTAGTCGTATGATACGCCAATGACATCAGGTTGGTTATCCATCGTTTCCCAGACACATACTTTGCGAACGCTCTCCATTGCCATATGAATGGCCAGGGGTCCAGTTATTTTGATGGCCTTCTTGGAGATTCAATGAGTTCACTCCTGGTGACGTGGATCCTAGTACACCAGAGATCACACCATCGAACAATAGACTAATGTCTTATAGACACCAGACTGTGGTCGGTGTTTATATGACCGCCCATGACATCAGGTAGAATCTTCCTTTCATCTCGTCCATTACGTATCAAGTACGCTTAATAATACCATTAATTCAAGAATGGCAAGTGACTGAGTTGATAAGGATGTTTTCTCCTGGAGATTCAATTGTGCTCACGCGCAGTAGCTTGATCAGGGCCACTGTCAGGGTCACACAACTGAAGAATAAACCCAACGTCTAATTGACACTGGACATTAGCCGGTACGAATACTGACTATACTGAGAGAGATTGCCAGTGAGGTGTCTTAATGGTTGCCCAAGTTTTCCATCAGGGTTCACACTCTCTGCTCTCAGTGTTGCCAACATGTTATGGGGACTGAGGAACTGAGTACCCACTATATGATGTGATGCAGTGATATTAAAATGTAAATACACTAATTCCCCTTTCTCCCATGTTAGCCAATAAGTTAGAAAATGGAGTAGGCCCCTATTAATTCCCTGGATAAAGTGTCTTAATTTATCTCAAGAAAAATCAAAGTTATCCTGAAATTAGCTGTCTATGTTATTTAAAAATAATTTGTGTCTTCTGGTTCTCAGGTACCTTTGATACTCATAGTGAACACAGTATGCACAAAATTACACAACATTATTGACAGTCCATTACATCAGCCCATCTTGAAACACAACATTATCATGGGTATAGCACACATGTTGCCACATAAGATAATTACATTTTTGTTCAACTACATTGTACAATGTGACATTTGTGAACAGTGATACATGCAATATTACCACCATTAATGAAACAACCACCACCCGAGATTTACTTGTGGGTTTAAACATCTGGACCTTTTGTCCACATTTATGTAATGAGATCCATTAACCACATCATAAAACTCTAAGCAATAGGTTTAATTTTGCGAGAGGTTACTCCCTGATTCTAATACAAACATAGATATCCTCCACAGGAGTCCCAGACAAGGTATACCCATAGTTTACATCCCGAGTCGTCAGACCTCGTTATGTTAATCCCATAAAAGGTATTCCCAGGGTTCAATTAGTGTATAGAGCACTCAATATGTGATTACCTTGAGGGGTGTTCCCAGGGTTCTAATTGCCTATATTAGTCCACAATATGTGATCCCCTTTTGCAGGTTATTCCCGGGGTCCAGTCGCGGATACAGGTCCACAACATGTGATCTCCTTTAGGGGTGTTCCCGGGGTTCAATCGCGGATATGAGGCCCCAACATGTGAGGTTTTTTTGTGGGTTTATAGAGAATTACAGAAGTTCTAATGAGTGAAGTTCTATAAATTATATCTCTCTATAAAAGATACAGGTTAGTAACAGCAAGTGTTGTCTAGAGGTATTGATATTTATTCTCGCATAACCCTTGTAGAGAAACCATTCAGAATTTTGGCTCATCGAGTACCCCCACTGTGAGAAATTAGACACAAGTTAAGTTCTACACAGAATTATTTATAGATGATTTCCCTTCTAGGCCATATATATATATAGAGAGAGAGATCTTGGCAGTTAGCCACAGTAACCAATGAAAGCAGTTCTCTCATCTTCCAGCTGACTGTGCTCTGATCGCCAACCTCATTTTTGATCTCATTACTTATTTCAAGTGACACAAGACACTTGGACAAATGATCACATTGACAATTGTACCATTGTAGTGAACATAAACAACAACAACTGTATTTTACACTGGTTGAACAAGACAACATGAGAAGATCTTGACAACAGTTGGACAAACATTCACAAAGAATGATCACACCAACAGGTTAGACAAGTCATACATCATGGAAGATACTTGACAACAACCACACAGACTTTCACAATCTCTGTAACCAACACAACAGTAGAGTAACAGTCACCATGAAGATGCTTGACACCAGTTGGACATTTCATTCTCAACAATGTACAAGACAATCACAGAGACATGTATCTAAAAAAACTGTTCTCTTACTACTAATACTTTTATTAATGTCTGATGAGATCAAGTGAAGACTCAGGCTTCATATTCTGCCAACAATTTACATCTCAAATATAAGTTTATATGCAAATTATAGTGACATTATCTATGAAAACCCAAACACATCACTCAATATCCCCACAGAAACATCAATCTAAATAAACCCTCCTCCCTCACATCTCTACACCATAGGTTATCCTACACCACAACACTTTAATCATGCTATCACTTTTCCAACCGTCAAATGAGGAAAACACATGATAAACCTATAGCCGGGCACAAGTATAGGGAGACACTGCTATACTGATCCGTGTACCGTCTTTTAGCACCAATGAAGGTGTTGGGAATGTCTCAGGTTTCAGCTTTCCCCATAATGTTTTTCCAGTTCAGGCTATTCCCCACTTTGACTAGTCCGAAGCAAGTGACAAACATGTCTTTCCGAAGGGTGAGTAGACTGTTCGCAAAGTTGATAATTTGGGATTAGTTTTACTTTTCAGTAGATGAAGATCTAAAAACTATTATGTCCCCATCATTCTTCTCTGCCAGTCTATCTCCCACAACAGGTTCTGATGTAACTGAATCACCACATCTAATTATCACTAATCCATTTTGGGAATTTGCTCTATGTTCTATACTTCTTCTCCATTAGCCTTTCAGCCAATATTAATAATAAGCTGTGATATAGTCTGCTCCAAGTGCACCTTTAATGTCCACTCTTAGCCAGTAGTGACATGCTGAAAACCAGGTAATCTCTCCTCTTAAGGTTTCTTCTTGAATTTATCTTGAAGATATAGCCTGGAGCTTTTACAAAATTGGAGAGTATCCCTGTTCTAGCTTTTCATAAAGACTATTTCTTCAGTGCCATCTGTATAGGCCAGAATTAGTGGATTCAGGCTGAACATTTGCAACTTGTTGTTCATGTGGTACTTTTTGGAGTTTGACTTTTCAGCTGGAGTTGAAGCTAGAGCTCAGGACTTCCCTTGGAGTTGTCCTGGTAATTGAAAGGCCTCCCCCATCTTCCTCATTCTCTGTTAATAAACAAAGGCACAACATGTGTTTTACATCTATTGAACCATTGTCACAGTTATACAGTACCATCATAGATTCAGAGAGGAATGGGAGGGGAAAGGGGAGTGTGATATTCGAACACCCGCCTCTCACTGATGATGAAGTGCAATTTTATTTGGGGGTTTGGGGTGATATCCTTTCTCCAGGTTCATCCCCAAAACAGTGAAGTCATAGGCACATACTCCTAATCAGAGGCAGCTTCACACAATTATCTTGTAAATTCTCACAATGAGTGGATCACAGGGACCGGTGTACCATGAGAACAGATAGTGTGATTAAGCACCAAGAAGTAGGCATTGTATGGCAGAAATCATGCACTAGAAATGCTTTCACATGTGGAATACACATAATGAAAGAAAACATGAATTTTCCCTGACAAATAGCATGAGCCTTCCCATGTATTCATCTGACAGACACTAGGTTAATTTCTACAGTGCAATGCAGTCCTGCAAACATGGATATAATAAGTGTCTTTACTTTTACAAATATGAGAAGTTAATTATATAATTACCATCTCATTCACTCAAACATTCTCAGCCATTATAAGGGAGAAATTACATGCAGTATATAGCATCACACATTCTGAAACATAACTGCCAAAGGTAACTCTCAAGAGCGATGTACAGTTTGGTTAAGAATGGTCATGATAGGCACTCAACGAATGTTCAGAGCGCACACAGGTTTTGCAATATGCATTGAGCGTGGTTTACAGTCATAAGCATATGCAAATCATCAAATCAGACAGACAATAGACATGGTAAGAATGTTTCACTGCGGTAGACATGACAGGTTTTGAGCAGCAGTTTTAGAGTCACTGTACAACGAATTCCTGTCTTCTTTTTACATTTTCTCAAGAAAATACTCGGCCATTCGTCTCTCTCTCTCACTTCATCAGGTTTACACATAACATATTAAATGATTTAGGTACCTGATGTGCAGATGACCACATCTTAAAGAATGCTTTTGGGCAAATTTTACCACTGCATCTTGAACACGTCCTTACGGGATGGAATCAAGGCTTCGACTGGCGGGCTAATTATGTATTAAGGAGCGTTACCAGCCCAAGGGTTACCCAATCAAATTGAGTCCCCACCTTTCATCTTCCTTCCCCTAAACTAGAATCTTCGATTCTATTTTTAGTTAGGGTATCAAGACGGCTTACTGTGGTAAACTACTAAGTATTGAGAAATGTAAATGGACTGGGGATGCGAACGTCTGAAGACATCATGCTACAGGCAGCAACAACAATGAACAGGTTAAGAAAAAGAGTCTGGGAGAACAGGAAGCTTACTGCCAAAACAAAAGTCCTTGTCTATCAAGCCTGTGTCCTTAGTACTCTTCTCTATGGCAGTGAAACCTGGACAACTTACTCACACCAAGAGAACAATTTAAACAGATTTCATATGCGGTTTCTGCGAAGAATTCTTGGTATTAAGTGGCAAGACAAAATCACAAATACTGAAGTATTGGAAAGATCAGGTTGTGTGACAGTTTATTCCATGCTCAGTCTTCGTAGACTTAGATGGATAGGACATCTTAGGAGGATGGATGATGGTAGAATACCAAAGGATATCTTTTTTGGTGAATTACAGATGGGTAAGAGATCTCAGGGTCGGCCTCTACTACGATACAAAGATGTGTGTAAGCGGGACATGATTGATACAGGCATTGATAATGCACATTGGGAGCACGTCGCCGCTGAACGTGTTGCATGGAGGGCAAATATCAGAAATGGAATAAAGTCAAAGGAGAAAATTATTGCAGAAAAGTCACACACCAAGCGTTTGAGACGTAAGATGGTGCATGATGGTGGAAATGACCACGTGTTCACATGCACCCACTGTGAACGGACATTTACAGCGCAAATTGGCCTTATCAGTCACACTCGCTACCGCCATAGTTAAAAGTTATTATACCTTTTTAAAGCACAAACTATCGTCTGTCAAGACGGCAAGGTGCCAATGATGATGATTTGTATGAACTGACTTTTAAAGAATGGGCTAGATCATGTATTATTTAAGGTGGACATTATCACATCATAAGAGACCAGTATTTTTCGTTATATGAAACTGATATTATGTTTATTATTTTAAAATAGTCACTTTACAGCGGTATCGCGTCAGTACCAACACCAGGAGTATGTAAAGCCTGAGTACATTCATTGCTGCTATTTACCTCTTTCAGTCTCACTACTTGATAAATCCTGATCAGTATTAGAGATCAATCTGACATGTGGGCTCAAGACTTTGAGGAGCTTCTGTATAGTCCAATACCTGAAGACCTAACCAGACCTCCAACCTGAAGAAGTGGAGCCTGATATCAACGGTGAGACATCACCTAAAGAAGAAATTAGTACAGCTATCAATACATCTGAAGGATGGGAAAGCTGCTGGTTCTGATAGTATCCCAGCTTAGACTATTAAAGTCAGTATAACATCTCAACTGAATTACTGCACAACTACATGTCAGACAGAAGAAATACTAGCAGGTTGGAGAGAAAGATATCTTGTGAAGCTGGCAAAGAAAGTGGGTAGAGAGACTGACAGAGATAGAAAGACCGATACTATTGAAACAGAGTGAGAGAGAGAAACAACGACTGAGACAGGGAGAGGCATAGAGATAAACCTGTCTTTGAATGGATTATTTAGGACCATATTATTGTGTGACTGAGTAGGGAAGAGGTTACGGATGCGATTCGTAATCCTGTACTCGCGGGTTCGAAACACAGCGGTGCTGGTTTTTCGCAAACGTTATAGGTGCCTGTTGTTCAGAAAGCAATGGCAAACTACTGAACATAACGATTGCCCATGAATCACGAACAGCCAAACTGCTGGGGTTGACTGCTACATACTGTGAAAACTATATTTAACTATCTATTTGTTGTTTGAGAATTTCCGGTAGCGATGCTTTAAGTTGAGAGTTAAAAACACGGCGAGAAAGAGAACCAAGCACCTCATCTAATAATGTTTTGACTAAGTGTATAGGTATTCATTAATAAATCGAAACTGTATTTTAGAAAGTAAAGGACCAAGTTTTATTACACGCCTTGTGGCTGAGACACTATTGCATTACATAAATTGTCGTTTTCAAGCTAAAGGGAAAGAATACGAGTTTGCGTCTAAACGTATGGCGATATTTCTTTATTTGATGCTTTCCCTTGATAGTTAAGACTAATGACGGTTTTTTTTTCTCCATATCCCTTACAGGACGTTGCAGTCAACATCAGCATTTTTCAGCTGCTGTTGATGTACTAGGCAAGATTACGCTCAGTAGGTTGCCATTTCTTTCTGAGTGACCTGCTCAGATGCGCCGTAAGTTACCAATGCGGCGAGAACAGTTACCGATTCTCGCTCAGGTTACGTTACTCACGAGAATATACAGGATTACGGAGAAAGACGTTAACGCCTAGGCCAGGGAGACGGTTACTCCAAATACGTGTGCTAAATCCGCATGTTGAGCAAATTAATTTGTAGGTATACCACTTCATTGGGGGGGGGGGGGGGGGGGGGGGTGTGTGTTGCAGAGTTTTCTCTTCCTTCTCTAAGATCGGTTCTGGAATTTCACACCTACAGAAAACGTAAACAGATAATGATACAATACAACAACAGACAGATTGGCTAGGGTTATGGTAAACGATCTTACAAATGCAAATTTTCATTAATTTATGCCTGCTCAAATTAGAAGCATTAAATTGGTATGATACAATCGCCAATGTGGAGCGCACGGGACAGAACTAGACAAATATCAATGAACCAAGCAGTTATAAACATATTTCAGGCGAACG
>OY992893.1:82469844-82644844 GCA_963921405.1 Cepaea hortensis
ACCCTTTGAAAATAAAGTTTGTTCGTTCGTTCAAGCTGGTTCTATTTCGTGGTGGAAAAAAAGCTAAAATTACCGTGCATTCAACAGGACAATTATTTTGGAAAGTATTTTCTTCACATGAAACCTGATAGCACAAGCAAAGTTAGTTGATTAGCCCATACAGGACGTCGTAGTCAACACCAGCATATGTTTTTTACCTGTTTGTAATTTACTAGGTACATTTACTATTAGTAGTTTGCCATTGCATTCTGAACCGCCAACGCTTATATGAAAATCAACCAGGGCGGTCTGCTTACAAATCGCCAACAGCTGTGCTTCGAAAGCGGTTTGCAGTATACAGTATCTAGACCATTTATTTGGCGTCCCTGTGGTCCTAGACTCGAAACCTTTCATAAGTTGAGAATTGTACGTGACTAAATGGTTCCAGGGTCGACACCTATTCATGAAATTGTCAATTTGGTTTTTTTTGTTTTTTTTTATGGGGGAGGGGAGAGGGGGAATATTGGCAACATTTACCACGGACTGCTGCTGCTGGTTCCATTTGTATTTGGGCACTTCACTGACTGTCGAGGATAAGTTACATAAATAAACACACGTATTATTGTTTGACGCTCACAGAAGGGAGAAGAAAGAAATAGAGACTAGAGGACGCACTAGACAACATGAAATTTGAAAGCTATAGTTACCAACCGGGATTCGAACCTGTCACCTCCAAATGGCGACAGCGCCTCGTTGCAGGAACAAGTGTACTTCGACGCATGACTAACTAGAAACTCCAGAAAAGTGTCTTCATTAGTCATGTCTATCATAGACATGAACCTAACAACTATGGAATATAGACAGAATTTGTATTAAACCATTGAGATAGCACCATAGGTCTCATAATTTATATTAAACCAGCATAGGTCAAATAACAAACACACAAACACATCGGACCGTAAATGCTGTACGGAGCATATATGGAAATGTCTGGAATCCCGCGATGTCGGACATTGACTCAACTCAACGCTCATAAAGTCCAGTTTGGACAAAAACATGTGTCTAGCAATAGGATCCCAATCTGTGTGTGTGTGTGTGTGTGTGTGTGTGTGTTTGTGTGTGTGTGTGTGTGTCTGTGTGTGTGTATCTTATATATAAAAAAGGATGTGTGTGGGTGGGTGTGTATGTCCTTTATGCGTTCGCGAACGGTCCATCCGATTGAGATGAAATTGTCTACACGTCTTCCTCTCATTCCCGCGCTGCCAACTGTGATATTTTTTTAGTGTAAAATCGGCTGCTTACTTAATATTATTTAATTTTTCATTTTTCATTGTAATTTCTATATAGCAAGGGGACTTAACTCTGCAAAAGTTATTTCAAGGGGCATAACTTTTAATAACTTTTCTGTATACCTTATAGTCATATTGTTGCATGGTTTTCAAAGATTTATAAACTCTTTGTCTATAGTTATTTACCGGCATATGAGTTATAATAAATCATGATACAATCATTAGGGCATTTTCAAAGTTTTCATAAAAATAATGCATAATGCAAAACATTGTAACTCATCTTTTTATGCTTAAGAAGTTATCTACAGTCATGTTGGTAATTAGAAACAGTTTTCATTAAAAATAATGTATGGTGTGTGGAAGGACATTCTTTTAAGTTACTTTTTTTTGTTGTATGAATTTAATGAGACGCTCCCCGCCAGGAGCTGGGCGAAACCACGCCGGGTCAGATAGATAGACAGACCCACCTTTTCGCTGCAGTTATCTACAGGCATATGTGTTATAATCCTCCTCCTCCTCCTCCTACCCTCTTCCTCTTCCCCTCCCCCTCTCCCTCTCCCTCCTCCATCCTCCTCCTCCCTCTTTCTCCTCCTCCTCCCTCTTCCTCCTCCTACCTCCTCGCCCTCCTCCCCCTCCTTCTCCCTCCTGCTTCTCCCTCCTCCTCCCTCCTCCTCCCTCCTCCTCCCTCTTCCTCCTCCCTCCTCCTCCCCCTCCTCCCTCCTCCTCTCCTCCTCCTCCCCTACTCCTCCTCCCTCCTCCTCCCTCCTCCTCCTCCTCCCTCATCCTCCGCCCTCCTCCTCCTTCCTCCTCCTTCCTCCTCCTCCTCCTCCTCTCTCTGCCTATCTCTTCCTCCCTCCTCCTCCTCCCTTCTCCTCCCTCCTCCACCTCCCTCTTCCTCCTCCCACCTCCTACTACTCCTTTTTCTTCTTCTGCTGCTGCTGCTGCCGCCGCTCCATTTACCCAAGTTAATTGTTGGGGAAGATGTAAAGATCTTTCAAGTGCTCTTTCTAATGCTTTTTGTAAGTTGGTCTTCGTTTATCTAAGGTTGTTCTAACTGCAACCAATAAATGATTAGACAGACAGGCAGACAGACAGACAGACAGAAAGGGAGGGACAGACAGACAGACAGACAGGCAGGCAGGCAGGCAGGCAGACAGGCAGGCAGGCAGACAGACAGACAGACAGATAGACAGACAGACAGACAGACAGTCGGGAACGGGAACTTATATGACTACTTATATGAATTAAATGAGATGCTCCCCATCAGGTGTGGGCGAAACCGGGCCGGGTCAGACAGACAGACAGACAGACAGACAGACAGATAGATATTCGGGAACGGGAACGGGAGCTTATATGACTACTTATGTGAATTAAATGAGATGCTCCACACCAGGAGCTGGGCCGGGTCAGACAGACAGACAGACAGACAGACAGACAGACAGACAGACAGACAGACAGACAGACAGACAGACAGACAGACAGACAGACAGATAGTCGGGAACGTGAACGAGAACTTATATGACTACCTATATGAATTAAATGAGATGCTCCCCACCAGGGGCTGGGCGAAGCCGGGCCGGGTCAGCTAGTGTGTGTATGTATGTATATCTCATCTCATCTCTCTCATCTCATCATGTTCCTCTTGTACCTTGCGGTGTCGAGGTGAAGTATAAACTTCGTGAGAGTGCCCGGTTATGGGCTTCGTATATCGACATTCCCATGGATTCTGTTATTCCCTCCGTCCAGCGTTTACGTGGTCGGCCTCTTCCTCTGTTTCCATCTGGTCTGTACGTCATTGCCTGTTGTGGCATGCTGTTGACTGGTAGCCTACTTGCATGGCCAAACCATTGTATGTATATATATATATATATATATATATATATATATATATATATATATATATATATATATATATATATATATATATATATATATATATACATTTTATAAATATATATATACATTTTTTTTTGGGGGGGGGGGGGTGGGGGGGGGGGGTGGCCCTCGCTTTCGTTGAATTCAATCGTAGTCCATACTCAGGATACTATTTCTATCTCAGAAAAATGGGTTTGAAGGGCAAGAGGGTCAACTTCATTGCAACGTGTTTTATCCCATATGGTTCGGTCTCTTTCAGCAAAAGAAAACAAAACAGTTCGGGGGGGGGGGGGGGTGGCTTCCGAAAGCGTCGCACAAAGCACGAACTCCGTAGCTCCAGCGACGTACCGCAGGAGTTCTTAAGAAAATTACACCCGTGAACAGAACAACGTGGGCTGGATTCAAAGCCACAACATTAGGAACGTAAGGCAAGTTGTGTAACCACTTGGCCACGGCGATTTCTTACGCCAACCTCTCTAATCCAAGTTAGTCTGTGTGTGCTGTGTGTGCTGTGTGTGCTGTATCTGCTGTGACGAAATATGACCTCTAACTGTAGGCGTGAGCGGTTATCGTCCCCCACCTCACGTGATCATCAGTCTTTGATCGGGTCTGTATTCTCCCAATTATATCACGTGGCCACGCCAGGTATTTCATCATCATCATGTGCCATGCCAATAAGCATAAATAGTTTCTGAACCCGTTGACGATAGCGAGAGTTCTACATCATAGTCCCCAATATATCATATTTTGGTACGGGTGGGGAGAGATCTCTACACAAACCACATTCTCATAGTCGGAATCCCATTTGAGGATTAAACGAACTGAACACCGACAATTTTAATCCCCAGGGTTGAAGAGGATATTATTATTACCTTGCAGAAAAATATGTTTAAAAAAAAACAAAAAAAAAACAAACAGATGTGTGGAAAAGAAAGGATTAACGAACAAGAAGCGAATACAAACCAGCCTTTCTACCTGCAGCCTGTTTCAACCTGTTTAACCACCTGTTGTGACCCGTGGGAAGAACCAGGTATAAACAAGTGTTGCCGAGTTCCTTACCTGAGACAGCGGTGATTTAAGACAACCACGTGCTTGACACGACTAGGTTCCTGGCTTGTCATTCACCCGGTAATTGTTGGATGCGATCGGAAAGTGTGTGTAATTTATTTTGACCAAGAACATGTTACGAGTATTTTTGCGTTTGCATGGGAAGTAATTGTACCTAAGGTGTTAATGTATTTTTAAAAAAATTCTTATAGGTTTTGTGGTTTAACTCTTTACTTATTTCTAACCATTGACGGCGTCTTTTCTTATGTATCGTTTTTCTTATTATCTTGTGGACGTCGTAATTCATTCGTATAGAAAAAGGCACATTAGCGATTAATGGGGATCTTCGCCATCGAGTTCCGAACAGGTTCATAGATGCATTGATCTAATTATTAACATCCCAGTCTGCATAAAGTGACTGATAGCGCTAGTTCTGTGTTGATTAATCAACATCTTGTGCCTTTGAGAAAGTTCATATCTGGGGAGCGGCCCGCCTCGCTCCCATTTCCCTCACTCAGGACACAGAAACAGATTCCCAGGTGTCCTTAAAGTCATCTCCTCTTCTTCTTCTCCCGTTTACCTCAGTGAAGTGTTGGGAAGGTGGGGGGGGGGGGTGTAAAGATGACATGGTTATATCTTACGATAAGGCTTCAAATGAAAATCTTAATGTGTGTGTGTGTCTGTGTGTCTGTGTGTGTGTGTATGTGAGAGAGAGAGAGAGAGAGAGAGAGAGAGAGAGAGAGAGAGAGAGAGAGAGAGAGAGAGAGAGAGAGAGAGAGAGAGAGAGAGAGAATATATTCTGAAAAGGTAAAGACCAAATGTATTATTTGTCGATGTGGTCACCACAGCGTTCAATGCATGTCCTCCAGCGCCGATAAAGTGCTTGGATTCCTGTAGAAATAAATTCACTTGGTCGCGTGTGAAACCACTCATGCACCACCTGCTGTATCTCTTCATCGGACCGAACAGTTTTTAAATTTCCTATTCCACTCATACACTTGCTGGAATGGCAGGCAAGCATCACGATATTGGACTTTATTCGCCAATGAATTTCTACAGGTTTCACCCCTTCACTAATCAAGAAACGGATAACAGTACAGTGCTCCGCTTTGGTGCATTAAGAAGTAGGGCCATCCATCATGTGCCATGCCGGTAAGCGTGGACAGTCATGTACTGCCATGTCACTCGATCACCAGAGTCGTGGATCAGCTCTGTATTCCTGTCTCAACCATGCCACGTGGCCAAGCTATCCAGGTATTTACTTCTCGGTCTTCCCCTTGGTCTCTTCCCTTCGATCTTGCCAGTCGTCACCAAGTTCTCCAAGTCATTTCTTCTCATAACATGCCCAAAATATTTTGACTGTCTACGTCTAAAGCCTCTACTCAGTTTACGATCTTCATTTCTTGAAGGACTTGTTCATTGGTTTTTCTGTCTGCCCATGATATTCTTTGCATTTTCCTCAGAAACCACATTTCCACAGCCATTAGCTGTTTTTCAGCTTGACTGCTTATTAGAAGTAGGGCTGTCATCTTTAAATATTATGACGTCATCGTGTTCGTCTGTACCGTGATGTCACGTACTTATCTATCCTGACATCATTAACAACAATATTGACAGGTTACAAGACAATGGCATGGTTATTGTAATTTCTATCACACTTTTAAGGTTTTCATTTGAAGCCCCCTCGTAATATATTTCTCCGAGGATGTGAAGTTTCAGTAACGGTCTTGCACCCCCTCCTCTCTAGTTCCTGAGCTTAGAGAATGGAAGACGAGCTCTGCAGCAGTCTCCGTAGACATTTTCCTACGGTACCAAGTCGTGACCAAAGATTCTAAACCAGTGGTTCTCAACCATTTTTAGGCCCGTGCACCCCTTCACCATATGCTCAGAATATCACCCCCCCCCCCCTTTCTCCCCCTTTTTTTTATTTCCTCCTTATAAATTCCCCCTGCCCCTACACAGTATACGTAAAAATGGAAGCTAACTTTAATAACACATACTAGAACAAGTCTGAACGTCTACATAAAACGTGATTTGCAGGTTTTTTTTTTTTTTTTAATTCGCATATTCTTTTACAGGACATCTTTGTCAACAGCAGCATCTTTCAGCTGTCCCTTGGCAAGATTACGCTCAGTAGTTTGCCATTGCTTTCTGAGCGGCCGGCTCAGTTATCCCGCAAGTCACCAGCGGGGGACGAACCGCTCCCAGTTCTCGCCCGCTACGACACTCCACGTGATAAACGGGATTACGGAGAAAGTGGTGTAACCCCTCGGCCAGAGAGACCGGCGATTTGCAGGTCTACTTCCATTATAAAACGAATTTAAGAAGAAGTACAGAACCGCAAAATATGGAGGAAAAACAATATCAAGTATCAGTTCTTGTATTAGTGCGATCTTGAAATAATCTTAATCCCCCCCCCCCCCGGAAACCCTAAAAGTTCCCCCTAGGGGAGGGGGGAATTCCCCACCGGTTGAGAACTACTGCTCAACACCAACCTGACAAAGGCTTTTCAGTGCTCATGCGACCTGAACGTCTAATGCATAGAACTGAAGAGTTAAAACTTAACAGTCCTTTAAAGTATTCACAACCAACCAACAACCAACGCAGTCAAACTATACGTTTTCTCTCCCGCTTTCCAGTTTCACAGCTGACTATATTTATTATTCGGTAAATTTCGTTAAAAATGTTAATTACGTTTTTTTTTTTTACCAGAACACGTTTCAAGTCTGACAAATGGCGGCGTTACAAGAAACCATTTGCCTGCACTTGATCTCCCTAACCCTCATTTGCTTGAAGCATTTCTTTTAACCGTTACATCTGTTGTTAGATTAATGTGTCAGGTTTTCGAGGAGTTAATAAATCTACAGGATCTAGAGCTCTGGAAGAGGCTCTAATATTCTATTTTATCAAGCTAACCGCTCCGGACTAATTCAGTAGATAGGTATATAATTAATGTAGTGAACAGACATCGCTTGTAAATTTAACTCACGTACTACAAAAGTATATATAAATATAGGTCACGGTTGATTTATTTTCCCAGCAGCCACAATTTTCGCCAAAATGATTATACACCTTGCTTGTGGAACGTTTGTTCGATAAGATTTTTTTTTCGCTCGCTTTAAATTCAAGCGTAGTCCATACACGCCGGTCTCTCTGGCCGAGGGGTTACAACACTTTCTCCGTAATCCCGTTTATCACACAGAGTCTCGTAGCGGGCGAGAGCTGGAGGCGTTTAGATCTCCGCTGGTGACTTGCGGGATAACTGATCCGGCCGCTCAGAAAGCAATGACAAACTACAGAGCGTAATCTTGCCAAGAAATCATCAGACAGCTGAAAGATGCTGCTGTTGACAGCGATGTCCTGTAAAGGATATGCGAATTTAAAAAAAAAAAAAGTCCATGCACACGCTAATAGTAATAGTTGTGCACTGGACTGATTTGTGCGTGTGGATTTGTTTTCCCAATTACTAGTTCCTGTGAGACATGGACATAAACTAAACAAGCTTGACAGTGCATAAATGCCTTTGAATATAAATGTTATTGACGGGTTCAAGAATATCTTGGATAAAGAAAAGAACAAATGCATCCATACGAAAAGAGCTGAATATTGAAGATGGTTGGCTATTAAAGACGAAATAAATTAAGAACATTAAAATATTTTGGTCACTTGAAACTTCGTGAAAGTTTGGAGAGAACAATAATGGAGGGGTATATGCCCGGTATGTAGTGTCAGCTTCCAAGTGAATTGTCTGTAGCTATGCACTGTATGTAGAAGACCTAAATGGAATCAGCATTGGAGGACGAAACATAAATAACATTAGATATGCAGATGATACAGTATTGATTGCAGACAATGCACAGGATCTGCAACAATTAGTAGACGCTGTGGTTGTACACAGTGAGCAGCTGGGGTTGGAATTAAATTGTAGGAAGACACAGGTTATGGTCGTCACTAGGAAGAACGAAGTACCACAATGTAATATACAAGTAAATGGGAATATTCTTCAACAAGTGAATCGGTTCAATTATCTCGGAACAGTCATAACATCTGATGGCAGATGCCTTGAAGAGATTAGAACAAGAATCGCCATTGCGAAAGTAGCCTTTAGCAAGATGAAAAACATTCTGACCAATAAAATGATGTCAATTGAAACGAGAAAAAGAGTGTTGAGGAGATACATAGAGCCTGTTCTTTTGTATGGATGTGAAACTTGGACAATGTGCAGTCAAGCTGAAAAACATCTGATGGCTGCAGAAATGTGGTTTCTGAGGAAAATGTCCCAAATAACTATGTCTCAATTTTCTCATGTATATTTCATAGCCCTGGCTTTAAATAGGTCTTTCCCTGCCAACCCTCCTCCGTTTCCCCCGGACTCACTGTCACTCTCTATTCGACCTCAGGACCTATTTCCTGCAGGGTCGTTCTGGCTGACACGCATACAACATGACGTTCTTCAACATATTTGTAATTGTAAATTTAATAACTCAATACATAACAGCACAGAAAAAAAAAATATCTGACAATTAACTCATAAACATCTACACACAATCTAGAGAGAAAACTAATCCATACAATATCAACACAAATATAAATCTCCTAGCTCATCGTTTTCCATATTGTCCCATGAATTCACAACCACCTCATGGCAAGTTCACTGGTCTTTATTTCCCGCGTAGGTTGTTCGAACAACAGGGTTCCATAAATCCAGGATTCCAAGTTTCCGTGTCCTACACGAATGTAGTGTGTCCAATGGTTAGGGAAAGTGCCCTGGGATCACGGGGCACAATTTTGGTGGGGAAATACTCAAGGAGAATAAATAGGATATATGTACGGGTGTGTCCGTGACTTAGGCGGGATCTAGCCCAAAATGCAAACATACTCGATCCCAGCTCAACGAAACGCCTGCCGAGGTGTCTGAAAGTATTCGTTCGGGCCCGCCGTGGTTCTATCTGGTATAGCCCAACAGCAGCAGGGACTTCATAGTAAACATAATGTTCTATGTCGATGCTCTGTCGAAACTTCCGGCTATATTCGCCGTCAAAAGAAGGATCCTGTAAAGTTAAAACAATTTTGAGAGCCTCTGGTGTAAACTTCAGATACAGCCGGCATGGAGATTCCAATGGTCTCAGCATGTCGGTTGCCATACATAAAATCCATACAATTACCTAGTATTCAATTGTCTTCATACCACACTCCTCTCCACACTCATACCATGCCTTTATTAATATTGGGCACATACCTTCTCAGGCTTCCCTCTCACTTGCAAACCTTGCCTTTCTCACGACAAAGCTATTGTGGAGTAGTGTGCGTAATTATGTATGTTTCCTACTCTTAACTAATTCATAATAGTGGGTCTGTATGGACCGCAGTGCATCTCCCTCCCCCATCCCTAGCAAGAACAGGAAAGAGGAAACTACCCTGTCCGGCCGCCGCTCTTGTCTGAGCTGTCACCGCAATGTATCGGCCGTGTCTCACATAACCCATATATTCAGATGAGTTCAGGTTCTCTCAGGGAGACAGGGAAGTCCATTTATACTCCCAACATCCTCCTATCGACCAGGAACCACCCGGTCCACCTGCCCCCCCCCCCCATCAGCCGAAAGACGAAAGAGATAGCACAGTGGATCGCCTCTTCTGGCTCAAGAAGATATAACTCAGATGGGTGGAACCGGTCCCCACGGAGTCCTTCCCCTCGACATGCCATAGCTATAGAATGTTTATATTCAAATGAAAGATGACACTAAACAGAGGTAAAGCCATAGGAAGAAAGATAGCCCCCCACCCCCTTATCCGCCGCCAAGAATATGCGACCTCATCTGGGAAAAGATATTGCCCCGATTTGTTCCCCCGCCATGCCCAGATCTAGATGCTTAGCCAAATTGGCAAGACTGCCGTTTCACCAAATCGTCTCATTATTTGAGACGACCAAGCTTAATATGCCCAGGTCTGGCAGGACCTATTAATCTACAATTACCTTTCATATCCCAGCCGTAGGATGCGGCACTTTATCTGTAAAATTCTTTAAAACTTTAATACATTGTGCCGACCACAACCGACAAGGTTGACAACGGACTTTTCACGCCCAAACCATTACCCTAGGTCATATTTGGTGCAAGGCGCGCCATTGGGTTTTCCCGAAGAACAGATAGATTTCAAAGTATTCGTGTCAATTGCTCGGGTTATGAAAGTACTCCAGAGAATCCCACTCCGAAGGAATTGAGCGGATAGGTATGAGGACATGGGCCACTGGGGTTTCGCTACAACATAGAGCCTGTTCTTTTGTATGGATGTGAAACTTGGACAATGTGCAGTCAAGCTGAAAAACATCTGATGGCTGCAGAAATGTGGTTTCTGAGGAAAATGCAAAGAATACCATGGACAGATAGAAAAACCAATGACCAAGTACTACAAGAGACAAATGAAAATCGTAGATTGATTAGAGAAATTAGACGTAGACAGTCAAAAATTTTTGGACATGTTATGAGAAGAAATGGACTGGAGAACTTAGTGACAGCTGGCAAGATTGAAGGGAACAGACCAAGAGGAAGACCGAGAGGAAAATACCTGGATGGCTTGGCCACATGGCATGGACGAGACAGGAACACTGAGCTGATCCACGACTCTGGTGATCGAGTGAAATGGCGAATCATGACCGCCCACGCTTTCCGGCAGGGCACATGATTGATTGATTGATGCACTGTATGATTCCAAGTGAAAAGCCTGTAGCTGTGCAGTGTCTGATTTCAAGTGAAAATCTGCAGCTATACAGTGTCTGATTCCAGGTGAAAAGTCTGTAGTTATACAGTGTCTGATTCCAAATGAATAGCTGATTCCAAAGTGTGAAGTCTGGACCACATTACTTTGTCTGTTTTTAGGCAGAAAGTCTACACTGTGTTACTTTATCTTATCAAAACTGAGAGGAAAGACCAGGAGAACTTTAAATCAGATAGCGCTAGGAACGATTCAACGCTGTTGAACGAGGGGACGGAGCACATATGGTAATGTCCTGAGAGCAGTGATGTCGGTTCTTTACTCAACTCAACTGAACTCAACTTTATCTTATTCCCAAGTTTAAAAAAAAATTATAAATAAATAAAATACCATTGAACCAAGAGGTGGAGAAAAGGCGCTGGCACTGGCTGCATAGGCCATAGACTGAGAAAACCTGAGAATAGTATAACTAGAAGCACCTTTGTCTGGTATCTGCAGGGCGAAAGAAAAATTAGAGGAAGAAGACCTAAAAACGCAAGGAGACGAGAAGTGGAGACATAAATTAATAATATAGGGAGGGCACGAACGGAGCTGCATGGGATAGCTAAGGATAGAAGAGCTTGCAGAGAGTTGGTTCAGGGACCGTATCCCAATAAAGGATAACGTGTGAAAGACGAAACAGTGAAAAGCCTGTGCTAGGCTCTGTCTGGTTTCAAGTTTTTAAAAAAAAGTGTCGATCATGGCCGTGTATCGTTTTCTAAAGGATAAAAAGCAAGAGAATGTTACAATTTCTCACAAGACTTCATTTACTGAAAGGTCGTCTTTCGTTTGTTTCAGAGATGTCAAGAATAGTTAATTGTTTTTAACAGACGCCACTGAAAACCTTCATTGTTGGCTGGCTCAGTAACACTTCATTGTCTTCTTCTTTTTTTTTTTTTTTTTTTTTGGTCATAAAAAGATTGCGTTGTGTTAGTTAACAGCAAAGATTGTTATTTGCTTCTTTCGGCCGATCAGCTCACGTTTACCACGGCAGATTTTAAGACAGGAGCTGCCTTCTGTCTATCTGAATGTCTCTCTGTGTATTTGTATATGTCTTTGCCTGTCTAGGACTCTGTCTATGTGATTGGTGAAATAATTGTATGTCTGTTGAACAATTACTCTGTCAGTCTATGTTTCTGCGTGCCAATCGATGTATCCATCCGCCATCTTCCGCAGGGCCACTTGTGAGTCTTTCTACCTGTTCTCTTGCCTGCCTACATTCTATTTCCCTTTCTTTCCGCCCCAATCTCTTTATTCTCTCATTACCCGTTCCTTTCCCTTCATCAACAAACGTAACAATATTCTTAACTGCCATAGAGAGTATAGAACCACAGAAGCACGTTTCTTGCCACGCTAGATATCCAACGTGATTGTACCGCTTTTCGTGGGATCTTCAACCACCAGAAACATTTACCCTCGTCTTACTTTCGTTCTCCGCCCAGCCAGAGCATTTCTATTGACATATATCCGAGTCTTATCTACGCCTTCTGGGGATCAGTCTTGTAGTTATCTAGAGCTGCATCATCCCAGCCTCCTCCTCTCTCTGTCTGTCTGTCTGTCTCTCTCTCTCTCTGTCTCTGTCTCTCTCTCTCTCTCTCTTTCTCTCTCTCTTTCGTCCTGGATCTCTCCCTCGCTCTCTATATCTCTCTCGCTGTTTCTCTGTTTCTCTCTCTCCCCTCTCATCCTTCATATATCACTAATGTGCCACATCTATCTATGTATCTATCTATGTGTCTGTATGTCTGTCTGTCTGTCTGTCTGTCGCCTTAAATCCCCATGGGTCACTAGTGAAGTTCTCGAAATCATGAGAGAGCGGGATACAGACCACACAAATAAAAACTTCATCAACTACCGCAGACTAAGAAATAAAATTAAATATGAAATTCGTAGGATAAAAAAAAGTTCATTTTAAAAATTTGATTGTAGATAAGTCAAATAACACAAAAATATGTGAGGCTATTAATTCGCTAACCAACAAGAAACACTCTTCAGAGTCAGCAACAGCAAACTCTATAATATGCGAGAATTTTAGTTGTTTCTGTCAATCAGAAATAGAGAATCTAAAGTCTTTAATACCAATCTCATAATGTAATTTAAGTTCACTGTCATGATTCTGTGAGGAGAAATGCACTAGACATATTCCCGCTGAGATTCCCTTGATGTCGGTTGCAGAAGTATATAAATATCTCACAAACATTAAGGCAGCAAACTTACACGGCCTAGATAGTGTCAGTAATAGAACTCTTCGCTGTGCCGCACCAGTCATTAGTGAGTCTTTAACGTTTACATATAATCAATGCCTGGCCAAAAACTATGTCCCATCTTCATTTAAAATTAAATTAAAATTTAAAGTTTATCCTCTACTTAAAAATGACTCAAATTATAATAGCGACTTGGGTAATTATAGACGTATTCCCTAACTAGCGTCGCCATCAAAGCCATTAAAAAAGCACATTCATAAAATAACATTACTTCATTTAATTAACAACGATCTAATAATTGACAGTCAATCTGGGTTTAGACCTAAATATTCTTGTTGTAGCGCTCCAACACAAATGACCGAAAATTGGTATTTTAACATTAACAATGGCGACATTTGTGGAGCAGTGTTTGTAGAATTAAAAAAAAAAGCTTTATATATGGTAGATCACGATATTCTATTTATTAAATTGAAACAAATGAAGACCAGTCCCAATATGGTGAACCTAATTACGTCATCTTTATCCGACAGACAGCAAGTCGTGTCCTTTAACAACCGTCTATCAAGACCCACAAAGCCTAATATTAGTGTGCCTCAGGGCTCAATACTAGGTCCGCTGCTTTTTGCAGTTTATTGTCACAGGAGGAAGAATGTCAAGGACAGGAAGATGTAATTTCCTATACTTAGGTGCTCAAAGACAAAGAAGCGCAACACTGACTTTTAATGGGCCAGAGAAGAAAAGGACAATAAGAAGAAGTAGAGAGAGAGAGAGAGAGCACTGTATATATTCTCCTCAGTTAACAAGAAAAGGGGTAAAATTAGACAGAAGATTTCAGGAGTTCTTAGGGCGGGGGATATACTGTTGTACACCCCAGACAGAAGATTACACTGTTGGACTGTAACAGGATCAATGAGTTTACACAACAAACTACATACTAAACAAAACAAATTAAGAACAACAAAATTAGGCTTTTATTGACAGAACTGCATGATTTAGTGACAAACAGGCATCCGGACATGTCACATAACTGACATATACATACATGGGAACCTATGTTCCCACAGTAATCACTGCTGCCTAACATCGCTATGTACATGAATAGGTACCCATCTCCACAAACCAAAAAGGACATGGCAACAACAGAGCCTGAACGTAAACAACAACGGTAACAACAGGTATGGACTCTATTGTTATCATCTCAGGACTCATGGACAGTCGGTACATACAGAAATGGGAATCTGAAATCCCACAGTTAGAGATAACTGCTGCCTAGCACTGACAACAGGGGCGGTCTCTGAATGACAGTGAAACCTCAATCATGTTCAGTTGAGTCGAAGGGCACCCTCAATACCCACACAAGACACCCGCATCACATAAGTCGACTGGGACCAGATACAGCGAAGAGCCATAACATAACGAATAACAAAACTATAACCCTAACAGCAGAGATATAGTGGCATAAACAGGTATAAACAGGTATACGAATGGGGATGTGAGTGGCCTACGACATTAACCAGAGCTGGGGCTCAAGTTTGCTCTACAACAACAACCATATCCAGGGGTCACTATCAAGAGTGGGCTTACAAATTGCCAGTCATTTTCATGGATTTCCTCGGTCCTTGTGTGTGGGCCACACAAGCCAGTCTTGGTTAAATCTAGAGGCATTTGTGACTCCCTGCTCTGGTCCAGTGACTGGGGAGGGCTGGTTAAATCCTCCCTATTTTATACTACAGCGATCTACATAATCGCTCCTTCGGCCACGGTTGTCTGGTTTGGAGAGACCGGGAAACTGACACGCACCTATATTTATCAGTGTTTTCTTAGCAGCTTCCCGTCATACCCTAGGGCACTGCGATGGACGCCGGTATTGGTAGCATCATCAACATCATGTGTCGCGTCATGCTATCACACATCGCACCCCCAATTTTTCGATGGTCCCTCGTCGAATAAGAAAACTGTAGACCTTAGGGTTTAGACCAAACACTAGGACTATTTAAGTAAACAATCAGTTAAGGGGGTTTCATCATGGGACTTAAACCTCTCAGTGTAAATCTGTTACCAGTTATATTTTCCGAACCTGCCTTAAAAACATACATCAGTGATAATTTACAAAAGTCAGTCCCTGACAAAAGATAATACCATATCTTCTGAGTGGCCATGAGGAATATGCAGTCTGCATACAAAATAAACCACCAACTCTGACATCAACATCAACACTTAGCTCCATGGATGCAATACATAGGGGCACCAAAAAAATAAACATTTTACATAGGCATCCCCTTAAATTTACAATCCTTACTTGTAACCACAAAAAAAAAAAAACGACCGGAATCACAGGCATGCTATCCACTAGATCACCTGCAAACCAAGATGCAGACATCCTTGCCACTGAAAAAAAAAATAATTCCCATGACTATGCAGGCAACCCCAGTTTTTATTTTCCCGGTCTGATTCTGGTAGCCCCGCTTCTGCCAGCAACATCCACCAGTTCCATGGGATGAGTCAGTAGTTTCTCCGTTGTCACCGTGGTACCCAAATGAAGCAGGGTTGAAAAATACCTATGCATTGAGAAAAAAACAAAGCAAAACAAAACATGCTGGAAGACATAGCGTCTTGGGCTCACTTTCTGTGAGTGGGGATTCCTAATTCGAATTAACATTGAATGACACAAATTAATTAACTAGTAATTAATTATTTGTCCATAAAGTGTGTCGTGGAAATATATGATTCTCGATGGATGCTATTTCCTCTCACTGAATGTCTATGCACAGGGGAAATATAGGAAATCACTGTTCACTGCTCAACACTTAATTAATATGTCCACTTATGATATCATGAACCTGGACGAACACGCTGGTATGATGAACTCCTCTGCTTCCGCCTAAAAGGAAAGGATTTTCTTATCACCACAGGTAACATTGCCACCTGTCACTTCAAGCGAACATGGTAAACTGATGTACAATAAGGGAAACATCCCCCTCGATGATCTCAGGTGATGCCACCATTGGGGATTGAATATGGATGTCCAGCGCTCTGCTGCTTGTGGGACACACTGGTGGGATAGATTTCTGATGTCCCCTCTTCCAGACAAACAAGGGAAAGGTTCTTCTATGGATGGCCCCAGATGTTGGCGCCACTGAAATCAGTCGCATGAACAGTCCACAACTGTTCTCCCGAAAGAATCAACAGCATTTTTCTCTTGGGCAAGCACAGCCCCAGCCTCTATTAAATATGGGAGCGTTCTGCTCTCCTGCTGTTCATTCATGAAGTCGTCGACTATATCTGTAGCTTTCTGAGCAAAGCTTGATGGTTTTAGTAGGAATATATATGCATATTAAAAGAACTTGATAGCTAAAATTTGGTGACCTTCGTTGGAGTTTTCGTACTCTTAATTTATACCAGCGGACTCAGACTGAGCACCGGCTGGGTGGGAAACTTCGGTTCCCTGAACAAGGAATAAGGTCACCTTTAATTTCGACGACTTGAGATGTGGTGTAGGTCTGGAGGCTCTTTTCTCCATGCTGTGCTTCTTGGAGACTTGGGAACAAAACCTGAAGCCAGTTAATGTCTTTGGCCAGGGACCTCTCACACCCCCAAGAAGGCAGAAACAAAACATGGAACTACCACCTAAAAGAATCATTGAAGACTGGAACAGACACCAACAAGATAATCTAAAGACCGCCAAACATCCTGGCAGGCTCGCCACTTGTTACAGGAGGAAGAATATCAAGGACAGGAAGATGTAATTTCCTATACTTAGGTGCTCAAAGACAAAGAAGCGCAACACTGACTTTTAATGGGCCAGAGAAGAAAAGGACAATAAGAAGAAGTAGAGAGCGAGCACTGTATATATTCTCCTCAGTTAACAAGAAAGGGGGTAGAATTAGACAGAAGATTCCAGGAGTTCTTAGGGCGGGAGATATACTGTTGTACACCCCAGACAGAAGATTACACTGCTGGACTGTAACAGGATCAATGAGTTTACACAACAAACTACATACTAAACAAAACAAATTAAGAACAACAAAATTAGGCTTTTATTGACCGAACTGCATGATTTAGTGACAAACAGGCATCCTGACATGTCACATAACTGACATATACAGAAATGGGAACCTATGTTCTCACAGTAATCACTGCTGCCTAACATCGCTATGCACATGACTAGGTACCCATCTCCACAAACCAACAAGGACATGGCAACAACAGAGCCTGAACGTAAACAACAACGGTAACAACAGGTATGGACTCTATTGTTAACATCTCAGGACTCATGGACAGTCGGTACATACAGAAATGGGAATCTGAAATCCCACAGTCAGGGATAACTGCTGCCTAGCACTGACTACAGGGGCGGTCTCTGAATGACAGTGAAACCTCAATCATGTTCAGTTGAGTCGAAGGGAACCCTCAATACCCACACAAGACACCCGCATCACATAAGTCGACTGGGACCAGATACAGCGAAGAGCCATAACATAACGAATAACAAAACTATAACCCTAACAGCAGAGATATAGTGGCATAAACAAGTATAAACAGGTATACGAATGGGGATGTGAGTGGCCTACGACATTAACCAGAGCTGGGGCTCAAGTTTGCTCTACAACAACAACCATGGCCAGGGGTCACTACCAAGAGTGGGCTTACAAATTGCCAGTCATTTTCATGGATTTCCTCGGTTCTTGTGTGTGGGCCACACAAGCCAGTCTTGGTTAAATCTAGAGGCATTTGTGACTCCCTGCTCTGGTCCAGTGACTGGGGAGGGCTGGTTAAATCCTCCCTATTTTATACTACAGCGATCTACATAATCGCTCCTTCGGCCACGGTTGTCTGGTTTGGAGAGACCGGGAAACTGACACGCACCTCTATTTATCAGTGTTTTCTGAGCATCTTCCCGTCATACCCTAGGGCACTGCGAGGGACGCCGGTATTGGTAGCATCATCAACATCATGTGTCGCGTCATGCTATCACACATCGCACCCCAATTTTTCGACGGTCCCTCGTCGAATAAGAAAACTGTAGACCTTAGGGTTTAGACCAAACACTAGGACTATTTAAGTAAACAATCAGTTAAGGGGGTTTCATCATGGGACTTAAACCTCTCAGTGTAAATCTGTTACCAGTTATATTTTCCGAACCTGCCTTAAAAACATACATCATTGACAATTTACAAAAGTCAGTCCCTGACAAAAGATAATACCATATCTTCTGAGTGGCCATGAGGAATATGCAGTCTGCATACAAAATAAACCACCAACTCTGACATCAACATCAACACTTAGCTCCATGGATGCAATACATAGGGGCACCAAAAAAAAAAAAATTGTACATAGGCATCCCCTTAAATTTACAATCCTTACTTGTAACCAAAAAAAAAAAAAAAAACGACCGGAATCACAGGCATGCTATCCACTAGATCACCTGCAAACCAAGATGCAGACATCCTTGCCACTGAAAAAAAAAAAAAATCATTCCCATGACTATGCAGGCAAACCCAGTTTTTATTTTCCCGGTCTGATTCTGGTAGCCCCGCTTCTGCCAGCAACATCCACCAGTTCCATGGGATGAGTCAGTAATTTCTCCGTTGTCACCGTGGTACCCAAATGAAGCAGGGTAGAAAAATACCTGTGCATGGGAGAAAAAAACAAAGCAAAACAAAACATGCTGGAAGACATAGCGTCTTGGGCTCACTTTCTGTGAGTGGGGATTCCTAATTCGAATTAACATTGAATGACACAAATTAATTAACTAGTAATTAATTATTTGTCCATAAAGTGTGTCGTGGAAATATATGATTCTCGATGGATGCTATTTCCTCTCACTGAATGTCTATGCACAGGGGAAATATAGGAAATCACTGTTCACTGTTCAACACTTAATTAATATGTCCACTTATGATATCATGAACCTGGACGAACACGCTGGTATGATGAACTCCTCTGCTTCCGCCTAAAAGGAAAGGATTTTCTTATCACCACAGGTAACATTGCCATCTGTCACTTCAAGCGAACATGGTAAACTGATGTACAATAAGGGAAACATCCCCCTCGATGATCTCAGATGATGCCACCATTGGGGATTGAATATGGATGTCCAGCGCTCTGCTGCTTGTGGGACACACTGGTGGGATAGATTTCTGATGTCCCCTCTTCCAGACAAACAAGGGAAAGGTTCTTCTATGGATGGCCCCAGATTATGGCGCTACTGAAATCAGTCGCATGAACAGTCCACAACTGTTCTCCCGAAAGAATCAACAGCATTTTTCTCTTGGGCAAGCACAGCCCCAGCCTCTATTAAATATGGGAGCGTTCTGCTCTCCTGCTGTTCATTCGTGAAGTCGTCGACTATATCTGTAGCTTTCTGAGCAAAGCTTGATGGTTTTAGTAGGAATATATATGCATATTCAAAGAACTTGATAGCTAAATTTTGGTGACCTTCGTTGGAGTTTTCGTACTCTTAATTTATACCAGCGGACTCAGACTGAGCACCGGCTGGGTGGGAAACTTCGGTTCCCTGAACAAGGAATAAGGTCACCTTTAATTTCGACGACTTGAGATGTGGTGTAGGTCTGGAGGCTCTTCTCTCAATGCTGTGCTTCTTGGAGACTTGCGAACAAAACCTGAAGTCAGTTAATGTCTTTGGCCAGGGACCTCTCACACCACCAAGAAGGCAGAAACAAAACATGGAACTACCACCTAAAAGAATCATTGAAGACTGGAACAAACACCAACAAGATAATCTAAAGGCCGCCAAACATCCTGGCAGGCTCGCCACTTGTCACAGGAGGAAGAATATCAAGGACAGGAAGATGTAATTTCCTATACTTAGGTGCTCAAAGACAAAGAAGCGCAACACTGACTTTTAATGGGCCAGAGAAGAAAAGGACAATAAGAAGAAGTAGAGAGAGAGCACTGTATATATTCTCCTCAGTTAACAAGAAAAGGGGTAGAATTAGACAGAAGATGCCAGGAGTTCTTAGGGCGGGGGATATACTGTTGTACACCCCAGACAGAAGATTACACTGCTGGACTGTAACAGGATCAATGAGTTTACACAACAAACTACATACTAAACAAAACAAATTAAGAACAACAAAATTAGGCTTTTATTGACAGAACTGCATGATTTAGTGACAAACGGTCATCCTGACATGTCACATAACTGACATATACAGAAATGGGAACCTATGTTCTCACAGTAATCACTGCTGCCTAACATCGCTATGCACATGACTAGGTACCCACCTCCACAAACCAACAAGGACATGGCAACAACAGAGCCTGAACGTAAACAACAACGGTAACAACAGGTATGGACTCTATTGTTATCATCTCAGGACTCATGGACAGTCGGTACATACAGAAATGGGAATCTGAAATCCCACAGTTAGAGATAACTGCTGCCTAGCACTGACTACAGGGGCGGTCTCTGAATGACAGTGAAACCTCAATCATGTTCAGTTGAGTCGAAGGGAACCCTCAATACCCACACAAGACACCCGCATCACATAAGTCGACTGGGACCAGATACAGCGAAGAGCCATAACATAACTTATAACAAACCTATAACCCTAACAGCAGAGATATAGTGGCATAAACAGGTATAAACAGGTATACGAATGGGGATGTGAGTGGCCTACGACATTAACCAGAGCTGGGGCTCAAGTTTGCTCTACAACAACAACCATGGCCAGGGGTCACTACCAAGAGTGGGCTTACAAATTGCCAGTCATTTTCATGGATTTCCTCGGTCCTTGTGTGTGGGCCACACAAGCCAGTCTTGGTTAAATCTAGAGGCATTTGTGACTCCCTGCTCTGGTCCAGTGACTGGGGAGGGCTGGTTAAAGCCTCCCTATTTTATACTACAGCGATCTACATAATCGCTCCTTCGGCCACGGTTGTCTGGTTTGGAGAGACCGGGAAACTGACACGCACCTCTATTTATCAGTGTTTTCTGAGGAGCTTCCCGTCATACCCTAGGGCACTGCGAGGGACGCCGGTATCGGTAGCATCATCAACATCATGTGTCGCGTCATGCTATCACATTATATTAACGACCTTCCTTTATATCTCAATATTACATGCGATCTATTTGCAGACGATTGTACTATATATGCTAGTCAGGAGAACCGTGGTGAATTAGAAAGTTATTTACAAAAAGAACTTGATAATCTTACTAGATGGAGCAATGAAAACCGCATGCAAATTAACATCGACAAAACCAAATCGATGCTAATAACGACCAGACAAAAACTTCAGACACTAGCCATATCTGGGCACCGCTCAAACTCCGAATAGACACGTTACTTATCATCATCATCATCAAGTGCCGTGCCGGCTGGCGTAGGCGTTCATGGCTCTCCACAGATCTCGGTCTTTGATTTTCTGGATCAACTCTGCTGCTGATATTCCTCCATGCCACCGTCTCAATCCATCCAGCATCATTTCTCTTGGTCTGCCTCTGCCTCTCTTCTCCTCGATCTTTCCAGTTGTCACGATGTTCTCCAATGCCTCTCTTCTCATCACGTGACCGAAGAAAGATGTTTGTCTCTGTTCTTATTGTTGTATATAATGTTCTAGTTTCATTAGCCTGTTTCAGGCAGTCGTCGTTAGTTACTCTGGCAGTCCAAGGAATTCGCAACATTCTTCTCAGGAACCACATCTCTGTTGCTTCTAATTTCTTCTTAATTTGTTCATTTACATTCCGATATTCACTGCCATACAGCAAAACTGGTTCTACATAGCATTTCAGCACTCTCTTTCTTACATTCGGTATCAGTTACGTATAGTTAATGCAAATGAACATAAAACTTTAGGTCTTCTAATTGACAGACATTAAATTGGAGCTCTCATGTCCACGTCCTTACCAAGAAAATAACATAAAAAGTTTACCAACTTGCTATAATTCAGCAGTTTCTGGACGAAAGCACGCGAAAGTTATTCTATACATCCAAAATTCAATCACATCTCGATTATTGTTCCACAGTCTGGAATGGTTGCCCGAATTCTAATATGAAACGACTTTGTTCTCTTCAAAAGCGGGCTATACGTCAAGTTTATGGCACAAAGCACGGTGAAAGTAATAATTTATATGATCATCTAAGGCTTCCGCCACTTCGAACGCGTTTCCTTTTTAACAAAGCCAAATTAGTTAATAAAGTAATATCTCAAAATACCCCAAAGTATCTTCAACCGTTGATTCAATCTCATGCAATGAACAGCAAGAACTTAAATTTATTATATGTTCCAAAACCCAGATTGGACTTATATAAAGCATGCTTTGCGTATTTTGGTGCCCACTTATGGAATGACCTTCCAGCAGATCTGAAAAGTCCAATGAGCCCCTACACATTCAACCGAAACCCTTTCAATACTTACTCCATTCCGACTATATGCCTCCATAAATTACCTCCATCCATCCATCCTGTGCCATGCCGATAAGCGTGATTTGCCATCTCACTCGATCATCAGAGTTCTGAAGTTACCTGCTGGTATCATTTTTCAATATGTTTGTTTGAGTGAGAGAGAGCATGTAAGAGAGTGAGTGAGTGAGAGAATAAGTACGAGAGAGAGAGAGAGAGAGAGAGAGAGAGAGAGAGAGAGAGAGAGAGAGAGAGAGAGTTGAGCGCAGGCATGTCATGTGATATGCTATTCCATTTTTGTCTGTATCCTCATATTTCATATTATCATTTGTACTGCCATTTGATTTTAACATGTACTATATGCATTTCTTATTTCATCATGCTTATGTCAATTTCAGGAATTATATTTTGTATTGCACTGCACCACTATTTTTTCGTTACATAATGTGTAACATGTTGTTTTCATTTTCACCATTTTCCGCCATTTGTTCCTCCAATTTTGTCAATTTTTGTATATGTGTGTATGCATGTCTATGTGTGTATGTGAGTGTATTCGTGTATGCGCGTGTATGTGTGTGTTTATATATGCGTTTATGTGGGTGTACGTGCGTGTATGTGTATATGGGGGTGTGTGTAATGTGTGTATGTATGTGTGCTTGTGTGTGTGTGTGCTTGGGTTGGTATGTGTAGTGCTTTTGTATGTGCTTGTGTGTGTAGGCCTGCAAATGCGAGTATGTATGTTTATGTGCGTACATGTCTGTATGTGTATATACATGTGTATGGGTATGTGTGTACGTGTGTGTAAAAGTGTGTGTATGTGTGCGTATATATATATGTGTGTAGGTTTGTAGGTACGTGTGTATATGTGTGTGTGGATGGATGTGAGGGTGGGTAGGGGAATGTGCGGGTGAGTGGGGATGTGTGTGTGGATTAGGGACGTATTCGTGGGGGTGTGTTTTGGGTGGGGATCTGTGTGTAGGGGTATGTATTTGGATGGGTGGGTGTTGGTGGGTGGGTGGGTGTTTATGTGGGTGTGTGTAGGTGGTGTGGGAATGTGTGTATGGATGGGGGATGTGTGTGTGTGTGTGTAGGATGTGTGGTGGGTTGAGATATCGAGATATATTGAGATATAGATGGTGGGATGTGTGTGGGTGCGTGGGGATGTGTTGGTGGGGGATTGTGTGTGGGTGGGGAATATGTGGGTGGGTGTGGAGATTTGTAGGTGATGGATGTGTGTGTGTGTGGGGGGGGGATGGGGTGGGAGGGTGGGAGGGAAAATATCCGGGTGTGTGGGGATATGTGTGTGGATGAGTGACGTGTAGGTTGGGGGATATATGTCTGGGTGGGGATGTTTTTGTGGAGGTATGTGTTTGGGTGGATAGGGGTGTGTGGATGTGTATTGTTGAGGATGTGTGGGTGGGTGTGTGGGGGTGTGTCTGGGTGGTTTGGGGAGGTGTCTGTGGGTGGGGAATGTCTGTGTGGGTGAGGGCTGTGTGTGTGTGTGTGGGTGCTGTGTTTGTAGGTGGGTATGTGTGGGTGGGTCAGGGATTATGTGTGAGTGGTTGGGTGTGTGTGAGTGGGAGATTGTGTTGGTGGGTGGGTATGTGTGGGTGGTGAATGTGTGTATGGCTGGGGAGATATGTGTGTGTGGGTGGGGAGATATGTGTGTGTGGGTGGGGAGATATGTGTGTGTGGGTGGGGATGTGTGAGTGGTGAATGTGTGTATGGCTGGGGAGATATGTGTGTGTGGGGAGATATGTGTGTGTGGGTTGGGATGTGTCTATGGGTAAGGGTTGTGTGTGTGGGTGGAGGGATGTGTGGTTAAGGTATGTGTTGTTGGGCGATGGGTGATTGGGTGTGTGTGGGTGGATGGCGGGTGTGTTGATGGGTGAGTGTGTGTAGGTTATGGGCTGGGTGGGTTATGTGTGTGTTGGTGGGTTATGTGTGTTTAGGTGGGGGATATATGGGTGGGTTGGGGATGTATGTGTGGGTGGGAGATGTGTGGGTGGGGTGTGTATGGTTGGGGAGATATGTGTGTGGGTAGGGATATGTGTGTGTATGTGTGGAGGATGTGTGTGTGGGTGGGAGATGTGTGATTAAGGGATGGGTGGTTGGGCGATGGGTGATTGTGGGTGTGTTGGTGGGTGGAGGATGTGTGGTGGGTGAGTGTGTGTAGGTTGGGGAATGGGTGGATGATGTGTGTGGATGGGTGCGGGGTGTGTGGGTTGGTGGAGCGAGATTGTGAGGGTGGGGAATATGTGTAATTTGGGAATGTGTGGGTCGGTTCGGGATGTGTGTGTTGGTAGGTGCGGGATGTGTGGATTGGTGGGGGAATGTGTGTGTGTGTGTGTGTGTGTGATGTATGTTTGGGGGATATGTGTTTAGCTGGGTGGTTGGGGATGTGTGGGTGGTGGATATGTGGGTGGGCGAGTGTGTGTGGGTTATGGGATTGGTGGGGGAATGTGTGTGTGGGTGGTGAGATGTGTGTAGGTGGGGATATGTGTGGGTAGGAGATGTGTGTGTACGTGGGTGGGGCATGTACGTGTGCCTGGGATGTGTGTATCCGCTGCCTCCAAGCTCTTTCATGTCTGTTCGTTCATCATCATCTTCCTCCAGTGCCTTGCCTACAGGCGTGGGCGATCATGTCTCTTCACAAATTGCGATCTCCGGAGGCATGGGTCAATTCGTGTGTCGATTCCCTTCCATTCCTTGACACAATACTGTCAAGAATAATCTCAGGGTGTCTTCCTCTATCTCTCTTTCCACAAATCTTTCCGGTCGTCACGATATTTTACAGTGTTTGTCTTCTCATAGTGTGACCAAAAACGATGACTTCTTCTTTCTGATGTTTATGTTAAGTTGTCTTCCCACACATCCCACTCAGCTTCACGCAAATGTCCAGGTTGCTCATTTTGGCTGTCCAATTACCTTTCAGTATTCTTCTATAAAACCACATCTCCGAGGCTTCCATAGATATTTTCGCCTGTTTACTAATTGTCCAGCATTCGAAGCCGTATGTTAAAACTGGTTTTATGTAACATACAAGAACTCTTTGTCTAACTTTCTAGGATAATGACATACTGCACAGAACGATTGTTCACATTCTATTATTGACGGTCATACAGCTGATTATATTCGATGTAAGATACCAGTACTCTCTTTCTGACATGCAATGAAAGTGATTTGATTACACAATATACTGTTCATGGTATCTTATGCAATAAGTCACTATCATTAAATGTAAGGAAGAGAGTGCTGAAGTGCTACATAGAACCTGTTTTGCTGTATGGCAGTGAAATCTTCGAATGTAAATGAACAAATTAGGAAGAATTTGGAAGCAACAGAGATGTGGTTCCTGAGACGTATGTTGCGAATTTCATGGACTGCCAAAGTAACTAACAACGACTGCCTGAAAGAGGCTAATGAAACTAGATCATTGCATGCAGCAATAAGAATGAAACAAACAGCATTCTTTGGTCATGTGATGAGAAGAGAGAAATTGGAGAACATCGTGACAACTGGAAAGATCAAGGGGAAGAGAGGCAGGGGCAAACCACGAGAAATGATGCCGGATGTACTGCGACGGTGGCATGGAGTAATATCACCAGCAGATTTAATTCAGAACACCAAAGGCCGAGATCTATGGTGAGGCAAAAACGTCTACATCAGCTAAGGCACTTGCTGATGATGATACTTTTCATAATCCGAAAGCAGTTAAAGTCGCTCACGATTGCATTCAGGCTTCACACTTGACAAGTTACAGATGAGGTCGAGCTTGGAAACCATCTTCCATCCTTGCATTCTAATCATACACCCAGCTTACACATACTTCTCGTGTTCCTCATACTTCCGTTACCTCTTGATATGTCTATTGTCATCCCCCGCATTGCGAACTTCTTGACTGCTGGAGACATTCAGCACTGCAGTTTCTTTCCTATGGATAATTTATATTTCTTATTGCTTTGGGCCAAAGGTTACAATTGTATACATACCTGTCTAAAAGGCCCGGGAGCGAGAAGCCCCGCCAGGAATGTTTGCTCTGATCAATCAGATAAGAGTTGGTATATTTCTTCTGAACACCAGCATAGATAGACAGGTAATTCTCCAGGTTAGCCATGGAAGAAATCCCTACAGGTGGAATTCGTGCCTGCTACCTTTCGTTAGGCGACTTTTGTTTTGATTTGTGTCTCGTCTGGGAAAAGATTGTGGGTGTTGAATAAGGTATTGGGTTAAAAGGTTTGCCTGAGGCAGGTGCCCCGGATGGATGGAGTCAACAAGAGTCAGGGGTAGCAGGGGATGGTCTACGGAAGTAAGGGAAGCAGGGGGAGCTGAGGTGAGGACACGTTCACCTGAATGTTCTCAGTCTTTTCTGTTAGTGATTTGTTGTTGTTTATTAAATTAATTCTTCCTTGAGTAACATCGTCTGCTTGATTGGTTAGTTGATTTATTTATTGATTTGATGATTGACATAGTCAATGACATAGTGTGTCTGTTTGTCTATCTGTCTGTATATCTAGCTGTCTCTTTGTCTGTTCACCAATGTCTATCTATCTATCTATCTATCTATCTATCTATCTATCTATCTATCTATCTATCTATCCATCCATCCATCCATCCATCCATCCATCCATCCATCCATCCATCCATCCGTCCGTCCGTCCGTCCGTCCGTCCGTCCGTCCGTCCGTCCGTCCGTCCGTCTGTCTGTCTGTCTGTCTGTCTGTCTGTCTGCCTGTGTGTCTGTCTGTCTGTCTGTCTGCCTGTGTGTCTGTCTGCCTGTCTGTCTGTCTGTCTGTTCGTCCGTTCGTCCGCACGCCCGCCCATAGCCGATTTAGTGATTGATGTGTTGACTAACAGATAGTAAATGATTTAGTTGATTGATTGATTGATTGATTTGTTGATTGATTGATTGATTGATTTGATTGATTGATTGATTGACTGGCGAATTTTAAAAAAAAAAACAATTTAATCTCACTTGACATTATCTATTACTCTAATCTTCTCCTTTTCCAAATTGTCGAAATAAAACATTCTTTGGTGATGTACAGCATCTCCAAAAAAAAAATAAATAGTAATAATAATAATAAGTATGGGAATCACACAAACACAAACAAGTTCAGATTGATGGGAGGCGTCATAAAATCACATAAAGGTTATGCTTGGGGTCAATGCACGGCAGAAAGGTTATGTTTGGATCAATCTAGCTCGCGACAGCCCAGGCGTGGAAACACCGTTTACCCTCAGTTCCAGACTTTGTTTGATACTCCCAGCGTGGTCTCCCTGCCGATGCGGCTGTCATCCCCGTAGAAACAATAAGCATGATGGCGACATGGCACCCTATCTGTATGTTTTTTTTCTTACTGACATGGAGTCTCTGTGGCGAAGTGGTAACGACGTCTGACTTGTAGTCCAAAGGTTGTGGGTTCGATTCTGGATTACATCGTTCGGTTCGCGGGTGCAATTTTCTCGGAGACTCCAGGAAGTCGCTGAAGCTACTCCATTAATAGCATGTGCTTCATTGATAGCCTAGGCTCCATTGATAGCCTAGGCTCCATTGATAGCCTGTGCTCTATTGATAGTCTGCGCTCTATTGATAGCCTGTGCTCTATTGATAGCCATGTACTCTATTGATTACCTGTGCTCCATTGATAGCCATGTACTCTATTGATTACCTGTGCTCTATTGATAGCCTGTGCTCTATTGATAGTCTGCGCTCTATTGATAGCCTGTGCTCTATTGATAGCCATGTACTCTATTGATTACCTGTGCTCTATTGATAGCCATGTACTCTATTGATTACCTGTGCTCTATTGATAGCCATGTACTCTATTGATTACCTGTGCTGCCACTGATAAACTGTGCTCTATTGATAGACTATGCTCTATTGATACAATGTGCTCTATTGATAGACTATGCTCTATTGATACCATGTGCTCTATTGATACCATGTGCTCTATTGATAGACTATGCTCTATTGATAACCTGTGCTCTATTGATACCATGTACTCTATTAATAGACTATGCTCAATTGATTGCTTGTACACTAGTGATAACCTGACCTGTGCTATATTGATACTATGTACTCTATTGATACCATGTACTCTATTGATACCATGTACTCTATTGATACCATGTGCTCTATTGATAGCCTGTGCTCTATTGATAGACTATGCTCTATTGATAACCTGTGCCCTATTGATAGCCTGTGCTCTATTGATAACCTGTGCTCTATTGATACCACGTACTCTATTGATACCATGTGCTCTATTGATACCATGTGCTCTATTGATAGACTATGCTCTATTGATAACCTGTGCTCTATTGATAGCCTGTGCTCTATTGATAACCTGTGCTCTATTGATACCATGTGCTCTATTGATAGACTATGCTCTATTGATAACCTGTGCTCTATTAATAACATGTGCTCTATTGATAACCTGTGCTCTATTGATAGCATGTGCTCTATTGATAACCTGTGCTCTATTGATAACCTGTGCTCTATTGATAGCATATGCTCTATTGATAACCTGTGCTCTATTGATAACCTGTGCTCTATTGATAGCATGTGCTCTATTGATAACCTGTGCTCTATTGATAACCTGTGCTCTATTGATAGCATATGCTCTATTGATAACCTGTGCTCTATTGATAGCATATGCTCTATTGATAACCTGTGCTCTATTGATATCATGTGCTCTATTGATAACCTGTGCTCTATTGATAACCTGTGCTCTATTGATATCATGTGCTCTATTGATAGCATATGCTCTATTGATAACCTGTGCTCTATTGATAGCATGTGCTCTATTGATAGTCTGCGCTCTATGCGAGATAAAAGTTAGCACCGGTACTCAGGTAGTAGCAGCAACGTTGGTTTATGCTGCGATAATATTTTGACCAATCAGTATTCGATAGATGATGTAGTCAATATCATTCCTGCCGCAGTTTTTTTTTTTTTTTTGCATATCCTAGTTACAGGAAATTGCAGTCAACACCAGCATTTTTCATTGTTGATGTCTTGTCAAGTTTATCACATTCACAGATTATCACGTTTAATAGTTTGCCATTGCTTTCTAAACCACCGGTTATAATACCTTTCCGTAAGAAACAAACGCGACGCTATCCGCTGCCGAATCTCGCACAGCTGTGTTTCGTACGTGGGTATACGGGATTACGAACAGCGAACTTTCGCCACAGGAAGACCGGCCTGCCGCAGTTACTTCCGGGATATTTCCGGGTACCAGTTTAGGTTGATTGAGCCAGTGGACCCTAGACAATTTTTAAAATCTGCCTCGGTGGGGATTGGTTATCGTTTTTTTTTCTTTTTCTGTCACTGATGAAAATGCCTGTGCATCGACACTTTTGTCGTGTGTGTAGATGCTGACATTGCAGGATCCATAACATTATTGTTATTGCGTTTTCTATTACTGTTTCTAATCCTGCTGCCGCCATAATCATCATCATCATCATCATCATCATCATCATCATCATCATCATCATCATCATCACCATGAGCGTCGTCAATCATAACAATCATTATCATCATCTCAATCATCATCATAATCACAATCAAAGTCATCATCATAACAATCATCATTATCATAACAATAATCACCATCATAATGATCGTAATCATCATTAAAAAAATCATCATCATCATCACAATCATCATCATAACAATCATCATCATTATCATCATAACAACCATCATCATCATAACAATTATCACCATTATCATCATAACAATCATTATCATCAATTCAATCATCACCATAATCACAATAAATCAAAAGCATTATAACAGTCATCATCATCATCATAACAATCATCACCATAATCATCATAACAATCAGTATCATTCAGTGGTTTGCCCTATGCAGCACATTTCCCATATATTTATATCGAAACGCGTCTCTGTGGCCAACTAGATGCCCTGCCCCTGGTGTGGCCATGTGTAAATTACCTCATTGGCACCTGCCGTCTTGACAGACGATAGTTTGTGCTTTAAAAAGGTATAATAACCTTTACCTATGACGGTAGCGAATGTGACTGATAAGGCTAGTTCACATTGGATGCATGTGAACACGTGGTCATTTCCACCATCATGCACTATCTTACGTCTCACACGCTCGGTGTGTGACTTATCTGCAATCATTTTCTCCTTTGTCTTTATTCCATTTCTGATCTTTGCCCTCCATGCAACACGTTCAGCGGCGACTTGCTCCCACTGTGCATTATCAATGCCTGTATCAAACATGTCCCTCTTACACACATCTTTGTATCGTAGTAGAGGCCGACCCTGAGATCTCTTACCCATCTGTAATTCACCAAAAAAGATGACCTTTGGTATTCTACCATCATCCATCCTCCTAAGATGTCATATCCATCTAAGTCTACGAAGACTGAGCATGGAATAAACCGTCACATAACCTGGCCTGATCTTTCCAATACTTCAGTATTTGTGATTTTGTCTTGCCACTTAATACCAAGAATTCTTCGCAGACACCGCATATGAAAGCTGTTTAAACATTTCTCTCACTGATTCTAGATATGTAAAATGGTCTACCATCTCTAGTTCGGCGTCGTCAATGTAAATTACCTACCACATCATAAATCCTTCTACGTTGTAACCTGCCTCTTTTCCACTTCAACGCTGCAGTGATCTTCCTTATATTTACGAAGAATCCCAAGTCCGATAATGACACAGAGACGTGAATTTCTCAAGACTTAATGTATGCATCACAAGGTCTCAGAGTTATGAAGTCAATGTCCAGCTCTCTACCTTCTTCTTCTTCTTCTTCTTCAGCGTTCCGAGCCATTGAGGTTCTTTGCTGCAAATACAATCCGTCTCCATTCGTCTCTCTGGTGGACCTTCTCTTGCCAGTCGTTGATTCCAAGTGCTTGCAGGTCTGTACATGTATTATCTCTCCACCGCCTTCTTGGTCTACCTCGGGGTCTACAAGCTCTCTACCTTGTCCCCATTATTTCCACCAACTGATATTTTGCTGAATTTTGGGATATTTGCTTTTTTATTTGTTTTTCTTTGTTTTGTGTATACAAAAATACCGCTGACTGAAAATTTGCGCGTAACCTATTCTGTATTGATGCGAATGATGGGCAATGAAATGGTGGGGGGGGGGGGGGGAACGAGGAGTTGTGGGTATGCAGTTGTCTTTCTTTTTTCGTTTTGCGTGAGACTGAGCACCTCATCCCATAAACAATAGCAGAATCTAATCAATCGTGAGCATGTCTCAAAGAGCTTGGGGTGAGTTTGTTGATAGCCTATGTTCCACTGGAAAATAAACGAAGGCAGCAGTATTGGGTATATGTTTGCTAACGTCCTAATATTTATAGACCAACTGGTATTCGATGGGTCATGTGGTAAGTATCTTGTCTGCCGCGTGAGAAACCGGAAGATTTGAATATGTTTTATATTTATTTATTTATTTATTTATTTATTTATTTATTTATTTATTTATCTATTTATTGAAGAAGAATATTGAGAAAAGTATGCACAGAGAAGAAAACAAACTCTCGGATATTTAGAGCTGCAATTACTAACGACACCACAAAGAAAAGACAAATTAAAATTGTTGGTGCATATCAACAGAAGAGGCGAAATAGAGAATTAGCCTTATATCTGGATATACAGGGCAATAGAGGCTGGGGGAAGGGGAAAGATGTAGCAATAGAGGCAGAGAATGAAGTGTAACAATAGAGGCCTAGGAGGATGGTGTAGCAATAGAGGCAGAGGAGGAATGTTTAGCAATAGAGGCAGAGGAGAATGGTGTAGCAATAAAGGCAAAGGAGGAATGTTTAGCAATAGAGGTACAAGAGGAAGGTGCTGCAATAAATGCACAAGAGGAAGGTGCTGCAATAAATGCACAAGAGGAAGATGCAGCAATAAATACACAAGAGGAAGGTGCTGCAAAAAATGCACAAGAGGAAGGTGCAGCAATAAATGTACAAGAGGAAGGTGCTGCAATAAATGCACAAGAGGAAGGTGCAGCAATAAATGCACAAGAGGAAGATGCAGCAATAAATACACAAGAGGAAGGTGCTGCAAAAAATGCACAAGAGGAAGGTGCAGCAATAAATGTACAAGAGGAAGGTGCTGCAATAAATGCACAAGAGGAAGGTGCAGCAATAAATGCACAAGAGGAAGATGCAGCAATAAATACACAAGAGGAAGGTGCTGCAAAAAATGTACAAGAGGAAGGTGCAGCAATAAATACACAAGAGGAAGATGCAGCAATAAATACACAAGAGGAAGGTGCTGCAATAAATGCACAAGAGGAAGGTGCAGCAATAAATACACAAGAGGAAGATGCAGCAATAAATACACAAGAGGAAGGTGCTGCAAAAAATGTACAAGAGGAAGATGCTGCAATAAATGTACAAGAGGAAGGTGCTGCAATAAATGTACAAGAGGAAGGTGCAGCAATAAATACACAAGAGGAAGATGCAGCAATAAATGCACAAGAGGAAGATGCAGCAATAAATGCACAAGAGGAAGGTGAATGGTGTAGCAATAGAGGCAGAGGATGAAGTGTAGCAATAGAGGCCGAGGAGAATGGTGTAGCAATAGAGGCAGAGGATGAAGTGTAGCAATAGAGGCCAAGAAGAATGGTGTAGCAATAGAGGCAGATGAGGAAAGGTGTAGCAAAAGAGGCAGAGGAAGAAGAAGAGAGGTGTAGCAACAGTAGCAGAGGAGAAAAGAGAAAGATGTAACAATAGAGACATGGGAGGAAGGAAAAGGGTGTAGCGATAGTGACATGGGAGGAAGGAGAAAGGGTGTAGCGATAGTGACATGGGAGGAAGGAGAAAGGGTGTAGCGATAGAGACATGGGAGGAAGGAAAAGGGTGTAGCGATAGTGACATGGGAGGAAGGAGAAAGGTGTATGTGGGAATCTTAATCAGCAAAGAAACAAATTATAGAATGAGCACCATCATCATTTCTTTCTTTTTTTTTTTTTTTGCACTCGCTCGATTTGAACTCAATCGTAGTTCATACACACTACTTCTAGTAATACAGGACTGAATTGTGCGTGTGGATCAGCGTTCCCTATTACCAGTGTCCCTCGCCATCAGTTGAACCCACTCCCACTTCAGAGGTACTTGTAATTTACACCCCTAAGTCAAGGGAGAGAAGTCAACATAATTAAACTGCGGTACTTTTCCCGTTGAACGTCACACTGAAGTCAGCACGACATTTGTAAAGCAGGCTTTCTCCTCCCTAACCATCTAACTTAGTCTATGAAATACACACAGGTACATTAAGTTCCTGCTGAAAAAAATGAGACATACTAACCACAGACACAGGAACATACCTTACAATGGATTTCATAAACGTGAAACACAGTGAAAATTCTCCGAAACAAGAAACAATCAACAAATATATAATAATAAAGTAATAAAATAAAAATAAGTATTATAGGACACAACAGATGATATAACTTAGTGTAGAGGTTAGTTTGTCCCGAAACAATTTCTGTTATGTGTCTGCTTTGTCTGCTATTCGGATCAACTATATACAACAATAAGAAAGAGACAAACAGCTTTCTTTGGTTATGTGATGAGAAGAGAGACATTGGAGACCATCGTGACAACTGGAAAGATCGAGGGGAAGAGAGGCAGAAGCAGACTAAGAGAAATGATGCTGGATGGGTTCAGCCGGTGGCACGGAGGAATATCATCAGCAGAGTTGATCCAGAACACCAAAGACCAAGATTTGTGGAGAGCCATGAACGCCTACGCCAGCTGGCAGGGCACTTGATGATGATGTGTCTGCTTTTGAATAGCGTCATCACATTTTGCAGATCTGAATGCACGGAGGAATAGATGACCAATCTTGCTTCACTCGACCTCCAGCATGAGAATGGAGGTGGAAGCAGTAACATCAGCCTTCCGATGGTTGGAGGAGACCGTTGCAACACACATTGTATTCATTGCGGACTCACGGAGTATGCCTGTAAGGTCGAGAAAGGAATGTTTCGTGTAGAATGGCTTGCCTCGCTTCAAAAGTCACATATTGTGAGAATTGTGTGGATTTTCTGCTCTGGTCATGCGGACGTGCGGGGGAATGAATAGGCCGAGGGCTGGCAGGGAACGCACCTCTCGATGGTAGATTACCCATGGACAAGAGATCAGGGGAGAAAGCAGGAGAACAGACTGAGAACCCGTGTATGGAGAATGATATTGTGGGGGATCGAAAGGGGTTCTGGAACGAATCTCAAAGCTGAGAGGGATGACCAGGAGAACTTTCATTCAGACGTCAGTTGGAAAGATTAGAAGTATGACTCTTAGCGGGCTGTTGAACGAGGGAATGGAGCGCGTCTGAGAATGTCCAGAGTGCAGTGATGTCGGTTCTAAGCTCAAGTCAACTCAACTATTTCCCGCACTTTCCGGCATCAAGCCGTGCTTATCACTTGACCAGCTCAACTCGCTACCAACTACACCAGCGCGCCCGCTAACCACCTCACATAGGCTATAAACATTCTGTTATTCGTTGATTTTCTAACTGATATTTTGCCAAGGCACTGGCTTTTTCGGCCTACCATTCAGAATTTACACTGAGCGCCAGCAACTGAAAAGGGATATACAGGAATCAACATATAATCATCACTATTTTCAGAACATAAGCCTGCAGACACAGGCGCCATTTGTGTGGTACTTTCAGCTTATGATTCAATAATATAGTCGATAAAAACCAGACTGGGATGACAACAGGCCATATTTTACGGGGCTAGTAATTTATATGCCGGTCGCTCTAGTCTAGGGGTTACACGACTTTCTTCGTGATCCCGTATTCTCTCGTGAGTAATGTGACGTGCGCGAGAATCGGTAGCGGTTCTCTCCGCTTCGGTAACTTACGGGGTATGTGAGCCGGTCGCTCAGAAAGCAATGGCAAACTAATGAGTGTAATCTTGCCAAGAGATCAACGATCAGCTGAAAGATGCTGATGTTGACAGCGATGTCATGTAAAGGATATGCGTTTATATATTACATCTGTGTAACAGTTCCGTATCGGACTCTGTGGCTAAGGGCTTGCGAACGCGGTTTGTGAGCCCGAATACCCGGGTTCGAAACACAGCGATGCTGGTTTTTTCGAAAAAGGTATAGGGGCCGGTCGTTCAGAAAGCAATGGCAAACTACTGAACGTAACACTTGCCTAGTACATCAACAGCAGTTGAAAATGCTGGTGTTGAATGCAACGTCCCGTAAGGGATACGCAACAATATATATTTAACAGTTCCGTCCCTTATCATTCTCGTTTAAACGAATAATTGAGGACAATAGGCTGACAATCGGATACAAGCAATTTCTTATTCTGCGATCAATGTTTGCTAAACGCAGTGAATAAAGCAACAATTGTAGTGCGTAGATGTCTGCTTAACTTAATAGTTCCGTGCCACTTAGGGCAACACCTTCCGATTTGAACGGTTGAGATTTCATTCATGGATAAAAGCAATATTTTAGTATGAAACCTGGATTTAAATTTGAGAAAATACATAAACAGAGGATGTGTTTTTAAGGTTACGAAGGCTAGTTAATTGCATAGTAAAGTGGTGCTGGTGGTTGCGGCGATGGTAGTAGTTGAAGTGGTGGTGGTAGTAGTAGTGCGTGGGAGTAGCAGTGGCGGCTATGGTAATAGTGTAGTTATGCCGGTGTTAGTAGTAATAACAGTAGCAGTAATAGTAGCAGCAGCAGTGGTGGTAGTAGTAATAGTAGTAGAGTAGTAGTAGAACTGGCAGAAGTAATAATGGCAGCAATCGTAGCAGGTGGTAGTAGTAGTAGTAGTAGTAGTAGTAGTAGTAGTAGTAGTAGTAGTAGTAGTAGTAGTAGTAGTAGTAGTAGTAGTAGTAGCAGCAGCAGTAGTAATAATAGTAGTAGCAGCAGCAGCAGCAGCAGTAATAGCAGTAGGAGTCGCAATAGTTCCAGTTTAAGAGGATAAGAAGAAAGAAAGAAAGAAAGAAAGAAAGAAAGAAAGAAAGAAAGCAAAAAGAAAGAAAGAAAGAAAGAAAGAAAGAAAGAAAGAATCCAAACCATTAGACAATCTAAACCCGAATTAACAGGCAACGTGTAGATGATTTAAGTGCTCAGTGATTTGGCCAGAGAACGAAAGAATGCGACTCGCAGCTCAATTAAGAACGACCTATTTTCCCCATAATGATTTTTTTGGACAATTTTTAACTAGTTATACAAGCCCTCGTAGCATATGGGTGGGGAGTGGGGGGGGGGGGGGGTACGTGAGCTTGATCATCATCATGTGCCACGCTCGCCATCCCATACTCAAGTCTGTTTTCCATATGGCAATGTCATGTAATTATTTATCTCTCTGCTTTCCTCTTGATCTTTCCCCAAGTTGTCAATAAGTTTAGTTTATTTCTCCCCACAATGTGTCCAAAAATCTTGACTGTGCCTGATTTCTCTAATAAATTTACGGTTTCCATTTATTTCTTGTTGAATTGTCTCATTCGCTTTTCTGTTTGTCCGTAGTATTTTTTTAAGTTTACAATTTTCTCAGTGAGCATGATAACCAACTTAACTGCCCTGTGTGCCAGCTGTAGAAATGATGCATTTTGTCCCGTCAATACAGCTGACGTCAACTCACTCTTATCATGAAATCAGCAGTGTAGATTATCAGCAGAGATTTTTTGTGCAATGAATATATGAAAAGGACAAGAATTGGTCAGGTCTCACCCAATATCGTAACCTGGAATGGAATAATATATGAAAGAACAATATTTCTTCACACCCGCTAGGACAGAGCAATATTATAATACAGTGCCTATCCCGCAGTGAAGACTTGCTCTGAGAATATATTCTTGTTGACTGTATCTTTAACCATATCATCATGTTGTCTGTTCGTTGATTTCTTCAAATGCACTCTTTTTCCGTCAGCGCCTCCTCCTTCTTCTGCAATCAACATCATTTGCAATGCGTCTATTCTGGGGTCACAAGCAGGCTGGTGCATAGCAACTATTGCAGTGCGTAATTTCCGTTTTCTAGTCCTGTGCCACTTACACTTAAGCTAACATCTTTCGATTTCGACGGTTGTTTCTTTTCAGGATTCCTCGTCCCATAAGCAAATATCAAATTGCCTTCCCTGGCTTATGAACTCGGTCTGCCCACAGCCCTTCACCTTTTCCCTGCATTATGCATTTTAGTAGATTGTTCTGTCATTTGATATTTTCAAAGTAATCTGTCTTCCTCGTTTTTATTTCAGTTCCCGATTTATATTAATTTGTGCTCTTTTTTCTTCTCCTGTCCTTTATCCCCAAATGCAATACACGCCCTCAACTAACTCATTCTGAAATCTGAGTCGTCCTGTCGTTTACTATCTCATTCAACTCCCACCATGTCATCCACTCTCTCTTTCTTTTGTCCTTCGCGTTCCAGAGAAATGTCCTTCCAGTTGTACTATTATAAAATTTCCTCAATGATTGTTCCATTCAGCGCCAGCTTCATTCTCTCACTTCCTTTTTATCAAACCTTGATCTCATTCGTAATGTTTTCTTCAGTCCCAGACAGTTGTGGAGAAACATGGTCGCCTGCGCCATCCAGCATAGTGCACGATGGTAATGACGGTGGTGTCAAAGCTACAAAACTGATAATTAGTTCTGAAGTGTAATCATCTCTAATTATGGATGCCGTTTTGTATGTCTTAAGTCCACATAGTTCAAAGACCAGAACCACTTATGTTAAAACAGTGCTGTTCTGTTTACCTGGCTTTCGCACTACTCGCCAGAATATAGTTCTTCATACCTTGCTGATCTGAAGAAGCCAGTAAAACAATAGGCTAATAATACTAACAACATTAATCAATATTTTAGATACCGAACATCCTCAGGAGATTTATCAGCCATATATATGTTACTAGCCCCAAAAAGGTTACAATAAGAGAAACAGCAGTTGTGGTCAGAACTATTTTCAAAATGGCGGCCGTGCAAACTTTTCATGTTATGACGTGAATCTAGAAATAAAACAAACGAAATATTCATCTATAAATGGATAACTGCTGGTTGTTTCTCAGTAATCCTTAGATGCAAAGTTTCGTCAAACGATTCTTTGATCAGTGCTAGCCATCTTTTCTAAAAGTGTGTGGAATTTACTGAAGGATTTGCTTGGAGATGTTTGGTTGCCCTACGGTGTTACTCACTGTTCTGTTGAATAAAAATAAAATAACAGCCGTTTCAGAATAATATTTTTTTTCTGTGTACTTCGTGTTACTTTGAAATGGGGAGTTGCCTGTTGTGTTATTCTACCCTGTGTTGCCTTCAAGTAACACAGTTATGAGGGAAATGACTATAACTAATATTGCCTTTGGCTTCTTGGCCGCAGCAGCTCACGATAGCAATGGTAATGACTGGCTGGATGTAATTCAGTAATGAATTAATATTTAATTACTTTTTTTCTTCATATCCTATTTACAGGACATCACTGTCAGCACCAGCATTTTACGGCTGTTGTTGATGTCTTGGAAAGTTTACGTTCAGTAGTTTGCCATTGCTTTCTGAACAACCGACTTCCATACCACCTCCTTGAAACCCAGCGCCAGGAGGTCTGCTGCCAAATCGGTCGCAGCTGTGTTTTGAACATGGGTAAGCGGGCTTACGAATCACGTCTGTAATCCCTGTGCACGGAGACCGGCAATTAATTACTAGTATTTAGTAATTTAGCAGCATATTCAGTAATGAATTCATTCTTCCACAGCAATTTAATTGATTTTTGTCCCGTAACAATAAACCTGGGGGATACTGACCAGAACGTTTGCCTGCTGTCCCGGTGGTCGTGGGTTTCATCCACTTGAAGGACGAAAGACAACAAATGACAATTTGTCAAATTGTCCGGGGCTCCCAGGTCACACTAGCCTAAAATAAGTACCAGAAATTGTCTTGGGAAGTAAAGGCAACCACATCACCCACTGAGTGCTGATTGGTCGATACAATTATGGGGCTAGCACCTGAGCCCAATGCTTCTTAAGGTCCATTACTACTACTACTACTACTACTACTACTACTACTACTACTACTACTACTACTACTACTACTACTACTACTACTACTAAACTACTACTACTACTAAACTACTACTACTTCTAAACTACTACTACTACTACTACTACTACTACTACTACTACTACTACTACTAGTACAACAACTACTTCTATTACTACTACTACTACTACTACGACTACAACTACTAAAACTGCTCCTACTACAACTACCACCACTACTACTACCACTACCACCACCACCACCACCACCACCACCACTATTACAACTACCACCACCATCACTAATGTAATACTGTTATATTTGCTGATGTTTTTATCTGTGGTAAAATTCCACCCCAGGAGCTAGCATGGCAGGAGGCTTCCTGTCATGAGAAGAGGGCACACTCTCACCAAGTGTTTCAGTCCCTTTATCTCTCTGACACTTTCTAAAGATTTTATTTCTACTAGCACAGCCTAGTCCCATTGTTCTCCTTCCTAATGATGTTGTGCAGTCTGTGATATTCTTCTACTTGTTCTTCTTTGAATGCCTTTAGATATCAACCTGACGATATTTAAAAACAGCAGTGTGTCCTCACAGTCTGCATGTGTAGATCACAATGTTATACATTTTACCACTTCGTCATCATCAAGTGCCCTGCCAGCTGGTGTAGTCATTCATGGCTCTCCATAGATATGTCTTTGCTGTTATGGATCAGCTCTGCTGATGATATTCCTCCATGCCACTGTCTCAGTCCATCCAGCGTCATTTCTCTTGGTCTGCCTCTGCTTGTCTTCCCCTTGATCATTCCAGTCATCACTATGTTCTCCAATGCCTCTCTTCTCATCACATGATCAAAGAAAGCTGTTTGTTTCATTCTGATTGTTGAGTATAATGTTCTAGTTCCATTAGCCTCATTCAGGCACAGTTATATTCATAAGCGTACACTATCTTTAGTTTATTGAATAAGTAGTACTTCAGACCGTTTTGTTTTGTGCGGAATCTGAAGATTGATAGTTGTTCACTTCAGTGGAGTTGATATTTCAGACTGTTATGTCCTGTGCGGAATCTGAAAATTGATAGTTGTCCACTTTGGCAGAGTTGGTATTTCAGACTGTTATGTCCTGTGCTGTTATGTCCCATGCGGAATCTGAAGATTGATAGTTGTTCACTTTGGTGAAGTTGGTATTATGCATAACATTTCTGGTGGCCAGGAAGCGCTGACTCCGTCTTGGTTTAAGTGTGTCTTATGATCTCTTGGCCTCATCAAAAGTTGTTTATATAAGGCTGAGGTAGTCTTCTCACTTCCTTTGATAATTTGTCAGTGTCTTCATTTCCAGGTATGCTCCATTGTGACAGGATTTATTATTTAAAAGCCTTTTGGATTTGTGATACGGCACTAAATTCTTTAGATCTAGTTCCACATGGTCGTTAATCTTCTTGAAGCTCTCTTGGTTTTGAACCTTGCATTTGATAGATACATGCTTTCATTGTCTTGTCTCACCTTGATAGATACATGCTTTCATTTTCTTGTCTCACTCACTCATCTTGACCAAACCATCATAATTAGATACACAGACACACATGCATTTACATACATGCATATACATGCATGTATGATCACTAACATTATCATCATCAAGTGCTTTGCCCACTAGCATGGTCAATTGTATTTCTACCTCTTCCAATCTCAGAAGAGATCAATTCCTGTTCTGACATTTTTCTGTGTTCTGATGAAATGCTGTCAAGAATCTTCTCACACTGTTTTCCTCTTCTTGTTTTCCCATTACTCATTCCAGTTGTTATAGTATGTTAAATTTTTTCTCTGTTTATAATGTGGCACAAACATCACATTCAAGGTCAGAAAAATCAGGCGCCAGGTTGCCATTTTTCCCTGGCGTCTATATTTTCAGTAATATTTTTAGCATGAATTTGCAACAAAAATACCAAAAAAAAAAAAAAAAAATAGCATGGAGCCAGAGAAAAATCAACTAGCTCTTGAATTATGTTAAGTTTTTTCAACCTTTGATCACATATATCATCATTATGTGCTCTGCTAATTGGCATCGACTTTCAGGTATCTCCACAGATCTCAGTCCTTGGTATTTTGGATCAATTGTGTTGTCATGTCTTAGGCCATCCAGCATCATTCCTCTTGACCATCCTCTGTCTCTTCCACTGCTAAGCTTTCCAGTCTTTTAGTGTTTTCCAATATTTGTCTTCTCATTACATGACCTAAGATCTCCAAGGCCAGTGTGGCCTTTGGCAGACTGTACAAGAATGTATGGGACAGAACTGGAATAAGCCTGCAAACAAAGCTAAAAGTCTACAAAGCAGTTGTATTATCCACACTGCTATATGCTTGTGAAACCTGAACTGTTTATCAGCGACACGCTAGGAAATTAAACCACTTCCACACAGTCTGCCTAAGGAAGCTACTGAAGATTAAATGGCAAGACAAGATTCCAGACACTGAAGTCCTAGAAAGAGCGTCCATGCCCAGTATCCATACTCTACTGATGAAGAATCAGATTCGCTGTGCTGGTCACTTGACTCGCATGCCAGATCACAGGCTCCCTAAACGAATTTTTTACAACGAACTGCGTTGTGGTAAACGCTCCCAAGGTGGTCAGAGGAAACGCTTTAAAGACACTCAGGAAAATCTCACTGAATGCTTTTGGAATTCATCATGACACCTGGGAGGCTGCAGCCAGAGACTGAAATTCGTGGCGTGCATCATTGCGCAAAGGAGCAGTCATATGTGAGGCAACCAGGACTGCAAGAGCTGTGAAGAAAAGGCAGGACAGAAAAACCACTGCAGGAAACCCTCCTCCAGAAACGTCAAGCATTCTTTGCCCACATTGTCAAAGAACATTTCGAGCCAAAATAGGCCTTATCAGCCATCTTAGAATCCATGGCTCCATACCTTCAACCCCACTGGATGAAATGAATGGTCATCATTATTCTTGATGGACAAACAACAAACACATGACCTAAGAACAATTTATGTCCCTTTCTTATAGCTGTACATAATGCTCTATTTTCAAGAGCTTCTATTCTAATTGTTACACGTGAGAAGACATAAACTAGAAAAATTTGTGATAATTGGCATCAATGAGGGGAAAGAACAACATTTCGGGGAACAGAACAAAAGGAAGGCAGAGAAGTAGATACCTGGATGGCTTGGCCACGTGGCATGATCAAGACAAAAACATAGAGCTGATCCATAACTCTGGTGATCATGTAAGATGGTGAAATATGACCGCCCATACTTACCAGCATGGCACATGAATGCTAATTGTTAGTTACTCTGGCAGTCCAAGGTATTTGCAACATACATCCAGAAACTGCATCTCAATACATATCATCATCTGTCACTTTTACCACGGAGCATCATGGGGAGGAATAGTTCATATTCCAACGCCCAATAGGTTCCACAGGATAGTGTCATTCCTTGCAACTCTACAATGTCCTTAATTACGTCGTTCCATTTTCTTCTCGGGTGCCTGCTTGCTCTCATTTAAGATCTTCTTTGATGAGGTGTCAGTCTGTCTGTACACGCATATAATGGTTAATGAAGAAACAATATTATTACACTCTAGACCAGTGGTTCTCAACCTTTTTTGGCCCTTGCCCCCCCCCTTTTCCATAAGTTCAGAACGTCATTTCCCCCCTTTCGAATTTCCTCCCAATAAATCCCCCCCCCCCCCCCCCCCAGGGTCTGTACACAGTATACATAAAAATAGAAGCTAAATTTAATAACACATACTAGAACAAGTCTAGACATCTACATAAAACGTGATTTGCGGGGTTACTTACATTATAAAACGAATTTCATTAGGGCGAGAAGTACAGAACAGTAAAATTTAGAGGGAAACACAATATCAAGTAACTGATTCTTGTATTAATGCGACCTTGAAATAATCATAAATGCCCCCCTGGGGGGGGGGGGGGAGGGGAATTCCCCACCGGTTGAGAACCACTGCTCTAGACAAACCCATAGATAATTTGTTGATGTGTCTATTCATGTGTGTATCTGTCTAGGGAGCCACTGTAGTGTAGTGGCTAGATACTAACCTGCTGTTGTGGTTGTCATGGGGTTGATCCACAGCTGGCCGATTCAGATTGTTTGGGCTGGCAGGTTAACCCAGCCTTAAATGGGTACCAAGAATGTCTTGGGACATAAATGCGGCTGGCGTGAAACTGACCCCGTCAACCACCCAGTGACGATTGGTCTATACAAATATGGGTTTAGCACCATGTGTCTAATGTGTCTTAAGTCATACCACTTGCTGTGTTACAGAGTGGAGGGTTATGCATTTCTCTTCCGCATAGTGGCAGGCGATGGTACAATGTTTCTTTACTTTACTGTCTCTGCCTGCCTGTCTGTCTGCCTGCCTGTCTGTCTGCCTGCTTGCCTGTCTGCCTGCCTGATGACCTGCCTGCCTGCCTGCCTGCCTGCCTGTCTGTCTGTCTGTCTGTCCGCCCGCCCATCTGTCCGTCCTTCTGTCTGTCTTTTGATGTGCATGGTTGAAAGGCTGGGCATCTATTTTATACCTTTTGTATATGAACTTCCTGAAAATGTGATTTAGCTTTTCATTTTACTACATTATTACTGAACACACATGGACTCTGAAACATACATATGTACACACACCACCCAGCCAACATACACATGCACACACTCATGCACAGAGAGAGAGAGGCCCACCACCCCAACACATACACACTCACGCCCGCACAATCTCCCACTATGGTAGGCTTCATGTTCATTGTTATTAGGTAATCAAAACTCACTCTTTGGCCATTTCCTAAATAGTCATCCTCCAGGGTCTCAGACAGCCAAGACTTTCTGTTATCAGATGTTCGCAAATTCTGTTGGCAAGAATTGCCATGTTTTGCCACTAATAATCCTGTGTCTTAGTACTCAGTATTCGTAGAAGATCCTCCATGCATAACTGAGTGATCCTTGAAGCAGAAACTGTCTGCTTGACAAGTCAGACATCTTAATCAATGGTGGGATAGAATGTCAACAATTCACGGACCTGTTGTTGCGTAAATTGCCGTGACTAAGACGGTTCAGACATTTTTATCCCTTGTGTGTCTTGCCAGAAAGAATATCACAAAAAAAGTGTAGTTATTCGAAGATTATGTTTTGGTTTGGTTTTACGAAGGATTGCCTGCAGCTCATGCAGATGTGTACATAAATGCTCCAGTCTCCTCCCATGTTGAGTTGAGTTGAGTTGAGTTGAGTTGAGTTGAGTTGAGCTAAGAACTGACATCACTGCACTCAGGACATTCCCATATGTGCTCCGTCCCCTCGCTCAACAGCCACACTATTAATCGTTCCAACCGCTATCTGATTGAAAGTTCCATCTCAGTTTTGAGATTCTGTCAGAACCCCTGCCAATCTCCCACAATTTCATCCTTTCCACATGTGGGTTCTCAATCTGTTTCTCCACCTGGTCCCACAGGCACTTGACCACCTCTCCTTTGTCCATAGGTAAACGACCACTAAGAGGTGCATTCCCTGCCAGCCTATCAGCATGTTCATTGCCCAGCACTCCCACATGGCCAGGGCAAAAAATCCATACAATTCTCACAATATGTGATCTCTGAAGCGAGATGAGCCATTCCACATGAAACATTCCTTTCTCCACCTTACTAAGCATACTCCTTGAGTCCGTGATGAGGACAATGTGTCTCCTCTAACGGAAAGCCGCTGTGACTGCCTCCACCTCCATTCTCATGCTGAAGGCCGTAACCTCATGTGCCAGACTCTCCTCCCATAATCACATGAGGAGGATCCCTACACAGTGCATGAATTCTGTAGCATGAGAATGTATCCCAGAATAACACCCTGTAAATATTTGTTTTATGGGTAGAAAAGGTAAAAAAAAGTTTGTTGCATATCCTTTACAGGATGTCACAGTCAGCCCCAGAATTTTTGGCTGTTTGTGATTTCTTGGCAAGTTTACGTTCAGTAGTTTGCCATTGCTTTCTAATTGACTGGAGCTCATACCCTTGTAGGAAAACCAACGCAAGGTGGTCTGCCACCAAATCGCCCACAGCTGTGTTTCAAACATGGTCTGCAGGATTACAAATTGCATCAGTAATCCCATCGCCACAGCGCCAACGAAAAGTTACAGGTAGTCACATTATAGATACAGCCTTTGGGCTATGAAATGTTAGGTCGTCACATATATGAGGTGTGGTGACTAGTTCCACACCTCGTCACCTTTCCTGCCCAGAATATTAGTGAGGCGATGTCAACTCCAGAGCCATGCTGATTGGATATAAATCATCCTCCCTCTGCTGGGAATTGAACCCAAACCAATGTCTTGTTAGGCAGATGCACTGATGACTATCCCACTGTGGCCTATGGGATTTTGTGGGTAATTTATCAAATTGTGGAGTGTAGACTGGACGGTGGTCTTTATAGACTACATATTTCAAACCCACTGTGGGATATTTTAATGTGCTTACCAGTCCTTCTAGTTTGTTGCCCTTATCTGAGAAGGCATCCAATTGACTACTCCAGGAACAGGGTGGAGTCAATTTTTTTTGCATTGACTCGCTTTGAGCTTAAGTGTAGTCCACACAAGTTCTGCTGCTGCTAGTGAGTGCACCGGACTCTGACAATTGCTTCATGTGGGCCAGACCAGGTGTAAGTCGTTACTTGCAACTTCTGGTACCGCAGTAATAATTGCATATTGCATATTACCCAAGGCCCGGGTAGTGGGGTTTAAACTATATCCCCATTCTAAAAGAATTTTATCAAGCAAGATAAGGTGTATATAGAAAGAATGGAAGATAATAGGGAAACAAAACTCGCTTACACTCGGGAAATAAATGACCGTAGACCCCGAGGTAGACCAAGAAGACGGTGGAGAGATAATATGTATACAGACCTACAAGCACCTGGAATCAACAACTGGCAAGGGAAGGTCAACCAGAGAGATGAATGGAGACGGATTGTATCTGCAGCAAAGAACCTCTGGCTCGGAACGCTGAAGAAGAAGAAGAAGATAAGGTGGCGAAGACGGAGAAGAGACAAATATGATGGACGTAAATTTTAATATATGATAATAAATAGCGTAACTAATACTGCTTTATTTCTTCTTAAATTGTGTCGATCAGGCTTCTGCAAATGCATAATAATAACATTAGAGAAAAGGGAACACAAGATCACACATGTACAGATCTGTATTGTCACACCGCATCCACTTTAAACCATAATGTCTGTTTATTTGTTTCAGGATGAATTCCATCCTTTTATTGAGGCCCTCTTGCCTCATGTCAAGTCTTTCTCCTACACATGGTTTAACCTGCAAGCATCGAAGAGGAAATACTTCAAGAAGCATGAGAAGAGAATGTCTCTGGAGGAAGAAAGGAGAGTCAAAGAAGAGTTGCAGGTTAGTTCATAAGTTAATCTGTTTTCATAAATACAAAGTTTTGAACAGTATGGGACCAGCACTGTTAGACAGAGCTAGCAAATCCTCATCCAGCACTGACGTCTCAACACGTAACTTCTACTGGAGATATGTATGAGGTCAGTTCAAGTAGTTTCTGACCTTTGACTGGGAAAAATACACTCTCTCTCCTGTAGGTCTGAAGCCCTGTTTCACCTTCAGAGTTCTCTTCATAGGACTGAACACACTTCTCCCAGGACCCGTACACACTTCTCCCAGGGCCTGTACACTTCTCCCAGGGCCTGTACACTTCTCCCAGGGCCTGTACACTTCTCCCAGGGCCAGTGCACGTCTCCCAGGGCCTGTACATACTTCTCCCAGGGCTCATACACACTTCTCCCAGGGCTCATACACACTTCTCCCAGGGCCCGTGCACATACTTCTCCCACAGCCCGTACACACTTCTCCCAGGGCCTGTATACACTTCTCCCAGTTCTGTATACACTTCTCCCAGGGTCCGTATACACACTTCTCCCAGGACCTGTATACACTTCTCCCAGGTCTGTATCCACTTCTACCAGTGACTGTACACACTTCTCCCAGGTCTATACACTTCTACCAGTGACTGTATACACTTCTCCCAGTGACTGTACACACTTCTCCCAGGTCTGTATACACTTCTACCAGTGACTGTATACACTTCTCCTAGTGACTGTACACACTTCTCCCAGTGACTGTACACACTTCTCCCAGGTCTGTATACACTTCTACCAGTGACTGTACACACTTCTCCCAGTGACTACACACTTCTCCCAGGTCTGTATACACTTCTACCAGTGACTGTACACACTTCTCCCAGGTCTATACACTTCTACCAGTGACTGTATACACTTCTCCTAGGGCCTGTACACACTTCTCCCAGGGGCTGTACACACTTCTCCCAGTCTGTTCACATTTCTCCCAGTCTCTGTACACATTTCTCCCAGGGACATTACACAGTGCTGATGCCGAGGTAGCGGGTTGAAGCCCTACACCAGTCAGACTAAAATGTTGACTTCTCATCCATGACTTGGGTATGTAAATTACAAGTATCTCTGAAGTCGGAGTGGATTGGCCTGATGGTGAGAGACACTGGTAATAGGGAAAGCTAATCCACACATAAATATCAGCCCAGTGAACCAGAAGTAGTAGCATGTGTATAGACTAAGCTTGAGTTCAGAGCGAGCGAACGCCAAAAGAAAAGAAAAAAGTAATAATGAATATTTCAAGCTACTCCACACATAAAGCAATGGCAAACTACTAAACATAAACTTGCCTAGGAATCGCACATGTTGGAGTTGACTGCTACGTCCTGTACAGTATATGCAACTAACTTAACTCCACACATGTTCATTGTTTTGATTCTAAACACGCTAGTCAGGGACAACACAAATATGACTAAGTTGGAAATTATTATAAGGTATAAAGCATCAGCTGGTCTCCCTGGTCTAGGGGTTACATGACTTTCTCTGTAATCCCGTATATTCTCGTAAGTAACATGACGTGCGCGAGAATTGGTAGCGGTTCTCTACGCGTCGGTAACTTATGGGGTATGTGAGCCGGTCGCTCAGAATGTAATGGCAAACTACTGAGTGTAATCTTGCCGAGAAATCAACAATCAGCTGAAAATGCTGATGTTGACAACGATGTCCTGTAAAGGATATGCGGGGAAAAAAAAATAAAGCATCATGTATGAACATCTAACACAGCTGGATAAAATTTCAGTACTGAAGAACTTGCACACACCCTTCATATACAGTAATAATGCACAGTCTTCTTGTGCTGCTGCTGCTGCCAATGTAGCATGGGCTTTCAGTCAACTCACACTAAGCCCTTTGTTGACTTGTTCATGATTGGGTGTATTCTGCAGCTAGAGTTGTATGCGGGCTGAGGTTTCCTGTCTTATTCCAACCCTCGTTGGTTGCCCCTTGGACATGTATGTAGGATACTGTGTTACTGTTCTTTCTTCCCTTGTGAGACACAGTAACACTAAGGCAATAATGTTCAGTAATTTTAGTGTAATGAAAGGTCCTACTACCTTTCTCCACTCTTTTTCCTTCCTCTACTTACTTTTGCTACCATCAGAGTTTTTCATTTAATTTGTCACTCCATCTTCTATCATCAGCCCATTTTACATTGTTTGTAACTCATGTTTTTTTTTTCTTTATTGTTAAACTGATGTTTGCTTACTTAGTCATCTTTGTTTTATCATTAGACCTCTTGTACTTCGACTTTCTTGTAGATCTGCTGAATCTGCTGAAATAAGGTTTAAACTATAATCTCTTGGTCTCTCTCCATTCTGTGTTTATTTGTTTGCATCTTATTTGATTTGTTTTATTATCCTCTTTATTCTCACTCTTTCTCCCACTCTCCAACTGTCTCCTTGTGCATGCGACTATTCTTATCTTCCTTAACTGTTTCCTTCCTTCACCTTCTGTCTCTATTTCTCTATGTTGTTACTGTAGTATTTAACTTTGTCATCCTCTCTTGTAGAATGAGAAAGCCGACGTCAAACAAAAGTGGGCATCAAGACTCTTGGCCAAGCTGCGGAAAGACATCAACCAGGAATGCCGAGAAGACTTTGTACTGAGCATCACTCGCAAACGGAATCCTATATGTGTGCTCAGCAACCCCGACCAGAAGGGTAAGATGAGGCGCATTGACTGCTTGCGGCAGGCGGACAAAGTCTGGCGCCTGGATCTAGTCATGGTGATCTTGTTCAAGGCCATCCCACTGGAGTCTACTGACGGGGAGAGGCTGGAGAAGTCCTCAGACTGCTTGCACCCAAATTTGTGTGTGAACCCCCATCATATCAGTGTGACGGTCAGGGAGATTGATCTGTATCTGGCCAACTTTATACACAGCTATGGTGAGTTGAGTGCCTTGGTCTTGGTCTCTTGATAATAAGCTTACAGACAATTCTAGCCTGTATAAACGTCTTCAGTTACTGCCACTCCACAAATGCTTACTTTTTAATAAGGCCAAACTAATTCACAAAATCCTATGTTACAATGCTCCTAGTTACCTGTGGCCATTGTTTGTAAGAAATGGCGAAAGACTAAATATACTATATGTCTCTAAGCCTAGGCTAGATTTATACATAACAAGCTTGACATACTCCACAGCTCAGCTGTGGAACAATCTTCCACAACAAATCAAAGACACCGCCAATCCCTATACATACAATCACAACATATTTGAACACTATCTCAGTACAGATTTCATGCCCCCTTATAAAAAAAAAATAGTAATCTCAAAGGACAACTAGCATAATAAACATTGTCCAAATTGTGGTATGTTACATCTACCTTAGCTAATTATAATTGCCATGTCAGTAATTAATTTTAGTGGATTCATGTATTATTAATTATTGCACATTTCCTGTGAATATTGTTTCTGTTGTTATTGTTGTTATGGTGTTATTGTTTAAGATTAACTTCATAAGTGATGTATGAATGACATATTGTATTAGAGCAGAGAGATAAGGGCATAATGTCAGATGGGCAAGAGTGCCCAATTCCTAACTAATTGAAAATAAAGTTAGTTCATCCGCTCATTCATTAATTCTGTTATCATTATCATCACCACATTCTGGGCAAGCTCATAGATGCTTCATCTCCCACATCAAATGTCTTATGGTGTAGACGTTGATTGTTCCGGTAACACATTGGTTGTAAACATATAGAATTTGTCCCGGCATACATTCCTCCAGGCTGGAACCACACTTAAATCCACATCCAAGCATCTTGAACTGTGCTGGGGGAATCAGTAGCATAGTGGCCAGACCTTTGACTGCCGGCCCAGTTGTCATTGGCTTGATCCACATTGGCACAAATTTGGAGTTAAGAAATTTTCCTGGGCTCTCAGGTTATTCCAGCCTAAAATGAGTTCCAAGAAATGTCTTGGGAACAAAAGCGGCTGGTGTTTGTTGCTGTTGTTGTTCCGCTCACTCGCTTTGAACTTAAGCACAGTCCATACACACTACTTCTAGTGGCACTGGGCTGAATTTTGTGTGTGGATTAGCTTTCTCTATTACCAATGTCCTTCGCCATCAGGCGAACTCACTCTGACTTCAGAGGTGCTTGTAAAATACATCCCCAAGTCAAGGATGAGAAGTCAACATTTTAGTCTAATTGTCCGGTGTAGGTGTTGAACCCCTTACCTCAGTATCAGCACACCAGATGTTTAAGAATGCTTGTTCTTATCCATTCGACCATGCTAACCTCACCGGCTGATGTGATACTGACCACATCTCCCATTAAGTGCCGATTGGTCCATTAATATGTAGGTCAAGCACTGATTGCCCGATTGGTCCATTAAAATGTGGGTCAAGCACTGATTGCCCGATTGGTCCATTAAAATGTGGGTCAAGCACCGATTGCCCGATTGTTCCATTAAAATGTGGGTCAAGCACCGATTGCCCGATTGCTCCATTAAAATGTGGGTCAAGCACCAATTGCCCGATTGCTCCATTAAAATGTGGGTCAAGCACCAATTGCCCGATTGCTCCATTAAAATGTGGGTCAAGCACCAATTGCCCGATTGCTCCATTAAAATGTGGGTCAAGCACCGATTGCCCGATTGCTCCATTAAAATGTGGGTCAAGCACCGATTGCCCGATTGGTCCATTAAAATGTGGGTCAAGCACTGGTTGCCCGATTGCTCCATTAAAATGTGGGTCAAGCACCGATTGCCCGATTGGTCCATTAAAATGTAGGTCAAGCACCGATTGCCCGATTGGTCCATTAAAATGTGGGTCAAGCACTGATTGCCCGATTGGTCCATTAACATGTGGGTCAAGCACTGATTGCCCGATTGGTCAATTAAAATGTAGGTCAAGCACTGATTGCCCGATTGGTCCATTAAAATGTGGGTCAAGCACCGATTGCCCGATTGGTCCATTAAAATGTGGGTCAAGCACTGATTGCCCGATTGGTCCATTAAAATGTGGGTCAAGCACCAATTGCCCGATTGGTCCATTAAAATGTGGGTCAAGCACCAATTGCCTGATTGGTCCATTAAAATGTGGGTCAAGCACCAATTGCCCGATTGGTCCATTAAAATGTGGGTCAAGCCCCGATTACCCGATTGCTCCATTAAAATGTGGGTCAAGCCCCGATTACCCAATTGCTCCATTAAAATGTGGGTCAAGCACCAATTGCCCGATTGGTCCATTAAAATGTGGGTCAAGCACCGATTGCCCGATTGGTCCATTAAAATGTGGGTCAAGCACCAATTGCCCGATTGGTCCATTAAAATGTGGGTCAAGCACTGATTGCCCGATTGGTCCATTAAAATGTAGGTCAAGCACTGATTGCCCGATTGGTCCATTAAAATGTGGGTCAAGCACCAATTGCCCGATTGGTCCATTAAAATGTGGGTCAAGCACCAATTGCCCGATTGGTCCATTAAAATGTGGGTCAAGCACCGATTGCCCGATTGGTCCATTAAAATTTAGGTCAAGCACTGATTGCCCGATTGGTCCATTAAAATGTGGGTCAAGCACCAATTGCCCGATTGGTCCATTAAAATGTGGGTCAAGCACCAATTGCCCGATTGGTCCATTAAAATGTGGGTCAAGCACCGATTGCCCGATTGGTCCATTAAAATTTAGGTCAAGCACTGATTGCCCGATTGGTCCATTAAAATGTGGGTCAAGCACCAATTGCCCGATTGGTCCATTAAAATGTGGGTCAAGCACCAATTGCCCGATTGGTCCATTAAAATGTGGATGAAGCACCGATTGCCCGATGTGCATTTAGGCATGTAGAAGGGGACCTTGACTTGAATTTTTACTAGCAGTAAAGAGCTTTTGCCAGCTAAACAGTGGGTGATCCATCAGGCTTAGTATTAACTCTTTCACTTCCAGACATAAAATGTATCTGGCTGGTCCAACGCATTGGCATCTGGTGCTTAGGGCTAGTGAGATGCACAGTTTCATACTTCCTTTGCTACATCCTGTCAATGGTTTGAATACGCCGTGGGTGATTTGGAAGCAGATATTTGGGCATTTTTTCCATAGTGAGACATCGACCGTTTAGAAAGCAATGGCAAACTAATGAACTAACAATTGGCTAGTAAATCACTTACAGCTAATAAATGCTAGGGTTGACTGCAAAAAAAAGGACTAAGTTTTTCAGTCCGGTGTATTCAAGTAACATTCAAGTCATCTAAGCCCAAAAATGGGCTTGCCTCTATTGGAGTGAGGTTGGGATGGAGACTTCCCTTTTGGTCCAGCACCATATGTGGACTCTATTGTAGAGCTCTCATTCCCCTCTCCAAGTCCAGAAACACATGTGTGCAAGACCAGTACTGGAACTTCACATCTGTTGAGAGTCATTTAGGATGAAACCAGGTCAGGATTCGGCACAACATAACAGAGACTGGCTGGGACTAGGCCGGTAACATTTCCTCCAGAAGTTTCCGGTATTTGATTGTCCACAGACTCCGGCCCGATGCCCAGAGAGGGTTTAACAAACACTTTGGTACATCATCCGTTACTTTTAAAAGCCTAAATATATCATCATCATCAAGTGCCCTTCCAATTAATCTAGGCATTCATGGCTCTCCACAGATCTCAGTGTTCGGTGTTCTGGATCAACTCTGATGATGATATTCCTCCATGCCACTGTCTCCATCCATCTAGCATCATTTCTCTTGGTCTGCCTCTGCCTCTCTTCCCCTCAATCTTTCCAGTTGTCACGATGTTCTCCAATGCCTCTCTTCTCATCATGTGGCCAAAGAAAAATGTTTATCTCTTTCTTATTGTTGTATATAATGTTCTAGTCTCATTAGCCTCTTTCAGGCAATCGTTAATTACTCTGACAGTCCAAGGAATTTGTAACATTCGTCTCAGAAACCACACCTCTGTTGCTTCTAAGTTCTAAATATATATTGACTATAAATGGTAAGATTGTGTAAATTTGAATGACAAGAGAAGGTATTGATTGGAACACTGGTAAGTCTGTATCATACCGGTCACTTTTGCTTCCTTTAATATTTTTGGGTACCAGTTTTAGGCTGGGAGCCCAAGTCAGTTAAAAAAAAAAAAATCAACCTCTAGAGGGATTTGAACGCACTGCCACCAGGTTGACAAGTTAACCTGCTAGCCACCTCGCCAACTAGGATCATATTGAAGAGAAGTAGAAAGGAGTAATACGGGGAGGACATTGACACAGCGGTCTGTGATAGCTAAGGGTAAGAGGGCCTGTAGTGGGCTAGTTAAGGAACAATGCTCCAATGAGAGATACGGGGTAACAGAAGAAGCACTGTTTCTTCAGGTTCACTCGTTTAACATTAGATAAGTGCTGAGTTTGTATTTTCAAATAAACACCTCTTTTGAAGAAAAAAAAAATACAAAAGGAAGAAACGAACCAGGCAGTGCTTGGCAGTTTTATTCTAACTGGCTGTCAAATATAAAAGTCAGAAAAAATTATTGCCTACGAATCAGTCTATAAAAGCAATTCATCGCACTAATAAACGCCACGCAAAACTGAATAAACTTTTAAAGTCTGCATTCTTTAACGCTGCAGGTATTTAGGTGCTCTTTTTATTTGTCCAAGGTTAAGCTCAAAGTCGCATAGGGTGAATTAATATTCATAAATATGGTATATTAATATTCATGAGTCAATTTCTGTGCTGTGTTGAGATTACTCTTATTTTATGGAAGCAAATCATCTGCCTGTGACTGATGGCAAAAGGATAATAGCTTTTGTAGCGCCATGTAGGCCTGGGTGTTGATGTGTGTCTTCAATATGCTTCAGCAAGTTTTTAGGCCTTCCTCTTTTGTTTTGGTCGTGAGTTCCAGATAAAAGCTTTTCTAGCTTACGATTCTCAGATTTTCTTGATGTATGCCCCACAGCGAAGTAAATATCTGCATGGATCTGCCTCATGATATAATGACGACAAAAACTAAGAGCTGATCTACGACTCTGGTGATTGTGGGAGCTGGTAAAACATGACGGCCCACGCTTATCGGCATGGCACATGATGATGTCCTACCTCGCACCAGCATCCTTTCTTCACCTCTAGGTGGACTGCATTTGTCTAGTTGAGGAAACATTTCAATTTGCAAAACAGGAAGAGCCAGTGCTTTTGTATGGATGTGAAGCGTGGGCAGACGGGGAGGGGGGGGGGGGGGTAGTTTCTCAGGAGGGTGTGGGGAATATCATGGACAGATAGAGGGACCAATGATCAAGTCCTGCAGGAAGCAGGTGAAAACTGTAGGCTGAATGGAGAACTTAGACATGGATAGTCAACATTTTTTGGGCACGTTATGAGAAGACATAGACTGGAGAACTTAGTGGCAGCTGACAAGGTTGAGGGGAGGGGAACAAGGGGAGGGCAGAGAGGTAGATATCTGGACAGCCCGACCACATGGCATGGTCGAGACAAGAACACAGAGCTGATCCACGACTGGTGATCGTGTAAGATGGCAAAACATGACGGTCCATGCTTATCAGCATGGCATGATTTTGATGATGATGGTAATTTTAGAACCCAATACACATATGAGGGGAAGTCAATAAGGAACAGGAATTTTATGAATAACTTGTTTATAATAGTGCAAACAAAAATGTTTTGTGGGTTATTTCTCAATATTTCTCAATATAGTCTCCCTGCCTGGAAACTCACTTGGTTCACCTGTCAACTAGCTTGTTGATGCCTTCTGGGGAACAGTTTATTTGGTGTGGCCTTAAACTAATTTTGCTCTGCCTCCATTACCTCATTGTCATCTGCAAACCTCTGACCCCACAAATGGTTTTTCAAAGGTCTGAACATGTGATAGTCTGATGGTACCAAGACTGGACTGTATGCTGGATGTTTCAACACCTCAAATTTAAAAACATGTAGTGTATTCTCTATGCCCAGCCATTTGAGGGCAGGTGTTCTCGTGCAGCAACAATACTCCTTTTGCATGAAGTACCTGGCATTTTGATAATTTTTGTCTTCCATTGTGAAATCTGTATACCCATTCATACGCTCTCTTGCTGACTCAGACAGCTGTCTCCATACTGATATATTATTCTTCTGTAGATTTCACAAAGTTTCACATACTGTGACCACAAAAAAATGAATAACGCCTCGTTCTTCCTCGGTGCAAGTCAGTAGGAGGGGGTGGCCATTTTGTAATTGCTATTTTGCACTATGGCGAAGGTCAATTCACAATCCTGCATACTGCGTTCAAAACAGCTGCAAACGATTTGGCTGAAGACCCCCTTGTGCTGGTTTTCATACAATGGTATGGGTGCTGGTCATTCAGAAACTAATGGCAAACTACTGAACGTAAATTTTCCAAGAAGTTACAAACAGCCCAAAAATGCTGGGGTTGACTAACATCCTGTAAAGGATATGCAACTAACTGTTTATGGTCTCAGAGCTTGAAAGTTTCTGTGTTGTGTTGTGTGTTCCAATTACATTTCCTTCAGGTTTTCTTTTATTTTCTTAGTGCCTGGCAGCATTCAGTCAGGATTATCTGGCAATGACAGCATTTTTGCCACAGGGGTGTTTTCATCCTCGGAGTTGCTGCGTTTAACGCGAGGTAATGATAATGTGAGAATACTGTTATGCTTGAGCAAGCTTTGGTGTGTTTGAACTTGATGTTAAAATGTTGATGTTTGAACTTAATGCAAAAGTAAATATTGGTATATTTCTACCAGATGTTAAATTAAGGGTTGATATGTTTGATCTTGCTTAACTAATTCACTGCCAAACAAAAAAAAAGTGGGTTTGGACCAAACAAAAATTCATGGCAGAAAATGGTAAGTAAGGGTGTGTCACAATAATGCTGTAACAATGGTTGAAATTGTGGCAGATATATTGCATTATATATCAAATTAAAGGTGACTGCACAAGAAACATGACAGTGTTAATAGTTATGTGAGAGGTTAGAAATATTATAACAATAATGATAAGTTTTGTATAATGGTAAATAAAATGGGTGACAATTATTAAAAATTTCCACTTATCAAGGCATTATTTCTTATCCTTTGAAGATAATCCTTTTAAATTTACTGAATAATGATATACACACTACTTTTCTTCACTAATATCATGAGAATTGCTGCAGGTCCGCATGGTCGAATAGGTAAGAACACTTGTTCTTCAACATCCGTTGTGCTGAGGCCGAGGTAAGCGGTTCAACCCCTACACCAGACAGCTGGACTAAAATGTTGACCTGTCGTCCTTGACTTGGGGACGTAAATTACAAGTACCTCTGAAGTTGGAGTGGGTTCGCCTGATGGCAAGGGACACTGTTACTAGGGAAAGCTAATCCATGCGCAAAATTCAGTCCATTACTACTATAAATAGTGTGTATGGACTATGCTTGAGTTTAAAGCGAGTAAGCGGAAAAAAAAGGGAAAGAAAAGAATTGCTCCTTAAAACAATCCAAAAATAATTACAACTGCATATTTTGAAGCATGTCAGTTTCACACAAAATTTAGGAAATCTGAAAAAAAAACTTGGCAGATTTGTTCTCAATAAGTAGACACCTTGCAGTCTTGACAGACCAAAGTATGTGAGTGGAATGTGGCCAATATTCCATCACAATGTCTGGGCAGAGCTTCAGAGATCATGTGATGCCCAAACGACATGACCCCTCCCTCGGCCTAGTCTTGTGTATTCCAGAGGAATGGGTAACCAATACGTCTGGCACAAGGTAGGCTGCAGACGCTGGCGGCTCAGCGTCAATCCACCGAGACCTCACCACCACGAGCCGGTGGCGAGTTATGGCCAGACCCTGACACCCAAGGGACCCGGCTTAGAGGCGTTCAGCCATGTCCCACAGGTGAGGGCCTTGTACGAGCCCGGACCATGAGGGCGCGCACATCTGTCAATCACAAGTGTCCGGACCTGTGTAAAGCGTGCACTATCGTCAGACTCCCCACCTGACTTATAGCGGTCCCCGCGACCAACGGGAATAGGCCCGCCATAGCTACCGCAGGAGATATTGCCTGTCTATTTGCAAGCAAATCTCCCATACTTCCACTGTGCGGATCTCGCTGAATAAGTAAAGAAACGATAAAAGTAGTGGTATTTCAATTGCGCTTGCGCTCCCACCTATGCTACACCCTTCATGTGTCTTCACAAAGTCGGACTAGAGTCAAGCTCATTAATATATACACATTTCTGTTTGTTGTTATTTACAATAACAGCTAAAAGCTTGTTTGTGATAGGCTGCAAAGCAAACTGAGGGACGCAAGTGTGGCCAGTTGGAGAGCATAAGTCAACATGTGCCCTCATATGATGACAAACTTTCACTGTTTTATTTTCCTTTTGACCACTTGCTAAATCGTAATTGAATAACCACATTAACCACGTGCTTTCAGTTAAGAATCTTTCACAAAGTCCTTTAAATCAGAATAACTACAATCTAAAATTGTTTAAAAGTGAAATCTAATATAAATATGCGAGGTGGAGATCCAAAGGGTGTTGTCATTTCTAAATTAATAAAAACAAACCACTTAAACACTCGTTTTGTCCTTAAAAAAAACAATGAATCCGCGTGTCTTGTCAGATACTGATCGAAGGGCAATCTTTTATATATGTAAATTTTCATTTACTGGGCACTAAAATTGCAGAAAATAAGAGAAATGAAACAAATAACTCGCTGTCAATACTAAGCCGGCCTATCGGCTCATGGCAGTTCAGAGTAGTTCCATTAAGTCTATCTATCGGCTTCTGGTAGTCAGTAAGTTAAGCGGGTATTGATATATTTGACCTTGATGCTAAAGTCAGTATTGATATGTTTGAACTTGATGATACGGTAATAATTAAAATGTTTGTAGTTGTTGCTAAAGTAGGTATTGATATTTTTGGTCTTAATGCTAGAATAAGTACTGACATGTTTGATAATTATTAAAATGTTTTACCTTGATGCTAAAGTAGGTTTTCATATGTTTGAACTTGAAGGCTAAAGTAGATATTGATACGTTAAATTCGGTGTTAAATTCGGGAGTCTCCGTGGTGAAGTGGTCAAGTCGTCTGCCTCAGGCTCCGAAGGTTGTGGGTTCGAATCCGGGCTGTGTCCTTCTGTTCACGAGTGCATTTATTTCCGAGACTCCTGTGGGTCGTCGCTTGAGCTACGGAGTTCGTGCTTTGTGCGACGCTGTCCGCGCCGCAGAAAGAGACTTAGCCATATGGAATGCCAACCCGATGCAATGAAATCGACCCTGCCGGCTTTTAAGCGACTTTTATTTTTTAAGCTAAAGTCAGTATTGATATGTTTGAACTTGATGCTAAAGTAGATATTGATATGTTTGACCTTGGTGCTTAAGTCAGTATTGATATGTTTGAACTTGATGCTAAAGTAAGTAATGATGTTTGAATTGGAAACTAGCTAAGGTATCAATATATCTGAACTTGATGCTGAGTTAAGTCTTCTTCTTTCTCCCTTTATCTTCCATTGGAGCAAAGGTCTTCAACCAGCTCACTCTGAGCTGCCCTAACGATAGCTATCCCATTCAGCTCCTTCCATGAACTCCCTCTATCATTCATTTCTGTTAAAGTAAGTTTATATGTATACATTGGAAGCTAGTTAAGGTATTGGTATATTTGAACTTGATGGTTGATGTTACTGAATTTGAACTTTCAGAAAAGACACCGGCTATTAATACATATTTGTAAATGTTTTCAGTACAATTTTGTTCAGAGGAACGTGGTGCTAACACACTCCTGTTATCTCTCAGTGATGGGATAGTGGGTGGTGGATAAGATGTCTAGTGTTCTCAGAAAGTACAAACAGTAGGAAGTCCCATTTGTATAAAATTGCTTAGGCTGTTGAAAATTGTAAAAAAGTTGGTAATTAAGACTGCTGCTTTGACAAAATTTCAAAATGAGGAAACCTACCCATAACAGAATATTCATAATATGGGTGGGAAGATAGATAGCGAACCCAGTCGTAAAATGTATGTCTAAGATTTGGCTATGTTAGCCGCATGGTGTGAATATTGCAGTTTCATCCTCTGGGGTGTTGTTCAGGGATCTATTAACGGTCAGATACTTAACACCTGTGTAGGTAACATGAACAGCCTGGGTCTATTCTTAGCCAGTCTGTATATACTGTGCTGCATCATAACCTAGTTACATCCTGCAATGTCTTTATGCAGATGTGAAGTTCCAGGTCTTGCACACCATTTTAGGCTTTCCGTTGGTTAGAGGAGACCACTGCAACACACATTGCATTCATTGCAGACTCAAGGAGTATGCTTAGTATGGTGGAGAAAGGAATGTTTCATATGGAATGGCTATCCTCGCTTCGGAGGTCACAGATTGTGAGATATTTTGCCCTGGCCATGCGGGAGTGTGGGTGAATGAACAGGCTGATATACTACCAGGGAATGCACCTCTTGATGGTAGATTACCTATGGACAAAGGAGAGGTGGTCGAGTGCCTGTGGGACCAGGTGGAGAAGGCGGGGGAATAGATTGAGAACCCGTATGTGGAAAAATGATATGGCGGGTTATCAGCAGGGGATCTGGAAGAATCTTAGAACTGAGAGGGAAGACCAGGAGAACTTGCAATCAGATAGCGGTGAGAATGATTAGTAGTTTGACTCGTCACAGGCTGTTGAACAAGGGGACGGAGGGTTATAGGAATTTTCTGAGTGCAGTGATGTCGGTTCTTAGCTCAACTCATTTCAACAGTTTTTAGGCTTGGAGAGGGGAATGGGAGCTCTACATCACAGTGCTCTGTGGTACCAGGTCAGGAGGAAAGTCTCTACACTAACCTCACTCTGATAGATGCAAGCTTTCTTCAGGGCTCAGGTGACCATTATTTGTCTCTGTCTGCCACCCTGCCTCTTCTGCCACTAATATTTTCAGCTGTCACAATGTTTTCCAGTGTCTCTCTTCTCATTATATGAACAAGCAGAATTTCTGGTCTCTTTCTTCTCTGTGGCGAAGGGGTTACGAATGCAATTCTCAATCCAGCATTTAAAACATAGCCAATTTGGCAACAGACCACTTTGTGTTGGTTTCCATACAATGGTATTAGCGCCGGTCATTTAGAAAGCAGAGGAGCGGCTGCTGAGCGGCTAGAATGCTATGTTCTCCTTCGGGAGACCCGGGTTTAAATCCTTGGTAAGGTGTGGATTTGTTTCTGTCGGGGGCAAAAAGAAAAACTCTAACCTGCAGAGTCCGCGGCAACTGCACTTGCCAAATGGCCTTAATTCTTCAAGCTCAACACCCTACTACAGGCAGTAGATGACAGTTCGGAAAGCAATGGCAAACTACTGAACGTAAACTTCCCAAGAATTCACAAAGAGCCAGATAATGCTGCTGTTGACTGTGATGGAACTACCTTACTTCTTCTGTTTGTTGATTGTGGTGTTTTGTATCTGCAGCATCTATAATGATGATACCCAATGGATCCCACTCGCTGATCCCTCAGGGAAGAATGGACTCACCGAGCTATTACAACTACAGCTCCCAGGACCAGGGGCAGCCAACGATGGTCTCCATGCATGCTGTTGCCATGAACAATGGTCAGTCATATATCCTTAGTGCTAGAATTGATTGTTTCTGGCTAGTGTCACCTGTCTCACCTTTCTCTTGTTTTTGTTTAGTCACCTACAGATTGTTCTCTTCCTCCTCTATGCCTTTTGTCTATCTGCTGATCAACTGTCTATCTGCTTGCCTGTCTGGTTGCCTATCTTATGTTGCTTGTCTTTTTGCCTGTCTTTCTGCACATCTGTTGTCTATTTATATGGGGGGGGGGGGCGCTGAGTGGTCTCAAGGTATGGTGTCTGACTCGAGTGCTGGAGTGAGGGCCAGGATTTTTTCATGTGGATTTCTAACACCACAATTTTCCCTGGTCTCTGGGTAGTGAGATCGGACACCCGTATGTATTGTTGCGCACAGAAAAAATCCCTTGGTAATTAGAAATCGAAAAAGAATAGCCTAACGGCACTGCCCAGGCAAAATTTTGAGTTAAAAATCTACTCAAAGTATTTCACTATCCTCGCCGGTGCTGCTATGGAGTTCATGCACTGAGCTGAGATTTTCTAGACTCAGGCTTGAGTTAGGAGTAGAACGGAGGAGCACTTAACCCGTGTGCTGTGATGTTGATCCGTCGACTAAACTAAACTAAAACTATTGTCTATTATCTGTTTTCCTGCTTGCCTATTGTTGGTCTGCCTGTCTGCCAGCATGGTGTCAATCTATCTGTATGTCTGCCTCCCTGTCTATTGTCTGCCTGTTGCCTCTGTTTGTCAGCCTGTTGAATGTCTGATATCTCACTGTGGTGTCAATCTCTTCTCTTCTCATCCTCTCTGTCTCTCCCTCTCCCTCTCTCTCCCTCCTCTCTCTCTTACAAAGAGCATTAGAAAGAACACATTAATGATCTTGACACCCCAATAAATGCAAGCCCAAATGTATGTATAGCTAAATCACACATATAATTTTGAAATTTTTGTCAGGGCAGTGGCCCATTCAGCCTGCTTTTGTCTATTTCCACCTGCTGAGGAATTTTTAACATTAACAGCTTGCCTGCTCATCCTCAAAGTTTTTTCGTCCTGGTCTGGGAAGGCTCGACTTCTGATCCACTACCCCAACATCAAAGGGAAATATGCCATCCATTTTCTTATTTTTTTTTGAAAATTCAAACAGTCAACGTGGTGAGACGAACCTGATACTGCTTGGGTCAGATGCAGATGCTATTACCTCAGATGTATTCCATCTCCTAATGGGCTGATTTTAATTTAACTTGCTGTCCTACCTCACCAGGCATACCTCACAAGAAATTGAAGAGAAGCCACATGAACTCAATGTCTTCTCTGGATGAGGATGGCGAGAGTGTTGAAGAGGATGACAACCTCAACGGTTATTACACCAAGGTGTCGGGCGGAGGGGGCGGCCTTGTCCAGCATCCTTCATGGCAGGGAGATCACATGGATCAAGGTCAGGTTTGTTTTGTATTGTTGTAAAAGACACTTGAGCATGTTGTAAAAGACACTTGAACATGCTGTAAAAGGATACTTGAACATGTTGTAAAAGGACACTTGAACGTGTTGTAAAGGACACTTCATCATTGGCACCTTTCCATCTTGACAGATGATAGTTAGGTACATTGTGCTTCAAAAAGGCCTAATAACTACGACCTATAGCGGTGGCAAGTGTGGCTGGTAAGGCCAAGAAAGGACACTTGAACATGTTGTTAAAGACATTTGAACATGTTGACATTTCTTGGTACCCATTTTATCCTGGGTGGACCCTGAGTTAGTTAGTTAGTCTTTCCTCTTGAGCCTAAGGCGGCACATAGGGCAGAAGTCCTGTCTCTCCATGCTTGGCGGTTCACTGCTACCTGTTGTAGATCTTGAATATTTACTTGGCCATTGAATGAGCCTTCTCTAATGATGGTTCTACGCAAGGTCTCTCTTGGTCTTCCCCGTTTTCTTTTCCCTACTGGTGACCATATGAGGGCTTGTTAGGGGAGTCTTGTCTTGTCCATTCTGAGTACATGGCCGATGTAGTTCCAACGGCGTCTTCTTATGAGTGCCCAGATCATTTTTAACAATCTGAATCCACCCCAGTGAAGATCGTAGCCATGACCACTGGGCTGGTAGACGGGTGTCTAGTCATTGTGCTACAGTGGCTGCCGACAGAAAGAAAGAGAATCATCAGCTTAAGGTGCTATGCCGATAGGCATGGATGTTCTTGTTGATATCTCACACGATCACCAGTCTCTTGGATCAGGTCTGTGTTCTTTTCCAGTTATGTCATGTGGTCAACCTATCCAGGTATTTATCTCTTTGTCCTCCCATTGCTCTTTTCCCCATCAAGTTTGCCAGTTGTCAGTAAGCTTTCAATTTTTTTTTCTTATATTGTGCACAAAGAGTGTTACTGTCTAAGTTTAGTTTCTCTGATCAGTTTACGGTTTCGTTTCTTTAAAAACTGTCTCATTCATTTTACTATCTATCCATGGTATTCTTTGCATTTTCCTCAGAAGAAATCACATTGCTACTGCTAGAGAAGAGATTAAAGATGATCAATATGATAAATGTAGCGATGATTAGATGATGCAACATTTGAGCTGTTTCCCTCTGGTACCAGGTCATCGCTGCCTATGTCGTGCCAGGGCTCATGGGGGAAGCAGAGAATAGTAATATGTTGTAAGAGGTGACTCAGGGGGTTGGCATATGACTGGATACCTCATCCCATAGAAAAATGTAGCTGCAAAGTCCAGCTAATCATGAAGAAGTCAACAAAGGGCTTGATGTGAGTTGGCTAAGGGCCTATGCTCCATTGGGAGATGAAAGGCAGCAGATTGAGGAAGGCTAGGCCATCTGATGGTCAAGAGGGAGAGGATTCAGCGGGTTATTCTAGTTCAGCAGGTTAATTTAGGTGGCTATATGTCATCTATATTTTGTGGTTAATCTTGCTGGCCATATGCCACATTGTATGTTTTGGACAGTTTTTCAGTAATTTGATTTGAGATCATGTTTTGAATGCTTGGTTATTTATGTTGCATTTTATACTGAGATATTAGGTTGGTATACCGCCATGGCCATTAAGCAGTCTGCAGTCATGAGAGAGCTAATGTACAGGCTTCGAGGTCACCAATTGTGGGAATATTGGAATTCAACAAAGGATTATAGATTCATAGAAAGGACATAATGGATTAGATATAAATTTCAGGACTCATTTTCTGACATTCAGTGAAAGTGATACAGCAAGCATACATCTTTATATTCTGATGATAGTATAGATTTATTGTTTTATTTTTATCAGGAGGCAGCCAAGGTCCAACTATGCACTCACCTCACATGATGATGCCAATCATACCTAAACAAGAACCTGGCTATGACCCTCTGTCCCCTTCCAGTGCCATGGGTGGACAACACTCCAGGTCCTTAGTTCCAACACCGCCCAGACCTATGAGTACTCACACACCAGGTATGATGTCTTCCACTTCTTCATGTTTGCAACAGCATGCGTCTCTTAGTTCTGGTGGGTATTCCTTTGTTGTGGTTAGTGGAGTCTTGTTATCGGAGATTGGAGTGGCTTTTATCTAACCCACATATAAGATAAGACATATAAAATAGAGAATATCTATTGGAGTTTTTCCCCAGGACATGCTAGTGTGGTGGGGAAATGAGCTGGCAGACAATTGTCTGGGTCTGCACTCCTGTGTGGGAGACTGGTGCATGATAAGTCAATGTGATCGCGGCCCTTTGGAATTGTGTGTATAGTGCAGAAGAACAGATAGATCATCACGGCCTGGAGAGACGGTGCTGCAGGGAGTGACCAGAGGTTCTTGCCGACATGCAGGACTCGCAAGAAAGGTCAGATAGACACATAGTCAGACTGCTACTGGTACCATTAGTATCAGGACTCTTCGTTGGCTGTTGAAGTTGAGGAGAGAGCACATATTGGAATGTCTCAAGTACTGTGATATCGGTTCTTGACTTACCGCAACTCAACTCATATCCTCACAACCACAGGATCAAGGGGGTGTATTATGTTTTCTGGATTCTCTTATGTTGTGAAAATCCACAGTGACCCTGTACCAGGGTATCTTGATTTAGATACACACACATCATTCCACAGTTCTGTCCTCATTGACAAACATAGAAGAAAGAAACTGTTTTGTTGTTTACCAAGCTCAAGTCTTCATAAGCCATGAGAGAAAAGCTCATGTTTTGATGTTCTGGCCATCTCAAGTGTTTGTATTCAGATGTATAGCAACGGCTCACCACTTCACCAGGAATCACTAGGACAGAATATGCATGTCTATACCACAAGGTGTACTGCTGTACATTTACCTTTATTGATCAGGACATAGTTACAAAGGATACATGTACCTCTGCAGTTCACACTGGACTCAAAAATTAGTTACAGTCGTTGTCAAGGGTTGGGTTTGATGTCTGCTTACTGCTGTTGAATTAATATGTAGCCTAAACCTTGCAATCTGCATCAAGTTCTCCAAGCTTGTTTATTTAATATTGTCTATGTATTCTTGCTTGTAGTTGTTACCACTCAAATACCATACAGGCTTTTGCTTTTCCTCTTCATTCTAAAACCACTAATAACACACTGAACTACGAAGGCACTGCACAGAACACTGAAACATTTCACACCCTCATCTTGTCATTTACATCATTAGAAATACAATTCAGTCATCCAGTATTTTCACTCCATAATATAATATACTAAAATGACATCTCTATACATTAACATATCTAATGATTCTGGCGGAAATGTAACTTGTCATCGCCAACTCAGGCTTTCAATCCGTGATGTTCCCCAACTAACGCTTTTAGTTAGTATTTTCAACACTTGCTTTAATTGATGTGTACAGCATGATTAATTCATGCACATGCTTGACACTAGCCACTTGATTCTTATCACTCGTTTACTTGAGTGTGACAGTGACAGACTCACATTTTGCATACTTCAAGATTATTAGCTTGAAAAATGCCTTCAGTCACAAACAAAATCAGTTTCTTCACATAAAATATTTATACTAGTTGACTAGGATGATCTAACAGTCATGCCGTCACACCAAACATATAAACAACAACAAAAGTCCTGAGACTTCTCAGAACTTAAATCGTCATGTGCTCATGCAGTCTTGGCCACAGCTCAGTTACTTGGACAAACAAAAATAGTAACAGTGTAACCTATCACACATGTCGTAGAAGGGTTGTCAGTCTGTGTGTTACAGTGAGCCTTAAGGGAAACGAAAAATAGTAACACTAACCTACTGTGCTGGTCTAAGAGGTGATTAACGAGGGTTGGCTTTGGAGCTGGCTACCCCACCCATAGAAAACTGTAGCTACAAAATACAACCAGCCATGAACAAGACTAAAGGATGGATTGGTGTCTTTTAGTGGAGGATTTATGTCACAACAGAGGATAAAGGGCAGGAACAGAAGAAGAAGAATTATATTGTGAAAAAGGCTGTGTATGAAAAGAGTGTTCTTTTTTAGTTGCATATCCTTTACAGGACGTCACAGGCAACCCCAGTATGTTTTGGCTGTTTGTGATATCTTGGCAAGTTTATGTTCAGTAGTTTGCCATTGCTTTCTGAACGACAGCACCCATACAATTTTATAAAAAGACCAACCTAAGGCGGTCTGCTGCCAAATCGCCAACAGCTGTGTTTTGAACGCGGGATTATGCACTGCGAACCTAACCCCTTCTGTATTTTAGAGTATATAAAGAGTTTAGTATTAGTCTAATGTTAAGTTACTTACTATGTCCAGGACTAAGCCACATGGTCATGTCAGGCCAACAGCAGGTGATCAAGTATGAAAATCAACAAAACGACACACTGAATGACTTTGTCACACTAGTTTGCCAGGAAGCTCAGAATTCTCAAAACCACGTAAGTGATCTCTGTGGATGCCCTTATTATTTTCCATTTAAATTTGGTATGTAAACTGTGCCTGTCCCAGGCAGTTGTTATGTTAACTCGTTTTATTCTTTGGGGTTGTATTGGTTAGTAATATATTGTGAGTCTAAGAAGGGTTGTCAAAGTCAATGTTATAGTTTATTCTTTCATGTTACATAGAGCCAGTGTTAACATTTAGCTAAAACACAAATACAGTTTATCACAAACATATGGACGAGGCAATCAACATTGTTTTGGGCATGTTATGAGAAGAGAAAAACTGGTATGTGTTGTTACAACTGGAATGTGTTGTTACAACTGGAATGTGTTGTTACAACTGGAATGTGTTGTTACAACTGGAATGTGTTGTTACAACTGGAATGTGTTGTTACAACTGGAATGATTTGTGGAAAGAGAAATAGAAGAAGACAGTGAGAAAAGAATTTGACAGCCTTTTGTTGTTGCACAAAAAGGTGTAAGCGCAAAAAGGTGTAAACTGTCAGTAAGCTGGGCACTTCATAATGTTGATGTTATAGTTTATGAGTTAAATATTGAGTAATGAGTGTTGACACAAGTCAAACGTGGTCAAGGCCATTTGGAATCGTATGTATAGTGCAGAAGAACGAGTAGATCATCACGGCTTGGAGAGAATGGTGCTGCAGGCAGTTACCAGAGGATCTGGTCAACATTCAAAACTGAGAAAAGGCCAGACATATATGTTATAAATGTTACTGCTACTGGTTAGTATTGGGGCTCTTCACTGGTTGTTGCAAATGAGGATGTAGCACATGGAACTGTTCAATTGTTGCAAAAATTTCACTGGGAAATTGTTGACCACCTGCCCTACAGCCCCGATCTGGTGCCAAGTGATTACCACCTTTTCATGCACCTAAAGAAATGGCTGGCATCCCAGCGGTTTGAAACTGATAATGAACTGCAGACATGTGTTAATGAATGGTTCAAGACACTGGCGGCAGACTTCTACGACATTGGAATTAAGAACCTGGTGCCACGATACCAAAAGTGTGTTGAAGTCAATGGTGACTATGTTGAGAAATAATGTAAATGTGTGGTTCACTTTTGGCTGCAATAAATCATTTTTATATATAATGGTGTTTTTTAAATTTTATACCGGGATTTACTTAAAAAACGTGCCTCGTAGAAGGGACTTGATCCTTGACTTTCTAAGAAAGTGGATGTGTGTTTAAATCGTCCTGGAACAAATGTGAAGTGATACAGACCTATTTTCAGACAAGAAAGCACTGCATGTATTTTGTTCAATAATCGCTGTTATTCAATCAGCAGGGAAATCGTGATCTGAAGTTAAGTTGACACTAACATTAGCAACCTCAGTGTTACTCTTTGGAAAGAGTGGAAAGTAGTTTGCTCGCGACACTGACATATTGATTGACTACGGAGACAGTGCAGATGATGATATCATACAGAATATGACCATCTGAAGAGGACCCACATCTAGAGATGACCCATATCTGGAGAGGACCCACATCTGGAGATGACCCACATCTGGAGATGACCCACATCTGGAGAGGACCCACATCTGGAGAGGACCCACATCTGGAGATGACCCACATCTGGAGAGGACCCACATCTGGAGAGGACCCACATCTGGAGAGTACCTACATTTGGAGAGTACCCACATCTGGAGAAGACCCTCAAATCTGGAAAGAACCCACATCTGGAGAGTACCTACATTTGGAGAGTACCCACATCTGGAGAAGACCCTCAAATCTGGAAAGAACCCACATCTGGAGAGTACCTACATTTGGAGAGTACCCACATCTGGAGAAGACCCTCAAATCTGGAAAGAACCCACATCTGGAGAGTACCTACATTTGGAGAGTACCCACATCTGGAGAAGACCCTCAAATCTGGAAAGAACCCACATCTGGAGAGTACCTACATTTGGAGAGTACCCACATCTGGAGAAGACCCTCAAATCTGGAAAGAACCCACATCTGGAGAGTACCTACATTTGGAGAGTACCCACATCTGGAGAAGACCCTCAAATCTGGAAAGAACCCACATCTGGAGAGTACCTACATTTGGAGAGTACCCACATCTGGAGAAGACCCTCAAATCTGGAAAGAACCCACATCTGGAGAGTACCTACATTTGGAGAGTACCCACATCTGGAGAAGACCCTCAAATCTGGAAAGAACCCACATCTGGAGAGTACCTACATTTGGAGAGTACCCACATCTGGAGAAGACCCTCAAATCTGGAAAGAACCCACATCTGGAGAGTACCTACATTTGGAGAGTACCCACATCTGGAGAAGACCCTCAAATCTGGAAAGAACCCACATCTGGAGAGTACCTACATTTGGAGAGTACCCACATCTGGAGAAGACCCTCAAATCTGGAAAGAACCCACATCTGGAGAGTACCTACATTTGGAGAGTACCCACATCTGGAGAAGACCCTCAAATCTGGAAAGAACCCACATCTGGAGAGTACCTACATTTGGAGAGTACCCACATCTGGAGAAGACCCTCAAATCTGGAAAGAACCCACATCTGGAGAGTACCTACATTTGGAGAGTACCCACATCTGGAGAAGACCCTCAAATCTGGAAAGAACCCACATCTGGAGAGTACCTACATTTGGAGAGTACCCACATCTGGAGAAGACCCTCAAATCTGGAAAGAACCCACATCTGGAGAGTACCTACATTTGGAGAGTACCCACATCTGGAGAAGACCCTCAAATCTGGAAAGAACCCACATCTGGAGAGTACCTACATTTGGAGAGTACCCACATCTGGAGAAGACCCTCAAATCTGGAAAGAACCCACATCTGGAGAGTACCTACATTTGGAGAGTACCCACATCTGGAGAAGACCCTCAAATCTGGAAAGAACCCACATCTGGAGAGTACCTACATTTGGAGAGTACCCACATCTGGAGAAGACCCTCAAATCTGGAAAGAACCCACATCTGGAGAGTACCTACATTTGGAGAGTACCCACATCTGGAGAAGACCCTCAAATCTGGAAAGAACCCACATCTGGAGAGTACCTACATTTGGAGAGTACCCACATCTGGAGAAGACCCTCAAATCTGGAAAGAACCCACATCTGGAGAGTACCTACATTTGGAGAGTACCCACATCTGGAGAAGACCCTCAAATCTGGAAAGAACCCACATCTGGAGAGTACCTACATTTGGAGAGTACCCACATCTGGAGAAGACCCTCAAATCTGGAAAGAACCCACATCTGGAGAGTACCTACATTTGGAGAGTACCCACATCTGGAGAAGACCCTCAAATCTGGAAAGAACCCACATCTGGAGAGTACCTACATTTGGAGAGTACCCACATCTGGAGAAGACCCTCAAATCTGGAAAGAACCCACATCTGGAGAGTACCTACATTTGGAGAGTACCCACATCTGGAGAAGACCCTCAAATCTGGAAAGAACCCACATCTGGAGAGTACCTACATTTGGAGAGTACCCACATCTGGAGAAGACCCTCAAATCTGGAAAGAACCCACATCTGGAGAGTACCTACATTTGGAGAGTACCCACATCTGGAGAAGACCCTCAAATCTGGAAAGAACCCACATCTGGAGAGTACCTACATTTGGAGAGTACCCACATCTGGAGAAGACCCTCAAATCTGGAAAGAACCCACATCTGGAGAGTACCTACATTTGGAGAGTACCCACATCTGGAGAAGACCCTCAAATCTGGAAAGAACCCACATCTGGAGAGTACCTACATTTGGAGAGTACCCACATCTGGAGAAGACCCTCAAATCTGGAAAGAACCCACATCTGGAGAGTACCTACATTTGGAGAGTACCCACATCTGGAGAAGACCCTCAAATCTGGAAAGAACCCACATCTGGAGAGTACCTACATTTGGAGAGTACCCACATCTGGAGAAGACCCTCAAATCTGGAAAGAACCCACATCTGGAGAGTACCTACATTTGGAGAGTACCCACATCTGGAGAAGACCCTCAAATCTGGAAAGAACCCACATCTGGAGAGTACCTACATTTGGAGAGTACCCACATCTGGAGAAGACCCTCAAATCTGGAAAGAACCCACATCTGGAGAGTACCTACATTTGGAGAGTACCCACATCTGGAGAAGACCCTCAAATCTGGAAAGAACCCACATCTGGAGAGTACCTACATTTGGAGAGTACCCACATCTGGAGAAGACCCTCAAATCTGGAAAGAACCCACATCTGGAGAGTACCTACATTTGGAGAGTACCCACATCTGGAGAAGACCCTCAAATCTGGAAAGAACCCACATCTGGAGAGTACCTACATTTGGAGAGTACCCACATCTGGAGAAGACCCTCAAATCTGGAAAGAACCCACATCTGGAGAGTACCTACATTTGGAGAGTACCCACATCTGGAGAAGACCCTCAAATCTGGAAAGAACCCACATCTGGAGAGTACCTACATTTGGAGAGTACCCACATCTGGAGAAGACCCTCAAATCTGGAAAGAACCCACATCTGGAGAGTACCTACATTTGGAGAGTACCCACATCTGGAGAAGACCCTCAAATCTGGAAAGAACCCACATCTGGAGAGTACCTACATTTGGAGAGTACCCACATCTGGAGAAGACCCTCAAATCTGGAAAGAACCCACATCTGGAGAGTACCTACATTTGGAGAGTACCCACATCTGGAGAAGACCCTCAAATCTGGAAAGAACCCACATCTGGAGAGTACCTACATTTGGAGAGTACCCACATCTGGAGAAGACCCTCAAATCTGGAAAGAACCCACATCTGGAGAGTACCTACATTTGGAGAGTACCCACATCTGGAGAAGACCCTCAAATCTGGAAAGAACCCACATCTGGAGAGGCTGATTAAGCGGGAAGTCGGCAGAGGGTCGGGATGGCACTCAACCCATAGAGAAAAATGCAGGTTGGCGTTCAGTCAGGCTGCCCCTGGTACCAACAGCATGGGAACTCTTCCTTGGCTACTAAAGGATTGGGAAGCAAAGAACGAGTGACAATGTAGCGACTAAGGAGGCTTGATGGTTCCGTCGCCCTGCTACTGAGTGAGTGCGTGGCGCGACACTGTGAGCTGTGGGTTTCGTGTGAATACTTTTGAATCTGCCCGAGGTTTTTTGGAACGTGACTGCATGTTCAGAGCGATGGCAGCTGGCTATGTCCCAGAGTTGACCAGTTTTTGCCTTATGCAGAAATGCGTGGCTGCTGGGCTTCTGGTTGACTGCCACTACCATCGACGATGAACTGTATTTTCGTGGACTGTGTGGGTGAACATCTAGGAAACTTCCAGATGGGAAAATGATTGCCGATTCCATCAGAGATGAACTGGATGTTTTGTGGGGGACTATTGTGTTGACATTCTGGCGGCGGCATTATGCACAGTGTATCTGTGCGGGCTGTTGTTTGTCGAGACTCCTGTTTTTTCCACTTTTCACATTGGGCAGTGGGGAGCATTTTGTGTGATATTCACTGGCACAGGAACGGAGCATAATGGGGATGAACCGTTGCTGTGAAGTTGGAACCGCGACTAACTAACTAACTAAAAAACATGTGGGAATGTCTCGAGTGAAACGATGTTGATTCTTTATTTCATATTTTGTAAAAATCACAGAGACACCAGGTCATGTATGGAGAATGAGCTTGTATTGTCGTTTCTCTTCAGGATCTTGATTGGTTGGTTTGTCAAGTCTTTGAAAGACTTGAGTTTTAACTCTGAAGTCTGATGTAATGTTGTTCATTTTATCAGATCCCTGAAGGGGGCTTGTATCTATTGCAGTGAGATTGGTCAAGAGACTTGTCTATCAATATGGTTCCATCTCCACAGTGACTCTCCTCAGGATCTCAACATACCTTCTTTATCTCACTTTATATTGCCATACTCTATAACAGAGCAGAGAATGGGGAGCGGGCCGCACTGAGTTAAGTGCAACAGCTAATCCAGAGCAACACACATCAAGGTGACATAGTCATCTACACCGATGGGTCAGTGGTAATAAACAGACATAGTGGCTGGGGCTTTATTGCAAAGGCTAATGGGCGAGTCTTGAAAAAGGAGAGCCTGTCATATGAGACTACGGCCTCCAGCATGAGAATGGAGGTGGAGGCAGTAACAGCGGCATTCCAGTGGCTAGAGGAGACTACTGCAACACACGTTGTGTTAATTATGGATTCCGATAATATGATTAGCAAGGTGGAGAAAGGAATGTTTCGTGTGGAATGGCTCTCGTCGCTTCAGAGGTCACAGATTGTGATAATTGTATGGATATTTTGCCCTGGCTATGCGGGTGTACGTGGGAATGAACAGGTTGATAGGCTAGCAGGGAATGCACCTCTTGGTGGTATCTTGCCTATGGACAAGGGGTAAGTGGTCGTGCGCTTGTGGGACCTGGTGGAGAAGGCGGAGGAGCAGATTGAGAACCCATATGTGGACAGAATGAGATTGCGGGGGATCGGCAGGGGTTCTGGAAGTATCTCAAAATTGAGAGGGAAGACCAGGAGAACTTTTAATCAGATAGCGGTGGGAATTATTAATAGTATGACTCTTCGCTGGCTGTTGAACGAGGGGACTGAGCAAGTATGGGAATGTCCTGAATGCAGTGATGTCGGTTCTTAACTCAACTCAACTCAACTCTATGACAGTCAAAATGTCTTTTTTTATTTTTGTTTCCACAGTCAGGACAGAATTCCCCGCCAGTTAGAAGCCCGAACCGACTGCCTCACTTTTTCTCTCCAGGAATGCTACCTCCACCACCACCACCTCCTCCTTCCAGCCTTGCCAGACCAGTACCTCTTCTACAAATATCAGATTGTCATACTGTGATGAGCAATCAGGTGTCGGTAACATCTGCAGGTGAGTGGATTTGTGTGGTGCGTTCTATTTGCGTGCTTTCAAGGATAATTTAAACTTGTGTGCTGCATTGGTTGGTTAATTGGCTGACAAGTCTATTGTGTTGAGATTTTCATGCTTGTATGAACTGTAAGAATCTGAGGAATGCTGATGAACAACAGACTTGGTGTTGAGTAAACCTGTGAGCTTTCAAGGTTTGTGGTGTACGATTTGAGTGCTGGTCATCTACTGTCATCGTGAGGTATGACCATGGCTAGTGTCAGAGATCATGGTTGATCCTCCCTTTGTTGGCTAGACTTGTGTCAGAGATCATGGTTGATCCTGCCTTTGTTGGCCAGACTTGTGTCAGAGATCATGGTTGATCCTCCCTTTGTTGGCCATACTTGTGTCAGAGATCATGGTTGGTCCTCCCTTTGTTGGCCAGACTTGTGTGAGAGATCATGGTTGATCCTGACTTTGTAGGCCAGACTTGTTTCATAGATAATGGTTGATCCTCCTTATGTTGGCCAGACTTGTTTCATAGATAATGGTTGATCCTCATTATATTGGCCAGACTTGCGTCGGAGCTCATGGTTGATCCTCCTTATATTGGCCAGACTTGTGTGAGAGATCATGGTTGATCCTGACTTTGTAGGCCAGACTTGTTTCATAGATAATGGTTGATCCTCCTTATGTTGGCCAGACTTGTTTCATAGATAATGGTTGAACCTCCTTATGTTGGCCAGACTTGTTTCATAGATAATGGTTGATCCTCCTTATGTTGGCCAGACTTGTTTCATAGATAATGGTTGATCCTCCTTATATTGGCCAGACTTGCGTCGGAGCTCATGGTTGATCCTCCTTATTTTGGCCAGACTTGTTTCATAGATAATGGTTGATCCTCCTTATGTTGGCCAGACTTGCGGTGGAGCTCATTGTTGTTCCTGTCATTATTAGTCAGAAAATGGTCCTCCCCTTGTTGGCACATAATGCTGGTCACAACAATTAAGTCTAAACATTCATAGAGGAAGGGCACAGAAATGAGAATACATTAGGCAAATGATAAAGCAATATTCCTTCGTGAAACATCACTTCAAGAGGAGGAATCTTACACAATTCGGTAGCAGCGTAGGCAAAGATGGAGAACAGATGATGGTATTCACATAAGAATACAAAAGTCAAGAGAAGAAATCCTACTAGCATGTGGATGTATTCAAGAAATTAAGTACCAAACCAAGAAGATTTAACTCTTAATGTGAAATCAGTACTGCTGTATGGATCAGAAACCTATAGAACGACTAAAACAGTTATTAACCCTTTACAGGGCAGACGCTTGTCCGTTTTCTAGCCCTGAACGGGCAAGATTTTTTCAGGTTCGGTAAAGTTTCGGGTCGCGTTAGTAAAAACATCACAAATAAGGTGTTAGTCAACTGATTTTAGTTAAATAAACAACACAATGAAGGGAAAAGCATGCAGAATATGTTACTCACGTGATTGTTGTCGGTAATCCATAAATGAACACAAATATTTACGAAATACGGCATGTTGCTTGTGATTTTCCGTCATCTATACGGCAATTTACAAACACATTTTCAGAATCATAATCACTTTATTTAAAGTCCGACTCAGACTGCTAATGCAAAGTAACGCTTTGCACTGATATCTAGCTCCGATTAATAGTCAACTTCGTGCCCTTTAATGTCATTTAAATTGAACAGAGCGAAATCTCGGCTATCACTTGAAGAATCGCCGACATCCGTTTTGAAAAACAGCGTAAAAATCCCGAAAACTATCAAAAATTGTCCGTAAAAGTCCGTTCAAATTCATACTATCGCGTTTACAAATGGCGGCCACGTTGTCAAGCTGTCAGCGAAAGCGAAAGTAGCGGTCGGAAGTGTCGGAAAGCCGAGAGATCGCGATTTTACAATGCATAATAGTATCGGCCGGAGTCGGCCGTTACGATCGTTTTATGACATCGGCCGGAATTAGCCGCTATGACCTGTAAAGGGTTAATAAACTACAAACAGTCAATTCAATTCAATTCAATTCAACTTTATTTTAATAGGGTTACAAATTGGGCACACAGGCCCATCTTACATTCAGCCCTTCCAATCACTCATCTTTCATTCATCAATAGTGTATGATACATTCACATAGGAAAATACATTGTCAAATGAATGTTGTAAACATAAACAGTGCATATTACAATGTTATGAGACGCATCCCTCACCCACCCACACATCCCCCTCACACCCACATACACCCCCACCCACCCACACACATCCCCATCCACCCACACACAACCCCCACCCACCCACACACAACCCCCACCCACCCACACATATCACCCACCCATACACACACCCTCCATCCACCCACACACATCATTATTGGGTGTTTATCATTCATGATTGGGTGTTCATCATGGAACAGAATGGTTAAAATGATATGACAGAATCATAGATGCTGAGCTCATGGAGAGAACTCGACAAATGTCAGTGAACCAAGAGGTGAGGAAAAGCCGCCAGTGCTGGATGAAGGACACATTCAGAAAACTTGCTAATAGTCTAACGAGAAAGTGCCTTTTCTGGAACCCACCGGGCCAGCAAAATAGAGGAAGACCTGAAATTTCATGGAGATGAGAATTAGAGATAGAAATTAATAATATAGGTAGGATGCATTCTTGTGCAGAAGAGTGTTAGTTCGGTTCCTGGGTGGTGAATTGGATAGCAACTACCCTGTACTTTCAAAGGGTTTTCTCCACCTAATGGAAGGAGGAGAGGAGGATGCAAATAATGCCAGAGTTGTAGGTGACAGTAAACAAAGAGGTGGACTGGTGTACAGAGACTGGTGTACGAATTCTGTGATTTAGTGCTTTCTGAAAAATAACATTGTTAAGGCTGACATCGCAAGTCTCCCATATAAACTGTAGAAATGTTAACAGAGAGAGCAGACTGAGATACCTGGGGATTACCTTCAAAAGAAGCCTGTCGTTGAGGGATCACTTGCAAGGAGTTGTTCTGAGATTTAAGAAGGGAATCAGTGCACTGAAGGTTGTGGCAGCATTGGACATGGAGCAAAGAATGTTGTTCATACTCTATCAGCATATGATTATCTCAATATGTGAGTATGGATTGGGACTTTTCATCTCATCTCATCATGTTCCTCTTGTATCTTGTGGTGTCGAGGTGAAGTATAAACAGCGGGAGAGTGCCCATTTATGGGCTTCATGTATCAATATTCCCATGGACTCTGTTATTCCCTCCGTCCATCGTTTACGTGGCCAGCCTCTTCCTCTGCTTTCATCTAGTCTGTACATCATTGCTTGTTGTGGTATACTGTTAGTTGGTAACCTAGTTACATGGCCAAACCATTTAACTTACTGCCTTCTAATAAAATCTAGCGCTGTCATAATACCTACTTTATTCATGATTTCTTCATTTCTGATCTTCTCTATTCTTGATACATTGAGTATTCTTCTCAGGAATCTCATTTTTGTTGTTGTGATTTTTCTTTTCTCTTTTTCTGTCATTGTCCAGGCTCGTCATTAGTAGCATAGCATTGGTAGGAAGATTGAGTCGTAACATGCTTTGTTAGTAACTATTAATACCTGTTTGTTCTTTAGTATTGGCGCCATTTGTCCAATGAGCTGATTTGCCTTATTGCATCTATTTTCGATCTCGTCTGATTTGTTATTTGATGATATTATACTTCCTAGGTACTTGAAACTCTTTACTTGTTTCAGGGGGTGTTAATTTAGGTGAATCGTTGTTGTTGTTCTTTCATTTTTGGTTATAGTCATTACTTCTGTTATACTTGTGCTAATTTTCATGTTATGTTCCCTACACATTTTGTTTAAACTATTCATGTGGTCTTGTAATTCTGCTTCTGATTTTGCAATTAGTGCTTAATCATCTGCAAATAGGAGTTCTTTAATGGTGTAATTTTCCTATGGTTCTTGGGACTACTAACAGTGTCAAAAAGTCAGCTAGTAAAACAAGAACACATATAGAATGAAGCCATGCAACCCTATGCTCAACCCCTACACCATTCAGTCAGACTAAATTGTTGACCTCTTGTCCTTGACTTGGCAACATAAATTACAAGTACTTCAGAATTCGTTGTGGATTCACCTGATGGCGAGGGATGCTGGTAATAGTGTCAGCTAATCCACATGCAAAATTCAGCACAGAGCGCTAGAAGTAATAGCATGAGTATGGACTACACTTAAGTTCAAAGCGAACAAACAAGAAAAAAAAAATTGCTTATTTTGCTTTTATTACTCATGAGTATACATTTTTCAGTGCTAATTAATTGTTAATCCTCAGGAGCAAACAGCGGTCATCACGCAGCCTCGCAGGGAACCATGTCAGGTTCCCCAACCACACCGCCAGTGAGTCGTAGCATCACGTCTAGTCCATTTAATGTGCTATCTCGACCTGAGCATGCCTTCACACACATCCACTCGCAGGTGAGCTTTGCATGTCTCTGTCTGCACCTGCTCACTTTCTGAATGGGTGGTTGAGTTGGAATACATGTCGCTAGGTAGAAAATTAACTTCAAATATTTAACTCTAATGTTAAATGAGCACTGCAGTATGGATTAGACACTTGAAGAACGGCTGAAAATATTAATAATAAACTACAAATGTTCATTAACTAGTGCGTGTGTAGAATGAAAGGAGTAAATTGATATGACAGAATTACCAGTGTGAAGCTCATGGAGAGAACAAGACGAATACCAGTGAAGCAAGAGGTGAAGAAATGATGCTGGCACTGTATAGGAGAAAGTCTGGGAATAGTATAACTAGGAAGGCCTTTGTCTGGAACCCCAGGGCAAAATATTAGATACCTAGCCTTCTCAGATAAGGGTGAAAAACAGGAGGTCCTGTGAGCATGTTGTGGATGTAAAAAATCCCACATCTCTTGAAAATTGCAAAGAGTAGGGTCATAAAATTGCACTTTGGCAAAATAGTTACGAAAGAAAATGTACCCACAGGTAGATAACATCTCTTACCTTTAGGGCAGTGGTTGTCAACCATTTTTGGCCCATGTACCCCTTCGCCATATGTTCAGAACGTCATCCCCCCCTCCCCCCCCCATCCTTTCATATTCCCTCCCTATAAATCTCTCTTCCCCCCCCCCCCCCCCATAGAAATGGAAGCTAAATTTAATAATGCATACTAGAACAAGTCTAGATGTCTACATAAGACGTGATTGCGAGTCTACTTACATTATAAAACAAATTTCAGAAGGGTGAGAAGTATGAAACCGTAAAGTATGGAGGAAAAAACAATATCAAGTAATTGGTTCTTGTATTAACGCAATCTTGAAATAATCTTAATTCTCCCCTCTTCCCCCCCCCCCCCCCCCAAAAAAAAAACAAAAAAACTTCAATTTCCCGGGGGAGGGGGGGGGGGAATTCCCCACTGGTTGAGAACCACTGCTTTAGTGGAATCTGCCTAGAGGAACAAGCTGAAGTTGGATACTACATTGATTGACCTTTGAAGTGTATAACCAGGTGTGACGCAATAATTGGGAGAGAGGAATGAAGAAGAATAATACTACACTAGAAGCCAACATTCCATGTCTATAGTGTCCAGGATCTTTTTAGACCGACACTAGACTCAACTGTCACCTTCATGCTCATTGAAAAACAAATGAACACAAAGTGTAACATATACAAACTTGAATTGGCCTTATACAAGGAGGCTTCACATGAAAACCCGAAACAGTTTGGTAGAAATTACAATAACCTTGCCATTGTCTTGTATCTTATCAATATTATTGTTAAGGATGTCAAGAAGCTTATGCATGTGCCATCATGGTGCAGACGGACACGGTGATGTCATAAGGACAGTTTAAAGATGACCGCCTAAATTTTGACATGCATCAAAGAGGGGCAGTGTTTTGTTACCCGTTGTGTCGTCAGTGAAGGGGTGGAACCTATAGAAATTCAGCAGTGAATGAAGGTCCAGTATGGCAATGCATGCCTGTCAGTCCAGCAAGTATATGAGTGGAGTAGGAAGTTTCTTCTGTGACCGGGTCAGGCACACCGAGTAGTGACCCCTGAGTCAGCTTTTCTACAGGAACCCAAGCAGTTTATCGGCACTGGAGGGCTTGCATTGAACTCAGTGGTGACTACATTGAAAATTGATACAATTACTCTCTACTTTTTTATGAATATCATTGGCACCTTGCCGTCTTGACAGACGATAGTTTGTAAGGGATGGAGTTATTGCCTCTCCATAGCACAATGCCTGGGCTAAAATATAGAGATCATGTGTTGCCCATGAAGCATGATCCCTCTCTCGGCCTGCCTAGTTCACTCCAGAGGGAAGGTAACACCTCTACATCTGGAACAAGACAAGCTGCAGAAGCTGCCGGATCAGAAAAGCAATGCTCTACTTGTCCGCCTGTCGGAGCTTCGATCCTAGACCAGCCGCCAACCAAGGCTTAGGGCCTGGTCTGCCCTGCCATGACACTTTGTCTTTAGGTTGCATTTCCTTGCACCAGGGTAAGGCTTGTACCCTCCCAATTGCGCTCTTCCGCCCGAAGCCATTGGCACAATGTGGGGTGTCGGGTTTGGTAAGCGCCGCCCATCGTTCGGCGCTAACAGAAAGCAGGTAGTACCGTCTACTGTTATACGGTAGCTCAGTCATATCTGACTAAGACCTGACACAACTCAGGCAAAACATTTATGAATATATTCACACAAGAAACATTTAAGGTTTCCATTTGAAGCCCCCTTGTAAACCTGATAAACCTAGTAGATGGACAACTACCACTTAACACATCTAGAGCAATATCTGGCCTGCAATTTACCTTTACGTTTATATTTTACAGGTGTTCACATACCCAAGCATGAGTCCTGTAAATGCAGTCAGCGGGGTGATCAGTCCCACAACGCTCAGTCTGATCACGTCACCCAGGACAACGCCCCGCTCAACTCCGGTCCCACGCTGGGCTTCAAACTTTATCCCTGTGGATGAGAACATGGAGTACTCTATGCTGGCAAATATCATGCCCACTGTGAACACAGATGAAGCCGTGCTAGGTGAAGGTAACTAGACGTGGTTGTAACTGTTAGAAATACATATCTGATTATGTGGTTATAACTGGAAGATATCTGATTATGTGGTTATAACTGGAAGATATCTGATTATGTGGCTATCATCATCATTTTCCACTTTTTCCGTCAAGTGTCATCCATCCATCCATCATGTGCCATGCCAGTAAGCGTGGGCGGTCATCTTCTGCCATCTCACTCGATCACCAGAGTCGTGGATCAGCTCTGTGTTTCTGTCTCGACCATGCCACAAGGCCAAACCATCCAGGTACTTGCTTCTAGATCTTCCCCTTGGTCTGTTCCCCTCGATCTTACCAGTTGTCACCAAGTTCTCCAGATCATTTCTTCTCATAACATGCCCTAATCAGTTTATGATCTTCATTTGTTTCTTGAAGAACTTGTTCATTGGTCTTTCTGGCTGTCCATGGTATTCTTTGCATTTTCCTCAGAAACCACATTTCTACAGCCATCAGATGTTTTTCAGCCTGACTGCTCATTGTCCAAGCTTCACATCCATATAAGAGTACAGGTTCTATGTAGCATCGCAACACTCTTTTTCTCATTTCAATTGACATCTTTTTATTGGTCAGTATGTTTTTCATCTTGCTAAAGGCTACTTTTGCCATGGCGATTCTTGTTCTAATCTCTTCAAGGCATCTCCCATCAGATGTTATTACTGTTCTAAGATAATTGTACCTATTCACTTGTTGAAGAATATTCCCATTTACTTGTATATTACATTGTGGTATTTCGTTCTTCCTAGTGACGACCATAATCTGTGTCTTTTTACAATTTAATTCTAACCCTAGTTGTTCACTGTGTGTAACAACCGCATCTACTAAATTTTGCAGGTCCTGTTCATTGTCTGCAATCAAGACTGTATCATATGCATATCTAATGTTATTGATGCATCGTCCCCCAATGTTGATTCCTTCCATATCTTCAATATTTCTGAAAATACTTTCACTGTACAGGGAAAACAGATCTGGAGACATTACACATCCCTGTCTCACACCTCTCTTAATAGGTTGATATTCGCTTACTTCATTATGAACTCTTATGGCAGCTTGTTGTTTCCAATATATGTTTTTTACAAGTCTAAGGTCTTTTCCATCAATCTGTAGATCTTCAAGCATCCTTATCATGTTGACATGTCTCACTTTATCGAAAGCCTTTGTGTAGTCAATAAAGCAAAGGTGTAGATCTTTGTTTACTTCTATAGAACGTTCGATTACGGTTCTCAGTATATACACAGCATTTACTGTACCCTTGCCTTTTACAAAACCACATTGTTCTTCTCCTATTTCAGGTTGTATTTTCCTCCTAACTCTTTGCATGATAATTCTTAGCAAAATCTTCGTGATGTAACTCATTATACTAATTGTTCGATGTTGATCACATTCCAAGGCTCCTGATTTCTTTGGGATTGCAATAAATACAGAATTACATAATTCATGAGGTGTATTTCCAGTATCATATATTGTATTAAGCAGACTGGTAACTTTATCTATTCCATATCCACACAACATGATTTTCTTGGCATCTATAAAGAAGGTAGTTTGCCATTGCTTTCCTTCCTAGCAGTGACCATACTGGTCAGTGACCATAGCCATTGTCTCCTCGAAAAAAAAAGAGATCCTCTGCCTACCGTCGTGAAGGTGGAGACCATAACCTACAACTATCTGTTGGCTGCTCTCCATTTTCATCCACCACCTGCACCCATGGCTTCATGTAACCCTGATCGGGGGGCTAAACGGGTACTCCACCTTGCCCAAGGGTGTCCTGTAGGCTAGCGGAGGGAAGGAGGCGCCTTACTTCTCCTTTGATAGGGGATACCCCTACCCCGCTACCCGCAAGTGTCATGGGGAGGAATAATTGGCGCTCCAGCACCCGATGGGTGGCATTGGATAGTGAGTGTCATTCTGTGTGAATGTACAATGTCTTTGATGTCGTCAATCCATTTACTTCTTAGACGTCCTCTTGGTCTCATCACAGATGATCTTTGATGTAAGTCCATTGATGGTAGTTGCTGGTGTTGCATTCTAATGAGATGACCAAACTACGTGATCTTCTGTATTTCAATAAATTGGCACAAGGTGTTGATCCCACAGTCTGTCTGATAGTAGCATTTCTTACTCGGTCTCGGATTGTTAAGTTGGCAGCTCTCCTCAGGCATCTCATTTCGCAGGTGTTGATTTTGCGAAGGTGTAATTTGGATAAAGTCCAGGTTTGAGATTGATAGCATAGGGTTGGTGTGACCTATCTGTACTTCACCAAAACAGATGTACTTTTGTACACTGCCAACGCCCATTCTTCTAATGTGTCCTATCTATCCAAGTCTATGAATACTGAGACACCATCAGTGTCTGAGAAATTAAAGGTTTCGGTAAACTGGGTATAGAAATGATCATAAAATTGTTGAATAATATGTATAACGTTCACAATGTGTTAATCCCACTGTCTGTCTGATAACAACATTTGTTATTCGGTCTCGGATTGTTAAGTTGGCAGCTTTCCTCGGGCATCTCATCTCACAGGTTTTGATTTTGTGAAAGTATGATTTGGATATAGTCCAAGTTTGAGATTGGTGGCATAGGGTTGGTGTGAATATGCAGTTTATTATCTGTCGTTTTGCGGATATGGGTATATTTGGATGTTTCAGTAAGGGTGATAGTTGATATGTAAGTGCACTTGTTTTCTGACATCTGATTTAGATTTCTCTGTCCAATCTGCCATCTTCTGTGATCATACTTCCAAGGTATTTGAATTCTTTAACTTGTTTCAGAGGTGTGTTATTTATCTGTATACTTAGTGGGCCAGGCGATCTGCTAACTTGCATTACTTCGGTTTTGGCTGTATTTATACTCAAATTGTATCTGCTGCATGTTGAACTCTGATTATTAATTTTCTTTTGCAGTCTGCCTTCGTCACTATAAAACAGGCACTGATTGTCTGCAAATAGAAGATCATTTACTTCCTGTGGCTGTAACTGGAAGATATCTGATTATGTAATTATAACTGAAACATATCTGAATAGGTGGTTATAACTGTTAGAAATAGATATCTGAATGCATGGTTATAACTGGAAGATATCAGATTGCGTGGCTATAACTGAAAAATATCTGATTATGTGGTTATAACTGGAAGAAATAGATATCTGATTACCTTGCAATATATCCTAATAATTGAACTCATGAACTTCTCCTTCCAGATCGCTACTTCTCAGGTCACTCAAGCGAGAGCTTAGACTCCAACAGTGGAGTCATGTTATCAGGTCCTCCTCCACCTCACCAGTCTTTGCTACATCAGTCACAACGACAGCAAGGAAGTTCAAATCTGCCACAAACCCAGCAGCAATCCCCCCTGCACATACCCCATGCTTCTCAACAGGTCATGACCCAACCTGGCGCAGTAGCATCCCCCAAGCATTAAGTTTTAACGCTGCATGGATGTTTTAGTTTCATGACTATTTTCTGTGGATGTTTCGCCACAACATAGATTATGTGCATTTATGTCACATGTGTTGCCAGGTTGGCTCAGCCTGAAATGAGTACCAGAAAATGTCATTGGAAGTAAAAGCAGCTGGTGTGATATATTGAGCACATCAACCATCAAGTGCCGATCTAAAAATGTGGACCTAGCATCATATATTTCATGTGACGAAAAGTGTTTAAAAGGGCCCTTTACTTTGTTCCCTTTATGTCACATGTGTGGGCACATTTGTAATGTTCACTTTATGTCATGTGTGTGGGCACATCTGTAAACAGTTTGAAAAGAGGGTAACTTGTAGGTGTGTACAACCACATACAGATCGTGTAGAAGCATATGTTTGTATAAGATTATGTAACTAGTCAAAAGTGCTGCAGACATAAAGATATCATCCATAGACACGACAAAGAATGCAGATTTTCCACGCAAAAGATGTTTTACTTTCAGGTAGTTAAATATGTCAAGTGTTGATTATATATTTATTTCACATATAGGCACTAATGTAAGCATTTGGATAAAGGATGGCATAGGGCATATGTAGTCGTACATGGTGTAATGGAACTTTATCGCTGGTCAAATCAGCGTTAGACATACAAATGGCATACATGTCTTGCCAGACCATTCAGCCGAAAGGCTGGATTGAAATTTCGGGGCATGTCACTCTTGTTCTGCATTTGTGGCCTGCTCATAAACATATTCTTGAGAAGATAAAGTGGTGGTTTCCCCGTATCTGAAATTTTGATGGCATTTCACAGCTGTCATTACCTCTGAAGTCGGAGTGGGTTTGCCTGATAGTGAGGAACACTGGTAAAAGGGAAAGGTAATCCACATGCATAAATCAGTCCAATGCTACTCGAAGTAGAAGCACATGTGTGGACTACACTCAAGTTCAAGTCGAGTGAGTACGAAAAGAAAAAAAACAGCTGTCATGATAAATGAATGCCATGTTCAGCTCATTTGCCAGGCTGTTACTTATTTCAGCAAATAATCTGTTCCCTGAACTGTGCTTGCCGCACACTTGTGCATCTCCAGTCTTATTATAGGGACTGATAGGTGACAGTAACATCCTGGAGGGCATGCAGTTAATTTGCTACCACAAGAAGATGCTGTTGCAAGTTTCCGTTAATCAAGCTGAGTGTAGTGATTTATTTCTCAGAACGCACATTGACAAGATATGAGAAGCCAGATTTTTTAGACGGAAGATGTTCAAATAGTTGAATATGTACGATATATATAATATATGTACAACATATATAACCGGCTCCGTGGCCGAGGAGTTAGCAGCTTTCTCCGCTAACTCCGAATACTCTCGTCACGTGACACGACGAGAATTAGCAGTGGTTCGAATCGCAAAAGTGACTTATGAGAGTATGGAGCCGGTCGCTCAGAAAGTCGCGGCGTGCTGATGAGCGTAATCTAGCCTAGGAATCAACATACAGCTGAAAGATGCTGGTGTTGACCGCAATATCCTGAAACAGGATGGAAACGCGGAAAAAAAAAAAAACAACATATATAATATATGTACAATATATATAATGTACATATTTATTACACACATGATTGATACTGGTATAAATAGTTTTCATACACACTCATGCACACATTTATAGATATCCACACACACAGGCACGCACAGAGAGAGAGAGGAAGAAAAAGAGAGAGAGAGAGAGAGGAAGAATAAGAACAGAGAGAGGAAGAAGAGAGAGAAGACTCACGTAATGGTTAGGAAAACAACATGCAGATGTGTCATACAATTTTCTAAACTATAACATATTGAGTATGTTGAGATCTAGCAGAGAAACAGACTGCATTCTGCACCACAGAAAGACAGTACATAACTGTATTATGGCATGTTTTCCTTGAGTATTCCTCTCAGAATTTAGAATCGTGTGTGTTTTTGTGGATCCTCTGTTAGATTGAGCTTAAACTCATAAATAAGTCTGTTGTATTGGCATTCAGATTGACTGAGCCCCGATAAGGGCTTACGTCTATTGGAGAAACTGTTCTGCTGTGCTGGTACCAAAGTACCATTTCCACAGGGGACTGTTGGAGGTGTTTCCTTCCCCTCTCCAAGCTCATAAACCAAAAGACATGAGGGTTTAATCAGGTTATGAGTCAGCTCTGGCCCCTGTGTCACACATCACACTCTTCCCTAGTGTTATCTGATCTGCCTGACCTGGGGGGGGGGGGGGGGGGGGGGTGTCTCACTCTGTCACTTGAAACGTCATGAAAGTTTGGAGAGAACAATAATGGAGGAGTATATGCCCAGTAAGAGAGGAAGAGGAAGGCCAAAGAGAAGATGGGTGCAGGATGTGGCAGATGATCTCCAGACGGGTGTATCAGTCGCGGGACATCTTGCTTATGGCCGAGAGGTTTTTCCGGAAGGTTGTTATCCACTCACTGTCAACAGACTCCACCCACTGCCAACAGACTCCACCCACTGTCAACAGACTCCACCCACTGCCCAGAAGGAAGTGAAATTATGCATTCTTTTCTTACTGAACACCTATGGTTTTGTACACTAAAGTGACCTTTGACCTGGCGATGCACTGGCTGATTTTTGGCAGTACCCAATGGCTGTGTTTATTTTGGTTGTTGTTTGTTTTCAAAACTAATGCACTATGGTTGAAAGGGGTTGCATCATCAATTTTGAAATTGTGTTATGGTTTATTTGTGCGTGTTGACATACAGTATTATGCTTTAATAATTCTTCCATTGCTTTCAGCTGAATCAAAAACATTCTTATCTGGTACGGTAACTGTTTTTGATGCATTGCGATAAGGGAACCGAGTAAGAAGTGTGGTGTTGTGTTTTCTTTCTTCAGATATTATAACAGGTACCGATAACGTTAATGCTGGGTCACATGGGGCGCAGCTGCACAAAATCAGTTGTATAATTTCTACTTTGATGTGCAACAGTTTAACAAAAAACATTGTACTTATGCTACTCAATGAAAAGATCATTATGCTTAGGCTACTCAATAAAAAGAACAGTGTGTTTTTGATACTCAGAATAAGAACACTGTATTACACTACTCAACAGAAAGAACATTGTAATAATGCAGTTTAACAAAAAGAACATTGCACTTAGGCTTCTCAACAAAAAGAACATTGTACTAATGCTACTCAACAAAAATAACATTGCACAAATGCTACTCAATGAAAGGAACATTGTACCAATGCTACACTACTCAACTTACGAGAACCAAGCAATGACTGGGAATCTACAACCATGGTCAGGCTGTGAGAATAGCAAATTAAAAGAGGTGTGGCCAAACAAGAACACTACGTAGGAAGCCAAAGAAGAGCAATAAACCAACACAGAACTGGTGTTGTGAGCCGCTACATGCTGCAGGATTTGCTGAGGAGGGGATCTGAGCACTTATGGACTGAATGGTTCGATGTGCAATGAGGATGATCTGTCGACTAACTAACTAACTAACTACACTACTCAACAAACAGAATATTGCACTAATGCTACTAAAAATAAAAAACAGAACATTGTAATAATGCTACTCAACAAAAAGAACATTGCACTAATGCAACTCCTCAAAAAGAACATTGCACTAATGCTTCTCAATGAAAGAAACATACTAATGCTACACTACTCAACAAACAGAATATTGCACTAAGGCTACTCAAAAACAAACAAACAGAATATTGCAATAATGCTACTCAACATAAAGAACATCGCATTAATTCTACTAAAAAAAAAAAAAAGAAGAACATTGCACTAATGCTACTCACCAATAAGAACAGTATACTTATGGCTACTCAACAAAGCTAGTCTGAAACTGATGGCCACCTTGTTTGTGGTGGACTTTGAGATCTCGGAAGCCATTCATCCAAGAAGTGTTCCCCTTTGTGACTTTCTGTCAGTTAAAGTTAACAAAAGTGAAGGGTCTGTCAGTTAAAGTTAACAAAAGTGAAGTACCTGTCAATTAAAGTTAACAAAAGTGAAGAATCTGTCAGTTATAGTTAAGCTAATGCCAGAATACTTAAGAATACTGATTTTTAGGACCTAGCGTGAATGTGATCCTGATATTTACATTATTGTTTACCTGCCTTGTGTTTTTATTGAAAACTCCTGGCAATGAGAGAATGTGTGTGCATGAATTTAATCTTCTTGTGATGAGCTGACAGTTTGTGTTGTTCAAACATCCATACTTTAATGTATTGTTTTACGTTCACAAGAGAGAGCCGGAGGGAATGTTCAAGTCAGATTATGACTTAATTTGTGTATTGACAGCATCAGTTGTGGTGCGATATCTTTGCTGAGGCGATATGTTTATCCTGTATAGGATCACTTAGCATTGGGATGTGATTTAACTCCCAACAGCATTTGTGAGTCCTGTGTAGAATCATGTGGCATTGTGGCACAATTTATCTTCCAACCACATTTGTGAATCCTGTGATTATGGCAGTGTGGCATACTTTTCTTTCAGTAGCATTTGTGGGTCCTATGCAATATCACCTGCTAATGTGGCACAATTTACCTTCCAACCACATTTATGCATCCTGTGTAGGATCACATGGCATGGTGGTATGATTTATTTTCTAACAGTATTTGTGGATCTGGTTTAGGGCCATATGACATTGTGGCACAGTTTATCTTCCCTCAGCATTTGTGGATCCTATTTAAGATTTGTTGTTGATCTTCCAACCTCATTGGTGAATCCTCTGTTGGATCAAATGGCAATATTACGCAATTTATCTTCCAATAGCTCTTTTAGTCCCAGAAGGTTCCGTCTGCTGCCCACTGGTGTAAAATAACAATAACAACACAATCATGTGTATTAGTTTCCAGAAACTACATATGTAGACCTCTGGAAAAACACAAAGTCATTGCCAGGTTTCTTTAGTACATTGTGACTAAACATCAGAAGTATAATCAATTGTGACATGTTGATTGGTACACATGAGAATAGGAAGCCACACATGACATGTTGATTGTTACACATAAGAATAATCAATCATATTTGTTGCTTGCTACACATAAAGAATAGACCAACACACATGAGGGGTGTGTTTTGGAACAGAAAGGGTTAAATATGATCACATAGTATTGTAGCACTATCTATTTACCGCCAACATAATTTGATCTCTTGAAGGATGATGTTAAATAGGGGCACAATTTACTTATCTGGTGTGAAATCTAAATCCTTAGTTGGTGGGCTAGAAATTGTGGCACAGTTTACTTATCTGTTGGTGAAGGTTGCATAACTTGAAATTGTGGTGCAATTTATTTAAAATGTAAGAGTATGATCAATCGAAGTTGTGGCACATTTTACTAATCTGTTGGCAGAGTAAATCTTTTATGTCGTGATGAATAATTGTGGCACAATTTATTTATTTATTGGCAAATGTAAAGGTAGGATCCTTGTAATTGTGGCACAATTTACTTATGTGTTGACTTGTAAATCTGTTCAGGGATGACAAGACAATGTGGCCCAGTTTATCTGTTGGCAAGCGTCAATCCTGAGTAGGATCATGAGAAATTGTGGCATAGTTTATCTGTTGGCAAATGTCAATCCTTAGGAGGGTCATGAGAAATTATAGCACAGTTTATCTGTTGGCAAATGTCAGTCCTTAGTAGGATCATGAGAAATTATAGCACAGTTTATCTGTTGGCAAATGTCAATGCCTAACAGGATCATGAGAAATTGTTGCACATTCATTTTGCTGAAAACATTTTGATCCTCTGAGGGATCATGTTGGCACGATTTATCTACTGACACCACACATTGATTCTAACATTGATATTTTATCATTTTATCTTCCCCTATTACTAACACTGCATTTATTGTTCTAAGTATTATACTGACTACCCAGTATAAATGTGTAATCTTATTGCTCATTCATATGCAAAGATTTTCCTAGCTTTTGAGTATTGTATGCAAAATCTACCTCCAATTCAAATGCTTGCTCATGATTGGTTAATGCCAATAATAACTGAACTCTCATTGGATCTGAGTTAACCACTGGTATTCATTGTAACTACAAAGATAAAACTACTGTGATCTTGTCTCATGTTTATTTAATTCATAAGCTTCCACTTTGGGTATGACTATGTATATAAATGTTACAACCATTAATTGACCCTAGTTATTTGGCTTTTTTATCCATGATATTTTAATATTTGAATGTAACAAAGTAATCGAAGTATCACTTTATATGTTTATGTTATTTGAGGTGTATATGTGGCTAGAATGATGATGGTGTAGCTAACATATTCCACAGGAAGTTGTGGTTTATGAAAGGTGGTCTTTTTGATCAGCAACACTGATGAATCATACATCTAGCCATATATGTGGCTATGTCTTGGTTTTCATAGTTCCAGTTGCTAGCTCAGTGCCAATAGAACTTTATTTTCCCACACTTTCAAGCAACTATTTCTTCTTATCCCTCCCACAAAAAGCTGAAACAGCAAGCAACCATTTGCCTAGTGGTGTCTTGTCAGCCAGCAAGCTCTGTTCACTTGGTTCACTTTAAAGACTTGTATAGTGAAGTATCCCAGCTCATGATTTATTCATCTCAGCTTGCATAATTCTTTCATTAGCAGTCTTTGGCAACTTCTATTCTTTTTGGAGTTCAGCTTTTACAGTATTCTGATGGTCAAGTTTTCATTGGAAGACCAACGAATCCAATTCTATAAATCTGTATAATAGTTTTATATTTATTTGTACTTGATTGTTCTTTTAAGTAATTTGTTGCTGATGTTTGTTGTGCTCTTAATTCTATGTCAGCTTCTCTTTCTTTTGGAGTCTGTATCATGAAAATTCTGAGGATTGTGTTAGAGTGTTTTTTGAAGATGGATCAGTACAGTTCCAGCAATCTGTCTGACAAATGGTTCTCATGTCTATTTGTCCTTGTAACCCATACAATATTTGAGCTGTTGCTAATTTTGATCCTGCATTATTTCCCGTTCCTGTTTCCTTTCTGCATTGTTGTAGGTCATGGACTTTTGATCTTTTTAAATTATCCCTTACTTTGTCCTTCACTGTCATATTGCATTAACAACAGTGGACACATTTTATTTCCTTTGTTTCCTTTTGTATGTTTAGATGCTAGAAAGTAATTGATAATGATGTTGTTGAGTGCGTAATATAAACCTCTTTCTATCCATAACATTTTTAAAAAAGTGAAACTAAACATGTTCCCTTCCCAAATTGTGATATGTGATACCGTTTGTCTGTGTGATTTTACACTTTGATGACATTTGTAAGAGCAAACATCCAAATTTATTTTGAGTTCACACAAACAGAAGTGGTTTGTAAAATGTCTTTTAACAAACCTTTATTGGGTGTTTATTTTATTGAGCCTTGAATTAATTTATAATGAAACAATAAGGTGTTTTTAGATCCTGCGAAAAAGCAGTAAATACATGTAATATCTGACGGAGATCTCAGACTGACTGATAGAATGAGAATCGCCATGGGGAAAATGAATGGAAATAATAATATAATATAATAATTATGAAGACAAGTATGAATTAGACAACGTACCTGTCGAAAGTTTTAGTAAATGATACCCTTTACAAGAGCAATGTAACCACGAATAATAGTAAAATGTATGTGAAATTAAGACATGCAACAAATGTATAAAAACAGTTGCATATCCTTTACAGGACATAGCAGTCAACTCCAGCATTTTTTGGCTGTTTGTGATCTCTTGGCAAGTTTACGTTCAGTAGTTTGCCATTGCTTTCTGAACGACTGGCACTCATACTATTTTCATAAATAACCATCGCAAGGCAGTCTGCTGCCAAATCACCTTCGGCTTGTTTTGAACGCAGTATGCGGGATTACAAACTGCGTCCGTAACACGAATGTACATTAAAATATAATTGGAATGTTTATAAAATATAATTGGAATGTTTATAAAATATAATTGGAATGTTTATAAAATATAATTGAAATGTTTACAAAGGGGAAAGACGAACAATGGGTGCATGGCCTACATATATAGCAATGATGCCTCTTCTTCCATCCTTATCCCCTATTGAGGCGTTGGACATCAGCCACCCTCTCCGAGCCCTCCTTTCCTTAGCTATCCACCCATATCCTCCCTGTATAATTCATTTCTACTTCTACATGTGTTGTTAGATCTTCCTTTGTCTCTTTTGCCATGTGGATTCCGGACAAAGACCCTTTTAGTTATACTAACCACAGGTTTTCTCAATGGATGTCCTACCCTGCAAAGAAAGGACTCTTTTTGAATATCAAGAAAACAGTAACAATGGTGATATCAAAGAAAACAGTAACAATGGCGATATCAAAGAAAACAGTAACAATGGTGATATCAAAGAAAAAGGTGACACCAAAATGTGAAATGGAAATAGAAGAGAACATTCTTAACCAAATGGATAATTTTAAATACCTAGGGGCATTTATAACATCAGATGGAAGATACACATCAGGGATTAAGAGAAGAATAGGGCAAGCAAAAGCATGTCAGAAAATGAAGAGTATTTTATGTAATGAGTCACTTTGATTGAATGTAAGAAAGAGAGTGCTAAAGTGCTATATAGAACCTGTTTTGCTGTATGGTGGTGAATCTTGGAATGTAAATGAACAAATTAGGAAGAACTTGGAAGCAACAGAGACGTGGTTCCTGAGATGAATATTATGAATTCCTTTGACTGCCAGAATATCATCAGCAGAGTTGATCCAGAAAACCAAAGCCCGAGATCTGTGGAGAGTCATGAACGCCTATGTCAGCTGGCATGGTACTTGATGATGATGATGTCCTACCTAGCGCCTTTGTATTTTCTTGTAGCATTATTGCTCGGTGGTGTAAATGTGATTCTTATTCTGTTTAGCAGGTTTGAGGTCCTAGTCAGGTGTTTGCACATGTTTGTATTTATTGTTTCTTCACTGGTATTTATTGCTTCTTCGCAGGATCTAACAATTCCTATTTGTTTCATTGTATATTGTGATATCCTGCTGCAGTCATGATATTTTTCTTATCCTTGAATTAATTTATTCTGTTATTTAATTACATTCGAAAAGAGATGCTTAAACCAGGAATACTGTTGTTTAAGTTTATTTTTTTTGGTTACCCAGATTTAAAATGGGCATTTATGCCCTTTGCAACTTATTTATTTGTTTATATTTCGGACCTTTTCAAAAATTGTATTCTTGTCGATGACACTTTCAATTATTAATATAATTATTTTCATATTGTTTCTGTTTTGTGTGGTAGATGTCTAGATTTGTGTCTGTTAATTATATTAACCTTTGCCAGACAAATGAAGACAATGAACATTTGTGTGTATGTCAGACATTCAAGGCCTCGAGGTTTGATGTATTTCTGCTCTGGCATAAAGATATGCAACAAGGACACTATTTCTTGATATTTCTGTATTGAGCAAATAACGTGATACTTATATGTCAGTTATTATATTGTTATATTATTTTTTTCCTCTAGAATTATAGGTATGAAAGTTATATGTCTTAGTATTTGTTTATTTAAAATATATTTTATACTTACGTACTATTTGATGTTTCTCAAATCTTTGAAATGTAATATGCAAAATCACTGTTTTTGTTTTGGCATTTATTTTCAAAGAACAATATTATACTTACATACCAGTTGACGTTAAATAATTGTTTCCAGAATCTTGGGTATGTAGTATGAAGAAGTGAAGGAAACTTTTTTTCTTGTATTTATTTAAGATAGAATACATTGATATCTACATACCAATTTATCTAGAATCTTAGGCATGTTGTGTGAAATAAAGTGTATTTATTTAAAACAAAAAAATTTGATATCTACATACCAGTTGATGTGAAATAATTGTTTCCAGAATCTTGGGTATGTAGTATGAAGGAGTGAAGGAAACTTTTGTTTCTTATATTTATTTAAGATAGAATACATCGATATCTATATACCAATTTAAGAAAAATAATTTAATATCTACATACCTATTTATTCTAAATAATTGTTTCAAGAATTCTGTTGTATGAAAGAAACTTTTTTTCTTGGTATTTATTAATTTAAACATAGTTTTGTTCTTACATTCTAATTGATATTCAAATTTTGTTTACAGAGAAGTTTTGGTACGTAATATAATAAACACAATTTTCTTGACATGTCTGTATGAAAAAAAAATAATTTGATACTTACATATGGAATTGATATTTAATAGAGTGGATAGAAACAAGCTGTGGGAAATCCTTAAACAATATCGAGTGAGTACACATCTAACAAATCTATGTAGAAGTTTATACAACAACAGTGAATGCATAGTGAGAGCAACTAGAGGACACTCAGAACCCTTCACCATAAGATCCGAAGTATGACAAGGTTGTGTCCCGTCCCCTCTCTTGTTTATAACATATATAGACAATATATGTAAAGAAACCAGCCAAACAGAGACCGCAAGAATGCCTCATGACGAGAACACAGAAGAAGAACGATCTGCAAATTACACCATTAGAGAACTCTTGTTTGCGGATGACCAAGCACTAATAGCAAAATTAGAAGATTAATTACAAGACCGCATGAATAGTCTAAATGAAATGTGTAGAGAACATAACATGAAAATTAACACACGTAAAACAGAGGTAATGACTATAACTAAAGAAGAAAAAACAACAATTCACCTAAACGAACATCCCCTAAACCAATATTAAGAGTTTAAGTACCTAGGAAGTATAATATCATCAAATGGCAAATCAGAAGACGAGATTGAAAATAGATGCAATAAGGCAAATCAACTCATTGGACAAATGGCACCAATACTGAAGAACAAACATGTATCAATAGTTACTAAGAAAGCACTTTACAACACAATCTTCCTACCAACTCTATGCTACAATGCCAAACCTGAATAATGACAGAAAAAGAGAAAAGAAAAATCACATTAACAGAAATGAGATTCCTGAGAAGAATACTCAATGCATCAAGAAGAGATAAGATCAGAAATGAAGAAATAAGGACTAAAGTGGGGGTTATAGCAACACTAGACTTTATTAGAAGGCAGCAAGTCAAATGGTTTGGCCATACAAGTAGGTTACCAACTAACAGTATACCTCTATAAGCAATGAAGTACAGATCAAATGGAAGCAGAGGAAGAGGCCGACCATGTAAATGGCGGACGGATGGAATAGCGGAGTCCATGGGAATATTGATACATGACGTCCATACTTCACCTCGACACCGCAAGGTACAAGAGGAACCTGATGAGATGAGTCGAGATATGGAATTGATTTTAAAGAGTTGTTTCCATAAGCTTGGGTATGCAATATTAAAATACTTTTCTTGATATTTCTTTATGAAAACAAATAAATTGATATTTGCATACATAATTGATTTGAAATAGTTATTTCCAGAAGATTTGATTTGTAATATTAAAAACACTTTTGAATATTTTTTCATGAAAATAAATGAGTTGATACACGCTGAGTTGATTAATTATTTCTAGAAGATTGCATTTATAATAGTAAAATCACTTTTATCCTTTATATTTATTATTATAAATTAATTGGTAAGAACAGAATTTAATTTAATTTGCTGTTTCCAGAAGATTGTATGTGTAATAGTAAAAATACTTTTCTCCTTTATATTTTTGCAAAAAATAATTAGCAAGTGCAGAATTTAATTTAATTACCGTATTTTACGGAGTATAAGATGCACTTTTTTCTTCCAAAAATTGCCTCCAAAATTCAGGTGCGTCTTATACTCGAAATTAATATAAAAATGTCCAGTGTTTGATTTAAAATTCCCGCCAGTCTTAAAAATGGCCATGTATTCGATGCCATGGGAAACCTGTCTCTATCTGGCAACATTGGATTCAACTGGCAGCAGCAGTGCACCGATGCGACGAACATGAGTTGTGGGGATTCACAAGCTTGCTAACACTGTCTCCCTCCCGCCCCGCCATCACAAACCCAGAACATTGTCTAGCCTATGGTGCATCATTGCAGTCTATGGTGCCAGTGAACTTGAAAGTGATTTGTGTTATCGGTAACAGTACAATATTTTTGTTAGTAGCTAGTTTCACAATGGAAAAAAATAAAAGGTATTCATATGATGCGGGCTATAAATTGAAAGTAATAGCATATGCAGAAGAACATGGAAACAGAGCAGCTGAGCGGCATTTTGGCCCTCCACCAACAGAAAAAAACCATTCGCGATTGGTGGGCTAGTAAAGAAAGAAGTGAAAAAAATGAGGAATACTAAATGTGCAAATAGAGGGCTGAATGCAAAATGGCCAAAACTAGAAGATGATGTATTGAAATGGATTCAAAGGCACCGTCAAAATGGCATTGGAATTAATATAAAAATGATTCAAATACACGCTCGTAAGCTAGCGCTACAGTGGAACTTAACAGACTTTAAGGGTGGAGTTGGTTGGTGCTACAGGTTTATGAAGCGTCATGGACTTAGCATGCGAACCAAAACCAAAATATCTCAGAAAATGCCACAAGAGTATGAAGAGAAAATATTATCTTTCCATCGCTTTATTATCCAACATCGAAAGAAAACCAGTGTGGAACTAAGCCAAATAGCGAATATGGACGAAACTCCTCTGACATTTGATGTGCCGAGTAACAGAACTGTTGCCATGAAAGGTGCTAAAACTGTAACTATAAAAACAAGTGGACATGAAAAAATACACTACACTGTTGTCCTTTCATGTTGTGCTGACGGTACTAAACTTAATCCAATTATCATTTTCAAGCGCAAAACAATGCCAAAACCTTCTGAAATACCGCCAGGTGTTGTTGTTCACATACATGACAAGGGTTGGATGGACGAGGCTGGTATGAAATTATGGATTAACAGAGTGTGGAAGAGAAGGAAAGGTGCTTTATTGAAGAAGAGTTCTCTTCTTGTGCTAGATCAGTTTAGTAGTCATTTGAACAATTCTGTGAAAGAGAAATTGAGACAGGGAAATACAAAGCTTGCTGTTATTCTGGGAGGACTTACTTCACAATTGCAGCCTCTTGATGTCTCGATAAATAAACCATTTAAAGTGTATATGAGAGAGGAATGGAACAAATGGATGAAACCCAACATGAATTCACGCTGAAGGGAGCTTTAAAACGACCTACAATCAAACAAGTGGGTCAGTGGATAAAACAGTCGTGGTCTAGAGTGAGAGAAGATTGTTAAATCTTTCAAGCAGTGCGGCATAAGTAACGCTCTCGATGGCAATGAAGACCATCTTATATATGAAGAGGATGACGATGAAGAAGAAGAAGAAGAAAGTTCAGATGACGATTTTCAGGGATTTTAAAGGTCAGTTCGGTTTTATAAACTAAGAATTTTATTTTTAGTCTGGCTTTGCAGTCTAATAATAAAAATGGTAAAAATTATACTTTTTTAAAAAATTGCTTAAAAATTAAGGTGTGTCTTATAGTCCATAAAATACAGTACTTGTTTCTCATCTCATCTCATCATGTTCCTCTTGTACCTTGCGGTGTCGAGGTGAAGTATAAACTTCGTGAGAGTGCCCGGTTATGGGCTTCGTATATCGACATTCCCATGGATTCTGTTATTCCCTCCGTCCAGCGTTTACGTGGTCGGCCTCTTCCTCTGTTTCCATCTGGTCTGTACGTCATTGCCTGTTGTGGCATGCTGTTGACTGGTAGCCTACTTGCATGGCCAAACCATTTGACTTGCTGCTTTCTAATAAAATCTAGAGCAGCTTTAACCCCCACTTTAGTCCTGATTTCTTCATTTCTGATCTTATCTCTTCTTGATACGTTGAGTATTCTTCTCAGGAACCTCATTTCTGTTGTTGTGATTTTTCTTTTCTCTTTTTCTGTCATTGTCCAGGTTTGGCATTGGTAGCACAGAGTTGGTAGGAAGATTGTGTTGTAAAGTGCTTTCTTAGTAGTTATTGATACATGTTTGTTCTTTAGTATTGGTGCCATTTGTCCAATGAGTTGATTTGCCTTACTTGTTTCTAAAGGATTGAATTTGTCCTATTAATAACATTCTTTAGATAATATTTCATAATTTAAAAAAAAAACATAATTAATTGATACATACTTACAGAGTTGATTAGTTGTTTGCAAAAGATTGGATGTGTAATACCAAAAAAAAATTTTCTTCTTGATATTTCTTTATGTAAAAAAATTGATATGTGCATACAGAATTTATTTTAAATAATTGTTTCCAGAAAATTGAATTTGTAATTTTAAAAACACTTTATTTGGGGTTATACTTCTTAATGTTTAAAAAAAAAAAAAAAAAATTAATTGATACATGCTTTTTTTAATGAAAAAAATAGATGCGTGTGTGAAGAATTGATTTTAAATAATTTCAGGAAGATTGACTATGTACTACAAAAAACACCATTTGTGTTGATAGTTCTTAATTTTTAAAAAAAATGAATTTATACATGCATATAGAGTTGATTAGTTATTTCAAGAAGATTGGATTTGCAGTATTAAAAACATTTTTATCTTGATATTTCTTCCTTTAAAAAAAAGAATTTGATACGAATACACAGAATTGAATTTAAATAATTGTTTCTGGAAGCTTGGTTATGTAGTTGTACGTGAAAGCAGTGGAAATCTTTGAAAACGTGGCTATGTCAACTTAGATTTAATTCTGGCACAGATTTACATGTCTTTCATTATTATTTGTTATGTTCTTCACCAGTAAATCATTTGGCCTTTTTGTTTCTTGCCTTTCTGGATTGGCTGATGTTGACATATAGTTACTTTCAGAACACTGCTTAAATGATTTACAAACTTCATGTGCCTGTTTTATCAGTGTCCAACAGACTTGATGGCAAGTCAAATGAAAAGTGGCCAGGTAGATCTGCAAAATGGACGCTGGTTTTTATAACACATCTGCAACGCAAGATATGCAATCCTTCATTTGTAGTTTGTGTCTTTCTTTATGATGGTTTATTATTGCAACTTTATTGTTGTACTGTGTATAGTTGTTGGGTGCTGTACAGTTCATTCACTCACGTAAGTTATTCATATTTATTCTACATTTGTTGGTAATTGTATCTGCTATTAAACTATATGAAACCCCGTATGCAGTATTCAGAACAAAACTTAATTCATGTTTATTTTAATTTATTATTTCTTGGCTTTAATTCATGTATTTTCCATGTTTTAATTTTAAGACTGGAATTTCCAGCGTGATAAAAATTGGACTCTTTATGTACCTGGAAATAAAATAGGTGGTTAGTTATGATTGTAAGCGGTTGATATTTATAATTGTAGCTGGCTAATATCCATGTTTGAAACTCATGATTGTAAACATTTAATATGTTTGACACTGATGATTGTGAACAGTTAACATATTTGAAACTGATGATTGCATATAGGTAACATGTTTGAAACTGATGATTGTAAACAGTTTACAAGTTTGAAACTGATGATTGCAAACAGTTAACATGTTTGAAACAGTTAATTGTAAACAGCCAACATGTTTGAAACGGATGATTGTAAAGTAAACATGTTTGTAACCGATGATTGCAAACAATCAACTTGTTTGAAACTGATGATTGCAAACAGTTAACATGTTTGAAAGTGATTATTGCAAACAGTTAACATGTTTGAAATTGATTATTGCAAACAGTTAACATGTTTGAAACTGATTATTGTAAACATCCATTATGTTGAAACTGATGATTACAAACAGTAAACATGTTTGAAACTGATGATTGCAAACATTAAACATGTTTGAAATAGATTATCATAAACCACCAACATGTTTGAAACTGATGATTGTAGATGGCAAGCACACTTTATGTAGACTTAACTAATGTCTTTCATCAATCATTGTCTTGTCCAGTGCTTGATGTTTTTTCAGGTTGTGTGAATACATTTTAATGTCATCATTATTTTATGTGAACTGTAAGTCTGTGATCATATTAGACAAAAAAATACAACAAAAACAAAGTCACAATTAATCATATTTATTTGGAATCTGAGTTTTATGTGTGTACTTTTAAAGTTTTTGACCTGCTAATTCTAGAAGTACGCAATGGCCAGTCTCAAGCTGCGTGTTGCTTGTCTGCTGTTGTAAAATCACAGATGTGTTTCGAGTGTGATTGTCACACATTGAATTCCATTGTGGGGAGGTTTTGGTGTCCGTTGTTGTGAATTGTTACAGTGTTATTTCTTTGTCTGGCTGACCTCATGTATACAAGAAGTACCTCATGTGTTTCCCCTCATGAATCGAGCGGAATACAAACCAGCACATTCAGGGTGTCGCATAGCTGTGATAATATGCTGGATAAAAATACCACTGTTATCATTTTTTTTGTTTTGTTTTACTTTGGCTTTGTGGGTAGAGTTTCCTGATTAAATTTTATCTTGTTTTTTGTTTGTTTGTTTGTTTATTTAGATGCAGTAATGTATTCAATGAGTAATTAGGTGTGTTAGTGTAAAAATGTTTTGTTTTTAGATATTTAAATTTAGTGATTAGACATGTTCAGTTACTGTAAGAATATATCCTGTTAATGTAAGGGTATATTAATTTAGAGCAAGGATGTACTTATGTATACTAAGAATATATTCATTTAATGTAAAGATTTATTAAGTTGGTGTAAGGATATACTCATTTAGAGTAAGGAACTATCCAGATAATGTAAGGATATATTAATTTACAGCAGAGATATTCATGTTGACTAAGGATATATTCGTTTAAAGAAAGGATGTATTCATTTAGAGCAAGGATTATGAATCGAGGATACCTAGTGTCTCCTGATTTGTTTTTATTGTGCAGACAATGAACGGAATTGGTCAATCAAAAACTAAATTAACAAGATCCTGGGCAATAAATCCTTGTGATTGGAGGTTAGGAAAAGAATTCTTTCATGGTGCATAGAATCAACTTTAACATAACGCTGTGAATCCTGGATTAAAGAAGCAGCAAAAATCCCTTTAGGCCTTAGAGATATGGTTTTACAAACACAAAAATGCTGACAATTCCCAGACAGTCAAAACTAGTAATTTAAATATTTTGATAGAGGCTACGCAAAGATGACTCATCACAGATATTAGGAGGTGATCATAATATTTTAGGTGTATCATTGAATGTAAGAAAGAGAGAACCTGTTTTGTTGTATGGCAGTGAATCTTGGAATTAAATAAATAAATTAGGAAGAATTTAGTAGCAACAGAGATGTGGTTTCTGAAATGAATATTGCAAATTCTTTGGACTGCCGGAATAACTAACAATGACTACCTGAAAGAGGCTAATGAAACTAGAACATCATATTCACAATAAGAATGAGACAAAACAGCTTTCTTTGGTCATGTGATGAGAAGAGGGGCATTGGAGAATATCTTGACAACTGGAAAGATCAAGGGGAAGAGATACAGAGGCCGACTAAGAGAAATTATGCTGGGTGGACTGAGATGGAGGAATGTCATGAGAGTTCAGCCAGAAAACCAATGACCAAAATCTGTGGATGGTGTCTAGTTGCGTCGAAGTACACTTGTTCCTGCAGCGAGGTGCCGTCATCACTTGGAGGTGACAGGTTCGAATCCCGGTCAGTACCTATTCATTCACTCATTCAGTAGCATGTCCTTTGCAGAATCTCTCTCTTGTAGGCATTGTCTTGGTGCAGGAGCTGCAGTAATAGAGTGGCACATGTGTGTAGGTATTGTCTTGGTGCAGTAGTAGAGTGGCACATGTGTGTAGGTATTGTCTTGGTGCAGTAGTAGAGTGGCACATGTGTGTAGGTATTGTCTTGGTGCAGTAGTAGAGTGGCACATGTGTGTAGGTATTGTCTTGGTGCAGTAGTAGAGTGGCACATGTGTGTAGGTATTGTCTTGGTGCAGTAGTAGAGTGGCACATGTGTGTAGGTATTGTCTTGGTGCAGTAGTAGAGTGGCACATGTGTGTAGGTATTGTCTTGGTGCAGTAGTAGAGTGGCACATGTGTGTAGGTATTGTCTTGGTGCAGTAGTAGAGTGGCACATGTGTGTAGGTATTGTCTTGGTGCAGTAGTAGAGTGGCACATGTGTGTAGGTATTGTCTTGGTGCAGTAGTAGAGTGGCACATGTGTGTAGGTATTGTCTTGGTGCAGTAATAGAGTGGCACATGTGTGTAGGTATTGTCTTGGTGCAGTAGTAGAGTGGCACATGTGTGTAGGTATTGTCTTGGTGCAGTAGTAGAGTGGCACATGTGTGTAGGTATTGTCTTGGTGCAGTAGTATAGTGGCACATGTGTGTAGGTATTGTCTTGGTGCAGTAGTATAGTGGCACATGTGTGTAGGTATTGTCTTGGTGCAGGAGCTGCAGTAATAGAGTGGCACATGTGTGTAGGTATTGTCTTGGTGCAGTAGTATAGTGGCACATGTGTGTAGGTATTGTCTTGGTGCAGTAGTATAGTGGCACATGTGTGTAGGTATTGTCTTGGTGCAGTAGTAGAGTGGCACATGTGTGTAGGTATTGTCTTGGTGCAGTAGTAGAGTGGCACATGTGTGTAGGTATTGTCTTGGTGCAGTAGTAGAGTGGCACATGTGTGTAGGCATTGTCTTGGTGCAGTAGTATAGTGGCACATGTGTGTAGGTATTGTCTTGGTGCAGTAGTATAGTGGCACATGTGTGTAGGCATTGTCTTGGTGCAGTAGTAGAGTGGCACATGTGTGTAGGTATTGTCTTGGTGCAGTAGTATAGTGGCACATGTGTGTAGGTATTGTCTTGGTGCAGTAGTATAGTGGCACATGTGTGTAGGCATTGTCTTGGTGCAGTAGTATAGTGGCACATGTGTGTAGGCATTGTCTTGGTGCAGTAGTATAGTGGCACATGTGTGTAGGTATTGTCTTGGTGCAGTAATAGAGTGGCACATGTGTGTAGGTATTGTCTTGGTGCAGTAGTAGAGTGGCACATGTGTGTAGGTATTGTCTTGGTGCAGGAGCTGCAGTAGTATAGTGGCACATGTGTGTAGGTATTGTCTTGGTGCAGTAGTATAGTGGCACATGTGTGTAGGTATTGTCTTGGTGCAGTAGTATAGTGGCACATGTGTGTAGGTATTGTCTTGGTGCAATAGCTGCAGTAGTAGAGTGGCACATGTGTGTAGGTATTGTCTTGGTGCAGTAGTATAGTGGCACATGTGTGTAGGTATTGTCTTGGTGCAGTAGTATAGTGGCACATGTGTGTAGGTATTGTCTTGGTGCAGTAGTATAGTGGCACATGTGTGTAGGCATTGTCTTGGTGCAGTAGTATAGTGGCACATGTGTGTAGGCATTGTCTTGGTGCAGTAGTATAGTGGCACATGTGTGTAGGTATTGTCTTGGTGCAGTAGTATAGTGGCACATGTGTGTAGGTATTGTCTTGGTGCAGTAGTATAGTGGCACATGTGTGTAGGTATTGTCTTGGTGCAGTAGTATAGTGGCACATGTGTGTAGGTATTGTCTTGGTGCAGTAGTAGAGTGGCACATGTGTGTAGGTATTGTCTTGGTGCAGGAGCTGCAGTAGTATAGTGGCACATGTGTGTAGGTATTGTCTTGGTGCAGTAGTAGAGTGGCACATGTGTGTAGGCATTGTCTTGGTGCAGTAGTAGAGTGGCACATGTGTGTAGGTATTGTCTTGGTGCAGTAGTATAGTGGCACATGTGTGTAGGTATTGTCTTGGTGCAGTAGTATAGTGGCACATGTGTGTAGGTATTGTCTTGGTGCAGTAGTATAGTGGCACATGTGTGTAGGCATTGTCTTGGTGCAGTAGTATAGTGGCACATGTGTGTAGGCATTGTCTTGGTGCAGTAGTATAGTGGCACATGTGTGTAGGTATTGTCTTGGTGCAGTAGTATAGTGGCACATGTGTGTAGGCATTGTCTTGGTGCAGTAGTAGAGTGGCACATGTGTGTAGGTATTGTCTTGGTGCAGTAGTATAGTGGCACATGTGTGTAGGTATTGTCTTGGTGCAGTAATAGAGTGGCACATGTGTGTAGGTATTGTCTTGGTGCAGTAGTATAGTGGCACATGTGTGTAGGTATTGTCTTGGTGCAGTAGTATAGTGGCACATGTGTGTAGGTATTGTCTTGGTGCAGTAGTATAGTGGCACATGTGTGTAGGTATTGTCTTGGTGCAGTAGTAGAGTGGCACATGTGTGTAGGTATTGTCTTGGTGCAGTAGTATAGTGGCACATGTGTGTAGGTATTGTCTTGGTGCAGTAGTATAGTGGCACATGTGTGTAGGTATTGTCTTGGTGCAGGAGCTGCAGTAGTATAGTGGCACATGTGTGTAGGTATTGTCTTGGTGCAGTAGTAGAGTGGCACATGTGTGTAGGTATTGTCTTGGTGCAGTAGTATAGTGGCACATGTGTGTAGGTATTGTCTTGGTGCAGTAGTAGAGTGGCACATGTGTGTAGGTATTGTCTTGGTGCAGGAGCTGCAGTAGTATAGTGGCACATGTGTGTAGGTATTGTCTTGGTGCAGTAGTATAGTGGCACACTTGTGTAGGTATTGTCTTGGTGCAGTAGTAGAGTGGCACATGTGTGTAGGTATTGTCTTGGTGCAGTAGTAGAGTGGCACATGTGTGTAGGTATTGTCTTGGTGCAGTAGTAGAGTGGCACATGTGTGTAGGTATTGTCTTGGTGCAGTAGTAGAGTGGCACATGTGTGTAGGCATTGTCTTGGTGCAGTAGTAGAGTGGCACATGTGTGTAGGCATTGTCTTGGTGCAGTAGTAGAGTGGCACATGTGTGTAGGTATTGTCTTGGTGCACTAGCTGCAGTAGTAGAGTGGCACATGTGTGTAGGTATTGTCTTGGTGCAGTAGTAGAGTGGCACATGTGTGTAGGTATTGTCTTGGTGCAGTAGTAGAGTGGCACATGTGTGTAGGTATTGTCTTGGTGCAATAGCTGCAGTAGTAGAGTGGCACATGTGTGTAGGCATTGTCTTGGTGCAGTAGTAGAGTGGCACATGTGTGTAGGTATTGTCTTGGTGCAATAGCTGCAGTAGTATAGTGGCACATGTGTGTAGGTATTGTCTTGGTGCACTAGCTGCAGTAGTAGAGTGGCACATGTGTGTAGGTATTGTCTTGGTGCAATAGCTGCAGTAGTAGAGTGGCACATGTGTGTAGGTATTGTCTTGGTGCAATAGCTGCAGTAGTAGAGTGGCACATGTGTGTAGGCATTGTCTTGGTGCAGTAGTAGAGTGGCACATGTGTGTAGGTATTGTCTTGGTGCAATAGCTGCAGTAGTATAGTGGCACATGTGTGTAGGCATTGTCTTGGTGCAATAGCTGCAGTAGTAGAGTGGCACATGTGTGTAGGTATTGTCTTGGTGCAGTAGTAGAGTGGCACATGTGTGTAGGTATTGTCTTGGTGCAATAGCTGCAGTAGTAGAGTGGCACATGTGTGTAGGTATTGTCTTGGTGCAGTAGTAGAGTGGCACATGTGTGTAGGTATTGTCTTGGTGCAATAGCTGCAGTAGTAGAGTGGCACATGTGTGTAGGTATTGTCTTGGTGCAGTAGTAGAGTGGCACATGTGTGTAGGTATTGTCTTGGTGCAGTAGTATAGTGGCATATGTGTGTAGGTATTGTCTTGGTGCAATAGCTGCAGTAGTAGAGTGGCACATGTGTGTAGGTATTGTCTTGTATGCGGGAGCTGCAGTATTAGAGTGGCTAGTGCACTATGTTAGTCTGGTGCTTCTGGGTTAGAATCCTTTTGTGTATGTGTCTTTTTCCATGTAGATATACCTCCAGGATTTATTCAGCGTCGTAAAATGTGTTAAGGAACATGTTCTAGAAGGTTGATTGGCTTCTTGTGAATTCTCCCCAAATTGCTATCTACAAGAGCATGGATCAGTTCATATGTTGACTACTTTTCATGCCATGACACAAGATTTTCAAGAATTTTCCCATGCTGTTTTCCTCCTATCTCTCTTTCCACAGATGTTTCCGGTTGTCAAAACACGTTTCAGACTGTCTTCTCATAATATGGCCCCAAAAAATGATGACAGCTTCTTTCTGATGTTTGTGATAAGTTGTCTTAGCTTCCCTCAAATAAGTATCATGAACAAGTATTATAATGTAAATTTCCATTCACTGAGCATTGAAATTGTGGAAGGTACCACGAAACAAAACAAATAACACTATGACCCTATTATGGCGTTATATCATTCTGTACTTGGGAGACTGCTGCCAAAGACCTAAATTCGTGGCGTACATCATTACACAAGGGTGTAGTCACTTATGAAGCAAACAGGACTGCAGGAGCTGTGAAAAAAAGGCTGGAAAAAACAAACCACTGCAGGAGATCCTCCTCCTAGAACGTCGAGCATTCGTTGCCCACATTGTCAAAGAACATTTTTGAGCCAAATTAGACCTTACCAGTCATCTTAGAACTCATGACTCAAACTGTCAACCCAATTGTATTTTATCATCATTCTTGATGGACAAACACCACAAATGAGAGGTCAAATATATATTTTATCTTTCAACACTGAATCAGTGAAGTTCGAGGCTTGGACATTCTAGTCATGTGGACCCCGAACGGGACTTGCATCTATCTCAGTGAGGTTGGTGTAGACATACCTGATTACCATCTGCCCGGGGGTTGTGTTGCAGAAGTCTCCTCCACCTCTCCAATCTCAGTTATAAGCAGGGTGAGCAAGATTGACACTGTAATTTCACAACTGTTGTGAAGTGAATTAGGATATAACCAGGTCATTATTCAGCTGGAAAAATACAACATACAGATGTCTCAAGTCATGCAGTTCTCTAAAATACAACATACAGATGTCTCAAGCCATGTAGTTCTCTAAAATACAACATACAGATGTCTCAAGTCATACAGTTCTCTAAAATACAACATACAGATGTCTCAAGTCATACAGTTCTCTAAAATACAACATACAGATGTCTCACATACAGTTCTCTAAAATACAACATACAGATGTCTCAAGTCATGCAGTTCTCTAAAATACAACATACAGATGTCTCACATGCAGTTCTCTAAAATACAACATACAGATGTCTCAAGTCATGCAGTTCTCTAAAATACAACATGCAGATGTCTCAAGCCATACAGTTCTCTAAAATACAACATACAGATGTCTCAAGCCATACAGTTCTCTAAAATACAACATACAGATGTCTCAAGTCATACAGTTCTCTAAAATACAACATACAGATGTCTCAAGCCATGCAGTTCTCTAAAATACAACATACAGAATATGTGGGGATCAGCAGAGAAACAGACTGTAGCTCAGACAGACAATACATTACTGTACATACAGCACTTGCTTGCTTAACTAATTAAATGCCATAGGATGATGAATTGCCTTAAGCAACTTCCCGTATCTGTCATGAGCTTATACATCGCCAAAATGTTGTCATTGCATTATAATACAACACATCTGCTCCCATATTAACAACTTTTAAGTCATAGCTGTGACACATCCCTACTTCCCAATCTACATCATCAGTGTTTGTTTGGTCCTAATCTGCTCTTTTATTTGGCACTAAATCTGTTGATGTCTCGATGGTATCTAATGATATAACACGTCCCCCTGATCTCTTGGATGCCTTGCTTTCTCAAATAAAGGTGAAAAACAGGACATCCCGTTGTGCACGTTACCTGACTCAGTGCCAAAGGACAATATATCACTAAATGTGAACTCCCATTTAACACAAGGGAAATATATCGCTGTACTAATGTTATCATGTTTTGTTTCATTTCGCAGTATTTTCCACAATTTTAATGCACAGTGAATTGAAATTTACAATACCTGTTCATTTGATTATGCACCAAGTTTCATCCAAACTTACTTTTTTGTTTCACACTGAATCAGTTGAGGATTCCTCTCAGAATTTATTATCATGTCTGTGTTGCTTGTGTATCCTCTTGTTAAAACAAAAGTTGCATATTCTTTACAAAACGTAGCGGTGAACTCCAGCATTTTTTTGGGGGCTGTTTGTGATTCCTGGACAAGTTTATATTCAGTAGTTCGCGATTGCTTTCTGAATGACCGGCACTCGTGCCATTATATGGAAACCAACAAAAGGATGTCTGCTTCCAAATTGCCCGCTGCTGTGTTTTGAACGTGGTATGTGGGATTTTGGATTGCGTCCGTAACCCCTTCACCACAGAGCTGGTGAATCTTGTAGATGGAGTTTAAACCCATGAGTTGAGTTGAGCTAAGAACTGACATCGCTGCACTTAGGACATTCCCAAACGCGCTCTGTCCTCTCGTTCAACAGCCAGCGAAGAGTCACACTACTAAACTCATAAGTCTGGTGCGTTGGCATTCAGATCGACTGAACCAATATAAGGGCTTACGTCTATCGGAGAAATGTTCCTCCTGTGCTGCTACCAAAGTACCATTTGGGAGTGCTTGAAATTACGTCTCGATGGTAGTGTTTCCTCCACAAAATGTAGGTACTTCATTGTCTACAGACACCAACCAGTGCCTAGAAAGATTTTTCTAAGGACCGATATCTGGTGGGGGACAAACCACAGTACCCCTTAAGTGTAGTTTGACCATGGAAATACTGGTTGTAAGTCTCACTACACTTTGTATGTAGAACAAATTTGAAAAATGAAGTACATGATGTCATTACAAAAATGTGCTCCACAGTGAAGCTATATGCAGCGAATGGCTGTCGTCTACTGGAGTAATTCTTTGCACTTCAAACAGAATGGTGTTATCAATAGAAGAAAGAATTTTTCTTGTTTACCAAGTGTTTCAAAATGGCGGTCGATATACACGGATGGTTGTTTAAAGAATATGAAGAGAGTACAGTCATGTCTTGAAGTCAGTGATGGACATTTCCAACACCTGTTATGATGAATATTTCATTGGTACTTTCCAGCTTCCCCAAAAAACAGCGTTAGACCATAGCAGTGACTATTGTAACTAATTTAATGAATTTTTTGACACTTCATTTTTCAAATTTGTTCTATGTACAAAGTGTAGTAAGATTTTACAAACACCCGGTATAATGCCTAGTTCAGTTCAATTTTTACCAATAACAAAAAATAAAAGTTCAGCCTCATTCAACTCGCTTTTTCTATTTCCTTAATATACCACAATGGCTGGGAATTGGAGTCGTTGACTCCTATTTTGTTCAGCGAGTTTTCTGATTGTTTCTGTATTATATTAGTGCATGGACTGTTTTCATTTTTCAAAACACTGTATGCCCTGAGAGAAACACAGAAGCCACAAACAATTGGTTGCACAATTTATTGCCTGGCATATTTCTCTGCATCTCATCAGGTGCATACTGCAGAGTGATACATCACATGAAGTGAATAATTGCGTGATACTTTGTCTGAACAACTTAAAACACATGGTTACTGATATTGTTTGAATGTGGAGCATTTTCATTATTTTCTTGTTTAGATTTAGAAGCTGATTTAAAACCGTACTCACTCTGGCTCGATTTGCTTATACTGATGTCTCCATCACTCATTGAATCGTAGCAAAGACATTTGGTTGATTCAAGGGATTCTACTGCAATGCAACATGTCTGGTGGTTCATATGTTTTCTCGATGAGGTTTGAGGAAAACCCGACGGCTTTGAAGGGAGAAACAAAATCAAACTTTAATTTTATGCAAGATATTTTTGCCTTATTTGTATAGTCATTGTGGTGATATTGAAGTTTTACATTGTACATCTTTGATTTATTAAATCCCCATGATTGTTGCAAAAGTGATTCTGTTTCTTGTGTTGATTTAGATGTTTTGTTTTTTTTTGCTCTTGCTCACTTTGAACTCAAGGGTAGTCCACCAGACACACTACTTCTAGTAGTGCTGGACTGAATTTTGTATGTGGATTAGCTTTCCCTATAACAGTGTCCCTCGCCATCTGGCGAACCCACTTTGACTTAAGAGGTACTTGTAATTTTACATCTCCAGGTCAATGTCGAGCGGTCAACATATTATTCCAGCTGTCCGGTGTAGAAGTTGAACCCCTTACCTCGGCATCAGCACACCGGATGTTTAAGAACATGTGTTCTTATCCATTCGGCCATGCTGACCTCCTTTGATTTAGATGACTAATCATCATTATGTGCCATGCTGATAAGCATGGATAGTCGTGGTTCACCATCTCAGACAACTACCAAAGTCTTGATCAGACCCGTGTTCTTGTCTCGACCATTCCATGTGACCAAGCCATCCAAACAGTTATCTGTCTGACTTCCTTTTGCTCTTTTCCCATAAATTTTGCCAGTTGTCACCATATTTTCTAGTTTTATTTCTCATAATGTGCCCAAAAAACTCTCGACTGTCAAATTTCTCGAATCAGTTTACTGTTTTCATTTGTATCTTCTAGAACAAGCTCAGTAGTTTTTCTCTCTCGCCAAGGATATTCTTTGTATTTTCCTTAGGAACCACATTTCCACTGCCATTAAATTTTTCTCAGCTTCTCTGCTTATTGTCCATGTTTGCACAACCATATAACAGTATAGATTAAATATAGCACTTCAATACTCTTTTTCTCATTGCTCTTTATGACTCCATGTAGCTAAATCTGATATATTGGTGTCTACGGGGGAAGTCAATAATAAGTCACAAATGGCTGTAGAACAATAACTAACTAAGATAACAACTTGAAACCAGTTTATTTTTATACATACATTGTCCCTTTATTTCCCAACATAATTTCCACCAACATTGATGCACTTAACGCATCGTTTTATCAGTCCTTTCAAACCAGCTGCATAGAACTGTGTGCTCTGTTTTCTAAATCACGTTTTCACTTCACATTCAACTGCGGCATCATTCGCGAAATGTCTCCCGCCAAGGTGAATTTTCAGTGGACCAAAAAGATGGAAATCGCTGGGGCTAAGTCGGGGTTGCAAGGTGAATGTTCCAGAACTTCCCACCTTAGTTGGTTAATCTTCTCCTGAGTTAATCGAGCCGTATGTGGTCTGGAATTGTCATGAAGAAACAACACCCTCTAGTCAGCAGTCCTGGACGTTTTCTTCGAATTGCATCATGAAGCAACGATAGAACTTCACAGTATGATTCAGAATTCACATTGTCATCTTTCTTCTTGAAATTGGTTAAAAGCATGCCGTGTCAATCCCAGAACACTGTCAGCATAACCTTCCCTGCTGACGGCGTAACCTCCCCTGCTGATGGCATAACCTTCCCTGCTGATGGCATAACCTTCCCTGCTGATGGCATAACCTTCCCTGCTGATGGCATAACCTTCCCTGCTGACGGCGTAACCTCCCCTGCTGATGGCATAACCTTCCCTGCTGATGGCATAACCTTCCCTGCTGATGGCATAACCTTCCCTGCTGATGGCATAACCTCCCCTGCTGATGGCATAACCTTCCCTGCTGATGGCGTAACCTCCCCTGCTGATGGCGTAACCTTCCCTGCTGATGGCGTAACCTCCCCTGCTGATGGCATAACCTCCCCTGCTGATGGCGTAACCTTCCCTGCTGATGGCGTAACCTTGAATTTTTGGACACAAGCGAAGAAGAATGTTTCCATTGCAATGAAGCAAGCTTTGATTTGGGCTGGTAGTCAGCATAAACAGGAAGCATTTCCTTATGAATGTCCTTTGCAGGCAGTCCTTTTGCCCACACAGATTTTCACAACAGCACGTTGCTCTTTAGTTGTACACTCCGTAAGTACAGTCGCCATTTTATTTATGCGCTGCTTATGAGCATGAGACACCTAGCGCCACCTGACGAACAGGAATATAAAGTTCGATGTTGCTGTCACCTAATGACACCTGTAGAAAACACCAACTACATTTACCTGCCATCCCACAGAACTGTGTGACTTATTTATTGACTCGCCCACGTATTGTGGTCATTTATAAGATGGCTTTAAAAACAAATTCAACATAGACGTACAGAACAGCTTTGATATATTGTCTGATCTAGAGATATTATTCCAGGATGTGGATGATCAATGGGAAATGTTGAAGAATTCAATCAGTTTGGCTGTAGAAACAACTATTCCAAAATTAAAGAAGGTAGATCGTAAGAAATGGATGACAGAAGAAATTTTACACCTAATGGAAACAAGAAGACTCAACAAAAATAATCCTGCCAAATATGAAGAAATTCACAGACAAGTCAGAATATTATGTAAGGAGGTAAAAGAAGCATGGCTTGAGGAAAAGTGCTTAGACATTGAAAAACAACACAACAGTCAAAATACCAAATTAGTGCACAAAAGAATTCAGGAACTTACTAATAAAAGAACAAGTATATCAACAGGCTGTCTAAAAACTAAAGATGGCAAAATCATAATAGAAAAAGACCAGATTCTACAGGTATGGACAGATTATGTGAAAAACCTTTATAATGATAACAGACAGGAACAGTATGATATTAGATTTAATAATGAAGGGCTGCCAATTTTGAAGATGGAGGTTCGAAATGTTCTTAAGCATATGAAAGCTGGTAAGGCCCCCGGTGCAGATAATATCACAACAGAAATGATTAAAGCTTTAGAAGAATTTGGACTAGATCAATTCACCAGACTGCTGAACACATTATATGGTACTGGTGATATACCTTCTGAATTATGTAATTCACTCTGTATTTATTGCAATCCCAAAAAAATCAGGAACCTTGGAATATGATGATCAACATAGAACAATTAGTATAATGAGCCACATCACAAAGACTTTGCTACGAATTATCATGCAAAGAGTGAGGAAGAAAATACAACCTGAAATAGGGGAAGAACAATGTGGGTTTGTAGAAGGAAAGGGAAACAGTAAAAGCTGTATATATGCTGCAAACAGTTATTGAACGTGCTATAGAAGTAAACAAGGATATACACCTTTGTTTTATTGACTACACAAAGGCTTTTGATAGAGTTAGACATGTCAACATGGTAGATATGCTTGCAGATCTACAAATTGATGGGAAAGACATTAGACTTATAAAAAACGTATATTGGAAACAACAAGCTGCCATAAGGATTGATAATGAAGTGGGACAATATCAACCTATTAAGAGAGGTGTTAGGCAGGGATGTGTAATATCTCCAGATCTTTTTTCCCTATACAGTATAAATGGAATCAGCATTGGAGGACGAAACATCAATAACATTAGATATGCAGATGATACAGTATTGATTGCAGACAATGCACTAGATCTACAACAATTAGTAGACGCAGTTGTTGTACACAGTGAGCAGCTGGAGTTGGAATTAAATTGTAAGAAGACACAGGTTATGGTCGTCACTAGGAAGAACGAAGTACCATAATGTAATATACAAGTAAATGGGAATATTCTTCAACAAGTGAATCGGTACAATTATCTTGGAACAGTCATAACATCTGATGGGAGATGCCTTGAAGAGATTAGAACAAGAATCGCCATGGCGAAAGTGGCCTTTAGCAAGATGAAAAACATTCTGACCAATAAAAAGATGTCAATTGAAACGAGAAAAATAGTGTTGAGGGGATACATAGAGCCTGTTCTTTTGTATGGATGTGAAACTTGGACTATGTGCTGTCAAGATGAAAAACATCTGATGGCTACAGAAATGTGGTTTCTGAGGAAAATGCAAAGAATACCATGGACAGACAGAAAAACCAATGACCAAGTACTACAGGAGACAAATGAACATCGTAAATTGATTAGAGAAATTAGACGTAGACAGTCAAAATGTTTTGGACATGTTATGAGAAGAAATGGATTGGAGAACTTAGTGACAACTGGCAAGATCGAAGGGAACAGACCAAGAGGAAGACCGAGAGGAAAATACCTGGATGGCTTGGCCACATGACATGGACGAGACAGGAACACTGAGCTGATCCACGACGCTGGTGATCGAGTGAAATGGCAAGTTATGACCGCCCACGCTTTCCGGCATGGCACATGATTGATTTATTAATTTAGCTTAAGTGTTACATATTTCAAAAGAAAGATCATGATATGAATGTGTTGAGTTGAGGTGAGCAAAGAACCGACATCACTGCACTCAGGACATTCCCATACGTGCTCCGTTCCCTCGTTCAACAGCCAGCGAAGAGTCATGCTACTAATTGTTCCCACCGCTATCTGATTAAAAGTTCTCATGGTCTTCCCTCTCAGTTCTGAGATTCTTCCAGAACCCCTGCCGATCCCCCGCAATCTCATTCTTTCCACATATGGGTTCTCAATCTGTTCCTCCGCCATCTCCACCTGGTCCCACAAGCGCACGACCACCTCCCCCTTTTCCATGGGCAAGCTACCACCAAGAAGTGCATTCCCTGCTAGCCTATTACTATTAGCCTGTTCATCCCCCCCCCCCCCCCCGTACCCCCTCCTGATTTACCTGCTTCATTGTGGAGTTTACATTACTAAAGTCTTACATTTGTCAAATGAAAGATCCAGACTTGAGACTACGGATGTTGCAGAAAAATTATGCGCGTCTTATGTAGAGCATAGAACAGATGCCTTTAAGAAATTAATAGATACACATGCAGACTAAAAAGAACCGTACTTCATGCATTCAGTAGTGATACATCAAAACTTGCATGCTTTGGCCCAGTAGCTTTCTCAGATTCCTTGTTCAAAACTTTCTTCTCTTCAGATTCCTATTAATGATAAGTATTAATGATGCCAAAGACACTTTTAACATCAGATGGGAGATGCACAACACAGATTAAGAGCAGAATAAAGGAGGCAGAAACTGCATTTAAGAACGTGAAGAGTATCTTATGCAGTAAGTCACTATCAATGAATGTAAGAGAGTCCTGAAATGCTAAATATAAACTGTTTTGCTGTTTGACAGTAAATCTTGGAATGTCCATCCATCATGTGCCATGCCGATAAGTGTGGGCGGTCATGTTTTGCCATCTCACTCGATCACCAGAGTCGTGGATCAGCTCCATGTTTCTGCCTCGGCCATGTCACATGGCCAAGCCATCCAGGTACTTACTTCTCGGTCTTCCTCTTGGTCTCTTCCCTTCGATCTTGCCAGTCGTCACCAAGTTCTCCAATTCATTTCTTCTCATAACATGTCCAAAATATTTTAACTGTCTACGTCAAATGTCTCTAATCAGTTTAAGTTTACGATCTTCATTTGTTTCTTGAAGGACTTGTTCATTGGATTTCCTATCTGTTCATGGTATTCTTTGCATTTTCCTCAGAAACCAGATTTCCATAGCCATCAGCTGTTTTTTCAGCTTGACTGCTTACTGTCTACGCTTCACATCCATACAAAAGTAAAGGTTCTATGTAGCACTTCAACACTATTTTTTTTCCGTTTCAATTGATAACTTTTTATTGGTCAGTATGTTTTTTTATCTTGCAAAAGGCTACCTTCGCAGTGGCGATTCTTGTTCTAATCTCTTCAAGGAATCGCCCATGAACAAATTAGGAAGAACTTGGAAGCAACAGAGATGTGGTTTGATAGAGGCTGTTGTGATGTTGAATGTTGCAAATTCCTTGGACTGCCAGAGTTACTATAAATTGCCAGAAAGATGGTCATGAAACTATAACATTATATACAACAATAAGAAAGAGACAAACAGCTTTCTTTGGTCATGTGATGAGAAGAGCGGCATTGGAAAACATCGTGACGACTGTAAAGATCAAGGGGAAAAGAGTTAGAATGATGCTGAATGGATTGAGACAGTTGCGTGGAGGAATATCATGACGATATGAAGTAACGTGAGTGCTTCGAGGTTAAAGATTCTTAAAATGAAATAGATTAATTGATTGATTGATTTAAGAACCAACATCACAGTATTCGGGGGATTCCCATAAGCGTTCCGTCTCCATCCTCAGAAGCCAGCGAAGAGTTCCAACCCCAATAGTACCAGTAGCAATCTGATTATATGTCCGTCTCGCCTTTCCTCTAAGCGTCGAGCTCTTAAAACAGTGGTTCTCAACCGGTGGGGAATTCCCCCCCCCCTCCGGGGGGGGGGGGGAATTTTAGGGTTTCATGAGGGGGGGGGGGGAATGAAGACCATTTTAAGATCGCGTTAATACAAGAAACTATTACTTGATATTGTTTTTCCCTTCATACTTTACAGTAATGTACGTCTCATCCTTATAAAATTCATTTTATAAAGTAAGTAGACCCACAAATCATGTTTTATGTGGATGTCTAGACTTGTTTTAGAATATGCTATTAAATTTACCTTCCATTTTTACGCATACTGTGTAGGGGTGGGGGATGTTTAGATAGGAAATATGAAAGGGGGGAGGGGGGAATGACGTTCTGAAAATATGGTGAAGGGGGGCACGGGCCAAATTTTTGATAGGAAGGAGAAGGGGGATGACGTTCTGAAAATATGGTGAAGGGGGGCACGGGCCAAAAAAGGTTGAGAACCACTGTCTTAACATGAAATCGGTGCGGTAAGCACGCTATGTGACGGACAGAGAAGTAAACACTGAGTTAGATTTGGATCTTCATCAATACATATTTAAGTTTCGGTAAAAATAAATGTTCACTGATAACTGTACTATATAAAGTGATCTCTTTCCTCTCCCGCCGCCGAGCTCTCTCTCTCTCTCTCTCTCTCTCTCTCTCTCTCTCTCTCTCTCTCTCTCTCTCTCTCTCTCTCTATCTCTCTCTCCTTCTCTCTCTCTCTCTATCTCTCTCTCCCTCTCTCTCTCTCTCTCTCTCTCTCTCTCTCTCTCTCTCTCTCTCTCTCTCTCTCTCTCTCTCTACACCATCTGGCCGACACTCAAAACATTCAAACCAACATGTTACAGACATGGCTGGGAGCAGCCACCTTGGTGGAATTTCGAGGCGAAGAAGGCTTGGGTGGATAAGCGTAGTGCTGTATGGAGGTGGCAAAATGCCAAGAAGAACAGAGCTGGTCATCCTAGTCCCTGCATGCACTTAGAAAGAGAGATGCACACAAAAGTAAGCTATTTCAAAAAACTGGTCATGGTGGTTAAAAGCGAAAAATGGGCAGAGGTGTGTCAAAGAGTAAGCACAGACAAGTCACTGAAATTGTTCTGGCGACTACATAAAAGCATGAGTGGTGTAGTCAAGAATAAGAGCATTTCTGACTTCCAAGGTGCTGACCTCATCTGGCAGAGGACTGACGAGGACAAGGGCAAAGCCCTCTTTGAACGCTATCTAGAGCAGAGCAACCAGACAGACATGGGAGGCCGAAATCTGGCCAAGGAGGTTCACCTCAGACAGGTGCAAGGCACAGAACACTTCGGATGAAGACACAGTGATAGTGAAAGAAATCAAGGCTGTGCTTCGACGATCAAAAAACAGCGCTCCAGGGCCTGATGGCATAAGATACGACGACATCAATAGGTGTACCGACAACGAGCTCTAGCTCGAGACTAGCAGACATGTACAACAACAGTATAGGGAGTGCTAGCATCAAGGAGGAGTGGTTACACAGCTATCTGATTCCCTTGCCGAAGCCTGACAAAGACCACAAAAAAATTCAGGGATATCGAATTATAACCATGCAGAATACAATAGGCAAGCTGCTGGAGAAGGTAATTGCCAGGAAAATATCAAGCCAGCTAGAGAGGCATGGTGTTTTCCCACCTACCCTGGGTGGGTATGGTCCAAAAAGAGAAACCTAGACCAATGCAGCAGTCTTTGCCCAGGATGTCTATGAAGGTTTCCACTCAGGCACTGAAACCGTTGCTGCAGCGATTGATCTGGAGGACGCATACTACAGAGTACCATTGGATTTTTTAATGCTTCAGCTTCTTGAACTAAAAGTAAGTCCATTCCTCCTTAGTTAGATCGCTGCAGCCCTCTTCCAACGGAAAATAGTTTTTAGATGTGGCAGTTGGACTTCGATACCAACTACAATATATCCTGGCCTACTACAGGGATCACCATTATCTTCGGTACTGTTCAACGCCTACACAGTGAGAATTACCAGTGAGCAGATCACTGGACCTGGCAGGACATTTTCGTATGCCGATGATGTTTTAGTGTATCGTCAGGGTAAGGATAGAGAGGAGGTTGCTGTGGAACTACAAACCGAACTCAATCGCATAAGTACTTGGTGTGATGAAGCTGGGGCAATGGTCAACCCAACAAAGGCAACAGTGACTTGGTTCTCGTTGAATAATCATATTGTCAACACTCCAACACAAACTGTAAAGCTGTGTTCAGAGACGGTGGAAAGAACGCAGGCAATGAATTACCTGGGGATACGGTTTGATCGAAGCCTTGCTTATAATGAACACATAGACCAGGTGATAACAAAGGCCAAACGGGGTTTGGCTGCGATGCGGGTGATGGCGGCAGCAAACTGTGAGCAGCGCCATCTATGTCTTCTGTGCGAGGGGCTGGTCATGTCTGTTTTGGAGTATGCAATGGCAATCCTGACTCTCAGCCGTAAGCAGATAGAAAGGATGGAAAGGATACAGAATGAAGCTATGCGCATTATTCTTTTATTCTTGGATGTACAAGAGATACAGCATGCAGGGCGATGCACTACCTTCTTGATTTTCCAACCATTGAAGAGAGAATACAAGTTTGCAGGGCACGCGCCTATCTCAGATTTAACGCAAACACACAACATCCACTGCATAGTGAAATTATGAAGTTGAAGGACAGCAGGTTAAAAAGAGGACAGTCGTGGATGGGTCAAGCCGAAGACATTCTTCAACAGGTGTGTTCACTTGAGGACTTAGAACCTGGCGAGGAGTAGGTGCAAGTGCCAACAGATTTCTGCACATCCTTTTCAGTTTGCATCCAACTAGATAGAAAATGCAGACAAGAAAATCCGGCTGCTGTGGAGGCTGAAGTACAAGCGTTGATTTTCGAGAATTCGCTAGACGGTGATGCTGTCATCTACACAGATGGGTTGGTCGTCCGACATGTGAGAAGCTCATGGGCCTTTACAGCTCGGGCCGGAGGGAGAATTGTGAAGGAGGACTCTGGTGCTTTCACTGAAACCACAAGTAGCCTGACCATGGAGGTCATGGCAGTAAGTAAAGCAATAACATGGCTCGAGACACAGACATTCACTAGGGCTTGTTTCCTAAGCGACTCAATGAACATGATCAAGAGGATAGAGGAAGGGTCGATCCGAAGAGAATGGATGCTGCCTCTGGAGCGGTCTCGGCTGGCAAAGATTAGTTTCATCTTCGTGCCAGGGCATGCGGGAGTACAAGGAAATGAGCGGGCTAACAAGCTCGCAGGTGAGGCTACTGTGGAAGGCGGGCGCGCCATGGACCAGGCTGACATTCTGAATGCTCTACGAGAAGTAAGACTTTTGCGTGAACCAAGTGATGACTGTGAATCTACAACCATGGCCAGACTGCGAGAACAGCAAATTAAAAGAGGGGTGGCCAAACAAGAGCACTACGCAGGAAGCCAAAGAAGATTGATAAACCAACACAGAACTGGCGTCGTTAGCCGCTACACGCTGCGGGATTTGCTGAGGAGGGGATCCGAGCACTTATGGACTGAATGGTTCGATGTGCAATGAGGATGATCTGTCGACTAACTAACTAACTAACTAACTAATGTTACATGCAGAAGAAATTATGAAGCTTTTATCTCGCAAGTTAGTGGCGGTTCCATGGTTCCAAGCTTCGCTGACGAACAGATAATATCCGTATGAATATCGTAAACTTAATGTCGGAATGCCCGATGACCTCACAGATGTCCATTGGACGAGCTAAGGCCTGGGTTGAATCTAGTGCATTAACCTTTTCCACTCGTGTGTCCAGCTGGGTAAGACATCCCGATTTTCCCGTTCCGCTCGAATATCTTACCCAGTAAGACATGCTTTTTAAAAGCAGTATCAATTACTCGTATGTTCTACCAGGTAAGACATTTGTGTGGACCTTAATTTTGTGGCATTAATCTATTTGTTTGGACCACAATTTTATGGTTTGAATCCAGGAATTAACAGGAAATGTTAAAACGAACCGGACACGATCACTACGATAATCATGGCTGGTCCTAGCAAACGCGCTCGCTTGACTGTTGATGAAGTTATTACGCATTTAGAGCAAACTGATTCAGATGTGTCTTTGGATAGTGTTATAAATGGAAGTGACAGTGATTATTTAGACATTGGAAGTAGAGATGTGTCAGCTGAAGAAGGTTCTGATAATAATAACAGCAGTAGCGATGAAGATGTCACCAATGATGGTCGATCTGAATCAACAGCTGGGCCTAGTGTACCGAGTAATGAGTGGATCAGATCGAATTCTTCTCACATAACTAAACATTTGTTTACTGTTCAAAACGCTGGTGTGCAAATATCTGGTACAGACGTGCCTGAAACAATATGTGGTTTCTTTCAACTGTTTTTTACACCTGCACTTCTTGACAACATAGTGAAAGAAACTAACAGGTATGCAGCTGAGAAGATACAACAAAAACAACTGTCTTCTCGTTCATTGTGGCATTCTTGGTCAGATGTTTCCACAACTGAAATAAAGGCATATTTAGGAGTCATTTTGAGAATGGCCTTGCAGGAGAGAGGAAAGATACAAGATTTTTTCTCTACTCAGTGGATAGATTACATGCCATTTTACAGAAACATATTTTCCAGAGAAAGGTTTGAACAAATTCACTGGATGCTACATGTCCAGCCACCACAACAAGCTTCAAGAACACCAGTTAGCTGTGTAACGAGAGGCAACAAGATAAGCGACATGGTCCGTTATATGAAAGACAAGTGTCTGGAGTTGTTTATTCCACATCAAAACATTGTTGTGGATGAATGCACAATAAGTTTCAAGGGGCGTACAGTGTACAAAATGTACAATCCCCAGAAGCCTCACAAATGGGGACTGCGAGTGTACGCATTAGCTGACTGCCACACTGGCTATTTATGTGCGTTCGAGCCATATTATGGTTCCTCTACAACAAATCAGCTGTCAAATCCTGACTTACCATTCACTGCTAGAATTGTTCTGCATCTATGTGATGAATTGTTGCAGAAAGTCCGTGGTCGCGGCTACCATCTGTTCACTGACAGATTCTACACAGGACATACGCTGGCCATGGCGTTATTAGATCAACATGTTCACACAACTGGGACTGTCATGAGCAACAGACAAGGCCTGCCACCACAAATCAAGAACAAGCACAAACTCTCAAAAGGTGATACGATTGCGTGGACACGTCACAATACAGAAATGGCTTTATCATGGAAAGACAAAAGAGTTGTCAACATGCTAAGCACATACTATGATATTGGACAAACTGTCATTCAGAGAAGAACTAACAATGGTGGCACTGAAGATATTACAAAACCAAATGCAGTCATTGAATACACAAAACACATGGGTGCTGTTGACCGTTTTGACCATTACTGCAACAGCTACTCTTTCACAAGAAAGTCTCTAAAGTGGTGGAAAAAAACATTTTTCTGGCTCCTAGAAGTGGCAGTTGTGAACAGTTTCATCCTTTATAAAGAGATACACTCTGACAAGGTTATTGACCACATTCAATATAGAAAAGAACTGATCCAGCAGCTTGTGTCCGAACAACGAGCCTCTCAGTCCATTCGCCGAAGAGGACGACCATCAACTCTAGATGCAGAGGAGAGACTTGACCGGCGCCAGCACTTCATTGCCAAATTCAGTGAAAAGAAAACAAAAGATTGTGCAGTGTGTAGTGACAGAAAAACACCTGGTCAAAGAACCAAGTGATGACTGTGAATCTACAACCATGGCCAGACTGCGAGAACAGCAAATTAAAAGAGGGGTGGCCAAACAAGAGCACTACGCAGGAAGCCAAAGAAGATTGATAAACCAACACAGAACTGGCGTCGTTAGCCGCTACACGCTGCGGGATTTGCTGAGGAGGGGATCCGAGCACTTATGGACTGAATGGTTCGATGTGCAATGAGGATGATCTGTCGACTAACTAACTAACTAACTAATGTTACATGCAGAAGAAATTATGAAGCTTTTATCTCGCGAGTTAGTGGCGATTCCATGGTTCCAAGCTTCGCTGACGAACAGATAATATCCGTATGAATATCGTAAACTTAATGTCGGAATGCCCGATGACCTCACAGATGTCCATTGGACGAGCTAAGGCCTGGGTTGAATCTAGTGCATTAATATAGTTTGTGATTTAAAGCATCTGTATAATACTAGAAGTTTATCAAACACGATAGTTGACTGGGTGCAATCCCCGACAGTGTTTTTTTTTTTTAAAGCTACATATCTCTTACAGGACGTTGCAGTCAATACCAGAATTTATTCAGCTTTTGTTGATGTTCTTGGCAAGATTACGCTCAGTAGTTTGCCATTGCTTTCTGAGCGGCCGGCTCACATACACCGTAAGTAACCAACGATACTTAATCTGCTACCGAATCTAGTGCAGCTGCGTTACCCACGTGAATATACTGGATTACGGAGAAAGTCGATAATTCCTAGCCAGGGAGACCGACAACGGTAAGTTATTTTAAATGGTTTGTGCTGCTCTATGGTCCTGTAATGGTAAAGTAAGGATTCGATATGATGGTATCAGATAAGACATGCATTTCAATATTACCTGAATCTGGCAATTAATGACGGTAACCCGAAGATCAGATAAGACAAGCTTGTATAGAATCAGCAACAAGAACGCCCAGCTAGAGCAGAACGAAGACTAACATTTGTAATATCATGAAGACCACACTGGGAGTTTCCGTGGCCAGATGGTTGCCTCCTGCCTCCGAAGGTTGTAGTTTCGGGTACGTCGTTCGGTCCACGAAAGCAATTTTAACAGAGATAGCTGGGAGTTGTCGCTGGTACTATGGAGTTCGTGCTTAGTGCGACACGGGAAGAGTCCGAGCCATATTACGATGTTTACTTGATGATCTCTTGAAATCTACTTTCATGGCCCTAACAAAGAAATCTGGTGCATTGGATTGTGGAGAACATCGCACAGTCAGTTTATTGAGTCATGTGACTAAAATACAAATGTAGATATCATACGGGACAAAATAGTCAATGTAAATGATATTGAAAAAGATGCAGTATCAGATAACATAACTTACATCGGTTAAGCTTGCTAAAAATGTCTACTTGAAAGACAACACGTTATAAATATTCCGGACATTATACAAATGTAACTAGCTTGGTGATGAAATCTGCATAATTGTTCATCTGGCTAAACATATTTTTGTATTATCTGCATTTAAAAATCAGTGTCTCGCTTACACACATCTGTGTACAGTAGTAGGGGGACGCAGAGATTTTTGACCCATCTGTACTTCACCAAAATAAATGTAATTTTGTACGCTGCCATCGCCCATTCTTCTAATGTGCCCTATCTACCCACGTCTATGAATACTGAGACACCATCAATGTATGAGAAATTAAAGGTATCGGTAAATTGGGTATAGAAATGATAACAAAATTGTTGAATAATATGTATAACGTTCCGAACACATGACGATATTTACCTGGTGATCTCTTGAAATCTAAAAGAGATCTGGTGCATCGGATTCTGGAGAACATTGCACAGTCAGTTTAACGAGTGATGTGACTAAAATACTAATGAAAATTAGAAGAATAATAAATAAGATAAAACCAGAAATCAGAAATCAATAGTGTGGCGTTGTGGAAATTAAAGGAAATGCACAAACAACTTCGCACACATCATGAAAACATTAATGGAAAGAATTTATGAAATGAAAAGACATCTATAGCTGTGCCTTATTGACACACTAAAGAATTTGCTAAGGTAAAACACGAATGAAAATTAGAATGTTGGAAAATGTAAACAATAATGGTAAAAATATGTCCGTCCGTCCGTCCGTCCGTCCGTCCGTCCGTCCGTCCGTCCGTCCGTCCGTCCGTCCGTCCGTCCGTCCGTCCGTCCGTCCGTCCGTCCGTCTGTCTGTCTGTCTGTCTGTCTGCCTGCCTGTCTGTCTGCCTGCCTGCCTGTCTGTCTGTCTGTGGGTGGGTGGGTGGGTGGATGGATGGATGGATGAATGCGTGCGTGCGTGCGTGTGTATGTATGATCTCTCCCTTATTAATTTACATTATTTATTAATTACTTATTAATTAACACTATTAATTATGTCATATCATTTCATTCCTTTGGGAGTTGCAGTACCGTAGTTGTAGACGCTCGCATGCCGGTTCGGTGGTCAAAGGTTCGATCCTTATTGACCCAGCCTACAATGGACGCCAGGAAATGTTTTGGGAAGTAAAGGCGGTCGGTGAGATACTGATCACATTATCTACCGATTGCCAGCTGGTCTGACACCATAGTTAATGAGGGACACTGTAGGGCAGTGGCTAGACACTTGTCTGCCCGTCTGGAGGTCTTGAGTTCCAACCTCTCGGGCGGATGAGAAATTTTTAATTGACGTGGGCTGTCAGGTCGACCCAGCCTGAATTAGGTACCAGACAAAATCCCGGGAAGTAAATGCGCCGGTATGATACTGACAGCGTCACCCAGCGCCTCTATACAAATATGGCTCTAGCGCCGGTATGATACTGACAACGCCACCCAGCGCCTCTATACAAATATGGCTCTAGCGCCGGTATGATACAGACAGCGCCGACTGGTCTATACAAATATGGCTCTAGCGCCGGTATGATACTGACAGCGCCACCCAGCGCCTCTATACAAATATGGCTCTAGCGCCGGTATGATACTGACAGCGCCACCCAGCGCCTCTATGCAAATATGGCTATAGCGCCGGTATGATACTGACAGCCCGACTGGTCTATACAAATATGGCTATAGCGCCGGTATGATACTGACAGCGCCGACTGGTCTATACAAATATGGCTATAGCGCCGGTATGATACTGACAGCGCCGACTGGTCTATACAAATATGGCTATAGCGCCGGTATGATACTGACAGCGCCGACTGGTCTATACAAATATGGCTATAGCGCCGGTATGATACTGACAGCGCCGACTGGTCTATACAAATATGGCTATAGCGCCGGTATGATACTGACAGCGCCGACTGGTCTATACAAATATGGCTATAGCGCCGGTATGATACTGACAGCGCCGACTGGTCTATACAAATATGGCTCTAGTGCCGGTTTGATACTGACAGCGCCGACTGGTCTATACAAATATGGCTCTAGTGCCGGTATGATACTGACAGCGCCGACTGGTCTATACAAATATGGCTCTAGCGCCGGTATGATACTGACAGCGCCGACTGGTCTATACAAATATGGCTCTAGTGCCGGTATGATACTGACAGCGCCGACTGGTCTATACAAATATGGCTATAGCGCCGGTATGATACTGACAGCGCCACCCAGCGCCTCTATACAAATATGGCTCTAGCGCCGGTATGATACTGACAGCGCCACCCAGCGCCTCTATACAAATATGGCTATAGCGCCGGTATGATACTGACAGCGCCGACTGGTCTATACAAATATGGCTCTATCGCCGGTATGATACTGACAGCGCAGACTGGTCTATACAAATATGGCTCTAGCGCCAGATGACAAGTGCGCTTAAATCGTGTATAAGGGCCTCTACACTACTTGCTATAAAGCTACTTGCTTTAGTACTGCTATTCTGCCCAGATACAAAGATACAATGTCACATAACATATTAGCTACTCCCGTGGACAAAACACCGGCGCCACAAAATCCAATCAATGTAGCGCCTGCCACGTAGACATGTGCTCATATTTACTGTCTCTCTGCCGATTCGTTGAATACTAGAGCACAAATAATGCAACTCTGCATTTCCCCCCTGATTTCGTGTATATGGTGGCATTGATTTTTAAATAAAGATAAAAATACTTTCTCGGTCAGATGAATAATTATGCAGATTTCACCAATAGGCTTATTAAATGTGTGTAATGTAAGAACATTTATAGCGTGTTGTCTTTCGTGTAGCACGCTCAAACCTAGTAACTAATGTTATCTGATATCATATCTTTTATTTTAAATGTCATTTTCACTAGCTATTTTGTCCCGCATTGCGCTTACTATTTCGTAAACAATTTCTGACTGAAAGGTATTTAACAGTCGGTTTACAGGAGTGGTAGAAACTTAAATTCTCGATCCGAAGTCCACGTACAGAACTAACAAGTCTTGAGTAAAGATGAAGCTGCTTGTTGTTGTAGTTTTAGCGTGCCTCGCATTTGAAGCTGTGGTAGCTGAACAAGGTAAATCAGTGTTACATGTGTTTGAGTTGTGTTGCCTGGGCTTGTCTTGCAACCTTCGTCACTAATAGTCGGGCTGTTAGGATATTAGACATGTTAGTCTTGGTTCTGCTTAACTTGAAAGTTCTCTATTTCTTATGCTATACATGTTGTCTGATGGTATTGTGTTATCTTAACTTCGGGTTACCATCACCAATCGAGAGCTTTAAGTGATGCTGCACATACATTTCGTATCTTATTCTATCCTGTCTCATCTTTATTTAACCACTACTGGCCCTTTAGATTCGATCCTTAAAAAGTGCCTGGTCAGTGGGGGATTTAACCACGCCCATTTGTCATATACAGAAAAGCCTAACCTCTATAGCACAGCGACTGTAAATACCATGACAAAAATACATACTATATTAATTTGCTAGATTCAACCCAGGTCTCGCTCATCCGGGGAAATCTTTAATATCATCATGTATTTGGATGCAGGGTTTATGAAGTTAATTTATATAGCTTCTGATCATCGGTGGAACCTGGAAGAATTGGCGTCGGCAACTTATTCAAGAAAAATCTTCTTGTGTGTTTTATCTGTTTCTTGATTTAGTTTCTTGATTGTATGTTATTGTAACTGAGGCCTCTTTACTGAATAATGAATTTAATAATTCGTATCACTACACTTGGTACACATGCTCATCCCTCTTCTTCAAAGGCCTGCGAACAGTACTAATGGGAAATATTCTAGTAGCAATTTGATTAAACGTTCGCTTGGTTTTTATTTATGCTTTCAGTAACGTCTAGACCAGTGGTTCTCAACCGGCGGGGAAACCCCCACACCCCCGGGGGGATTATAGGGTTTCCAGAGGGGGGGGGGTGGTGGTGTCGTAGTATTTTCCTGGGGTGAGGGTCTACAGACCCCACCAGCCTTGGATTCCTGTCTCTCTTACTATCAACCGCGGGACTATACCTCTTTCACCTCGCATCCAGAAAAGATGACGCAACTCTGGTATCTACACATACTGACTAGAGGGTATAATGTACAAGATTAATGACAACAATGAAAATGTCCATGAGAGAATCCTGGTAGCCGCCAGGCAATAGAGGATATGGCAATCTGGATTAGTCTCAGGCCGTCTCACTCATCACTGTACACTGTGTACGATACCACAAGGTTAAAGAGTTCACTCATCTGCACACGTGGCGTGGACTGTCTCTGCCGAGGTGTCGACTCCACTGGACTGACTAACACGTCGATGTGGTGACTCCGGGTTGAGTTGGTACGGGATGACTTCGGACTAACATCCCTGTGGAAGTTCTGAAGACCTGTCACTCAAGATTCACTGATAAGGCCAGGAGTTAAACAACGGTCCCAGGAAGCCACCATATAACAATGTCAAAGTTCTTGAAATAGATAGTGGTCTCTAATGGGATCAAGATGGGTATAACTGGGCCAATAAGCGCTGAAAGTTGGCACACGTCAAGTGGACTCTTTCTCTCAAAGTCAATACTGGGAGCGGGTGACCCTTTAATGAATGTCACTAAGGTTCATAGTACGAAATAGTAGACTGTTCCCGGAACATCAGGCCATCCGGAAGTAAAGGGTAATGTAGTTCTTCTCTACTCGTTGGGTCAGTGGGTCACAATGCCAACATGATCACAGACACGAGGACACTATAATCCCCGTGAGCAGCCATCATAATACTGAAGTTCATTTAACAGTTGAGACGGAGACTGGCCTGTGGTGTAGTGACTTCGCGGCACGTGGTGTGGTGTAGAAGCATCACTTCACGTCACGTAGGTAAGCCAGCCATTTTGCAGCCTTCACCAAGTCATCTTCCTCTGGTCCCGTCACTTAAGTCTCTCAGAAGGTATAACCTGCCAAAGACAACACGATGTGTGAATATCGTGACTCAGACTTACCACAAGGGGTACACGTTACCTATGTGTACTCAGCATAGGCCGGTGTGGCCCTGCCCCGGCCGGCAGCCTCACAGACCAGGATCCACTGCCGAAGATGAACTAGGTCTGGGTCCTATGGACATGTCCGGAGTGCAATGAAGTTACCCCAACTGATAACTGATAACTGATAACTGATAACTGGGTCCTGACAAGTGCTGGCTGAACCGTCCTCCTTCTCGAACCAGTCTAGGGTAGGGCTGTGTATCTGGTCAGAGTGTCTGCGAACTCATTCCGTCCTGAAACGACTTCTAATGACATAATACACCAGGTTAGTAGGTTAAAAGTACCTAGAGACATAATGGCCCTGAAGGAGGGCCGGTGGCAACCCAATTCTCCTCCCTCAGAGGTAGCCCCCTCTCCCTGGTTCTCTTTAATGATTACCCACTATACACTAGGTTTCCAGGAGCTTGAGATTCGATCCAGGAAATTAATAGATTATACAGGGAAATCCCCCTGTAGCGGAAGTCCACATCCCGTTCCCTCCTCCCCTAGTCAGGGTCAGAGCATTTGGAACGGTGTTCAGCTGGCTGTGACCAGCTCTGTCGCATCCCCCCAGTTTCTCCAGTGTCAACCTCTCGGGAACCCACTGTATATTAAGATGGAGTTCCGTTGAGGCGACTAATCACATAAAGAGTATGAGGAAAGCTCATAAAAGCCAGTGGTCACCACACCAAAGAATTCGAACTTCGACGCCCGCAATGTCCTTCGAATAACCTTCGACATGTCCGGCGACCATCGCATGGGTTTCGTCTAGTTCGGGCGAGTTCCCGGATACCCCACTCGACCTATGTTCTACAACGCCTTCGCCAACTTCCGGTTGCGTCGACTACGTTGGAGTTCTAAAGCCGCTCAGGAGTGAACTCGGACTACTACCCCTATTGAGCTTGTCCTAATTTTCCCTAACTACTTGTAGCGGCGATAATACACGTTCACCAACTTGTACAACGGTAACCTTACAAACCAGGCCTACACTCCATCGTGTTCAACTGGCCTGCAGTGTTAAGTTAAAACACAAACCCACACGTTTACCCTTGACTGACCTTCAGGCGCTGGGCGAGACAGGCCGTCGAACATCTTCGGGTAACCGCGGTATCGACACACATTATTTATCTAAATATGTTTAACGTACCTTAAGACAAACTGCATTCAGAATTGAGGAGCTCCCGTCCCAACACTGGACGTTATGTCCGTTTTCTTCAAAAAACAGCAAGACAATGGCATCCTCTTTCCCATTTACGAATTAACACAGTCGTCCAAACACAACTTCTCTCTAGCAAGGCCGGGTCTCAACTCAGCCTGTCTTTGTTCTGAGAAGGTTATTGAGCATGCGTTACCGGACCCGGTTGGGTTGAGCATCACTCACCCAAACAGTCTAGAAGCCAAGGGCCACCAATCGCCCTGGCGTGGGGTACATGAATACCTCGGTTGTATCCCTTAGGCTAGGTCGGCTATTCTCGGCTGACGGAAAAGGGGACCCGGACTTTTGGGAAGCTTGCAGGAATCGGGAGTCGGATTTTTGGGAGATTTTCCAGGTGAAATCTCAGCAGTTCGATGACATAGGCCCCCTCTTAAGAGAGTTGACCGCGTCGACTGTCTTCTGCTGGAGGTTCACTCCTAGTAAACTCGTCCTCTGCTTCTGGGACTGGATGCCTAGACAGAAAGTCAGCCCCAACATTCTCCTTACCGGGGATGTATTCCACCGTAAAAGTGTAGGGGTGAAGCAACAACGACAAACGCATCAAGCGTGCGTTGAGCTTATGGGAGGTGGCTAAGCCCATCTTTGGTTGATGGTCTGCCTGTGCCCTCAAAGGTACAACCTCCCCATCAATATGGGCAGTAACTTGGACAACCCGTCTCATATCAGTGATCGACAACCGCGCTTGCCCATCGAGTCATTACGTTCGGCCGGACGAACTCCCGACTCGCATACGCAACGGGGTGCAATACCGACGGATCTTCCCTTCCCGACGGTACCAGTGTCATCACTACCGCTATGTCTCCCTCCACACATGTCTCGGGTTCTGCGGCATCGTCCTCGATGGACGGTATAGTCTGCCCAAAACCCTTCGAACTCGGGTTTCCATGGCCATCTCTTTCTATAGCGGGGCCAGTCAGGCGATCGTCGGTCGGAGTCCCGGGTATCCCGCGCCGAATCCGACGTTACCCACCCCTTCCGAACTTGTTTACTAGTGACTGACATCGCCAACAGGTTCGGAGATGTGTCACCGGACCTCTCCTCGTTTTTGCGCAGGAGATTGGCATGGAAAATTCTCAAAATTCCCCCGATCCGGATCTCGTAGTTGGACTTGGACACTACCATTACCACGGGAAAAGGTCCTTGCCATCCAACCTCGAGCATATTGGTCCTGCTTGGACCCCATAACAATACCTCCTCTCCGACATTAAGAACTACTCTAGTCTTAGTCCGATTGGTGGGTGAGCCTTTTGGCACTTTGGGCAAGAATTTACTAACCGGCGTACATCACCAGTCATTCCTGGCCAGTAATAATGACCGGAAATCCGCTGCAGCGTCGCTCTGACACCCATATGTCCACTCCCGGATAAATTACTACCGGATATGGTGTGTCCCCTCTGAAGAATTGGGAGACGGTAGTCCAGCGGGACCAGCAACTGCCCGTGCAGTTCATCTCCCCTTCCGGCTCTCCAGTAGAGCAGCCGATTCTTCAGATAGTACTGGCCCCGTTGCGGTGGGTCAGCACTTTTTTGCAGTTTCTTGTAGCACGGACGTAGTGTCGCGTCTTCGCTCTGGGCAGTGCGCAAATCCCCTAGCTGGGGTTTTGGGCTGGTTGCGTCTGCCTCGTCTTTCCCCGTGTGGGTGCATGCATGTATGTCGCATAAGTAGATTGGCTCCTTCGGCATCCCTAGAAATACATATTTACTCCCCAGGATGACTGGATATAGGGGATCAAGTAATACAGCGGCTGGAATGATGCCCGTGACGTATCTCGACCTAATCTCTACGTTAGAGATTGGTAACGTCATGGCTACCGCACTCTTCATAGCCGGCTGTATCTCGATGCTATCCCCAGTGAGTTGGTCTTGCCGCACTAGACTGGCGGCAATGACGGCTTCCCTGTCTAGGCCAGAGTCATCGAGACATTCAACCTGCTGGCCGTTGACTTCGATGAGTTCGACCACAGGTGGCCTCTCTTGATCCAGAGTCTCTTCGACGACCTTGACCTTTTCGGTGGCAACTGCCTTTGGAGCCACTAGGCGGGCCGCGAAGTGAGTGCTCTTAGCCTTCGATTTACAGTCCCTCGTATTGTGAGAGGACGACTTGCAAAACGAACACCACTTCTCACTCCACTTCCGTTTCGGTGGAGAGTTAGGTGGGCTCTTGCTCCCATCCTTCGCCTTCTCTGGACTCTTATCAGAGGATTTCTCATAAGGTTCTACCTTCTTGGCATGAGAGTTCTTCAGTTTCTTTTTGTCAGCCTTGTCCCGACTTTTACCCATGGAGGGACGGGTTTCACCACCTTCCCCATGCACCTCGACGAATCGTTCTGCCAGCTTGGCTACTACCTCTAATCTTTCCGCCCCTTGTTCTCTCAAGAACTCCCTGAGCGGTTTCGACATATGCTTCCGCATCTGGTCGACGATCATCAGTTCTCCGAGACTGTCGTAATCGTGTGCGAACTGGGCTAAGTCCATCCATTTATGGAGGTAGGATCTAAGACGCTCGCCGTACGCAGCAAATAACTCACCCGGCTCTCGTTTCGCTGCTCGAAACATCTTGCGGTAAGTATGCGACGTCATCTCGAAACGTTTCAGTAGCGCGGCCGTCAGTTCGTCATAATTATGCTCGTGTCCCGCCGGTAAACGCGAGTAGACCTCGTAAGCGGTTCCGCGCAACTCCTGGGACAGTATCGACACCACTTGTCTCGATAGAGACCCATGGCGACAGACATAGCCTCGAATTCCTGTAAGAACTGATCTATCTTTTCCTTATCTTCCTCAAAAATCGGTAGAGGAAACTTCATGGCATGATAACCATGTCGACCTAAGATAGGCGAACCAGGGAGTGATGACCCTCCTACTGCTCCTTCAGTATCCTTACTTGATTGTGCCCTGAGCTCGAGTTCCCGCATGCGGTACTCATGCTCTCGCTTTTGAGCCTCTTGTTCGGCTTCGAACTTCGTAGAGTCTTGCTCGGCTTCGGACGTCTTCGCGGCTTGTTCGGCTTCCAACTTCTTAGCGGCTTGTTCGGCTTCGAACTTCTTAGCGGCTTGTTCGGCTTCGAACTTCTAAGCGGCTTGTTCGGCTTCGAACTTCTTCAACTCCAAGGCCATCATTCGATCCTCCGCTTCTTGCTCTCTTCTCTCTCTCTCTCTTCCTGATGGAAGTCTCTCTCAACCCCTTGTATATACTCTGATAGGGCAGTGCCGGTCAGGCCCATTCCTTCGCCTGTTGCCCGCACTTCATCCACATTTAATTTAGTTGATGCCATAATTAGAGAGTATATGTTAGTAGTGTGAGTGATATGTAAATAATGCAATATATAGATACGCAATACACCAATCTAATCTATCTAATCTATATATGACGTCACAACACACCACAAGTCAATCTGTCTTTGTCAAGAGAAGAAACAGGACCAAAGACGTATGTAGACCAGAATAGAGATACTAGGAATGAAGGGTCCTAACCATAATCACCAGAGCTGTCTATCAATATCCCGGACGAGCCCCCAAATAATGTCGTAGTATTTTCCTTGGGTGATGGAAGGATACTATCACACCTTACTAACGGGATAGAGGCACTCTGGGAATAAGATCAATCTCGGTCTACAGACCCCACCAGCCTTGGATTCCTGTCTCTCTCACTATCAACCGCGGGACTATACCTCTTTCACCTCAGAACAGATGACACAACTCTGGTATCTACACAAACTGACTAGAGGGTATAATGTACAAGATGAATGGCAACAATGAAAATGTCCATGAGAGAATCCTGGCAGCCGCCAGGCAATAGAAGATATGGCAATCTGGATTAGTCTCAGGCCGTCTCGCTCATCACTGTACACTGTGTACGATACCACAAGGTTAAAGAGGTCACTCATCTGTACACGTGGCGTGGACTGTCTCTGCCGAGGTGTCGACTCCACTGGACTGACTAACACGTCGATGTGGTGACTCCGAGTTGAGTTGGTACGGGATGACTTCGGACTAACATCCCTGTGGAAGTTCTGAAGACCTGTCACTAAAGATTCACTGATAAGGCCAGTGTTAAACAACGGTCCCAGGAAGCCACCATATAACAATGTCAAAGTTCTTGAAATAGATAGTGGTCTCTAATGGGATCAAGATGGGTATAACTGGGCCAATAAGCGCTGAAAGTTGGCACACGTCCCGTGGACTCTTTCTCTCAAAGTCAATACTGGGAGCGGGTGACCCTTTAATGAATGTCACTAAGGTTCATAGTACGAAATAGTAGACTGTTCCCGGAACATCAGGCCATCCTGAAGTAAAGGGTAATGCAGTTCTTCTCTACTCGTTGGGCCAGTGGGTCACAATGCCAACATGATCACAGACACGAGGACACTATAATCCCCGTGAGCAGCCATCATAATACTTGGTGGACTGACTGAAGCTAATTTAACAGTTGAGACGGAGACTGGCCTGTGGTGTAGTGACTTCGCGGCACGTGGTGTGGTGTAGAAGCATCACTTCACGTCACGTAGGTAAGCCAGCCATTTTGCAGCCTTCACCAAGTCATCTTCCTCTGGCCCCGTCACTTAAGTCTCTCAGAAGGTATAACCTGCCAAAGACAACACCATGTGTGAATATCGTGACTCAGACTTACCACCAGGGGTACACGTTACCTATGTGTACTCAGCATAGGCTGGTGTCGCCCTGCCCCGGCCGGCAGCCTCACAGACATGGATCCACTGCCGAAGATGACAAGTGCTGACTGAACCGTCCTCCTTCTCGAACCAGTCTAGGGTAGGGCTGTGTATCTGGTCAGAGTGTCTGCGAACTCATTCCGTCCTGAAATGACTTCTAATGACACAATACACTAGGTTAGTAGGTTAAAAGTACCTAGAGACATAATGACCCTGAAGGAGGGCCGGTGGCAACCCAATTCTCCTCCCTCGGAGGTAGCCCCCTCTCCCTGGTTCTCTTTTATGATTACCCACTATACACTAGGTTTCCCGGAGCTCGAGATTCGATCCAGGAAATTAATAGATTATACAGGGAAATCCCCCTGTAGCGGAAATCCACATCCCGTTTCCCCCTAGTCAGGGTCAGGGCATTTGGAACGGTGTTCAGCTGGCTGTGACCAGCTCTGTCGGATCCCCCCAGTTTCTCCAGTGTTAACCTCTCGGGAACCCACTGTATATTAAGATGGAGTTCCGTTGAGGCGACTAATCACATAAAGAGTATGAGGAAAGCCCATAAAAGCCAGTGGTCACCACACCAAAGAATTCGAGCTTCGACGCCCGCAATGTCCTTCGAATAACCTTCGACATGTCCGGCGACTATCGAGTGGGCTTCGTCTAGTTCGGGCGAGTTCCCGGATACCCCACTCGACCTATGTTCTACAACGCCTTCGCCAACTTCCGGTTGCGTCGACTACGTTGGAGTTCTAAAGCCGCTCAGGAGTGAACTCGGACTACTACCCCTATTGAGCTTGTCCTAATTTTCCCTAACTACTTGTAGCGGCGATAATACACGTTCACCAACTTGTACAACGGTAACCTTACAAACCAGGCCTACACTCCATCGTGTTCAACTGGCCTGCAGTGTTAAGTTAAAACACAAGCCCACACGTTCACCCTTGACTGACCTTCAGGCGCCGGGTGAGACAGGCCGTCGAACATCTTCGGGTAACCGCGGTATCGACACACATTATTTATCTAAGTATGTTTAACGTACCTTAAGACAAACTGCATTCAGAATTGAGGAGCTCCCGTCCCAACACTGGACGTTATGTCCGTTTTCTTCAAAAAACAGCAAGACAATAGCATCCTCTTTCCCATTTACGAATTAACACAGTCGTCCAAACACAACTTCTCTCTAGCAAGGCCGGGTCTCAACTCAGCCTGTCTTTGTTCTGAGAAGGTTATTGAGCATGCGTTACCGGACCCGGTTGGGTTGAGCATCACTCACCCAAACAGTCTAGAAGCCAAGGGCCACCAATCGCCCTGGCGTGGGGTACATGAATACCTCGGTTGTATCCCTTAGGCTAGGTCGGCTATTCTCGGCTGACGGAAAAGGGGACCCGGACTTTTGGGAAGCTTGCAGGAATCGGGAGCCGGATTTTTGGGAGATTTTCCAGGTGAAATCTCAGCAGTTCGATGACATAGGCCCCCTCTTAAGAGAGTTGACCGCGTCGACTGTCTTCTGCTGGAGGTTCACTCCTAGTAAACTCGTCCTCTGCCTCTGGGACTGGATGCCTAGACAGAAAGTCAGCCCCAACATTCTCCTTACCGTATTCCACCGTAAAAGTGTAGGGGTGAAGCAACAAAGACAAACGCATCAAGCGTGCGTTGAGCTTATGAGAGTTGGCTAAGCCCATCTTTGGTTGATGGTCTGCCTGTGCCCTCAAAGGTACAACCTCCCCATCAATATGGGCAGTAACTTGGACAACCCGTCTCATATCAGTGATCGACAACCGCGCTTGCTCGTCGAGTCATTACGTTCGGCCGGACGAACTCCCGACTCGCATACGCAACGGGATGCAATACCGACGGATCTTCCCTTCCCGACGGTACCAGTGTCATCACTACCGCTATGTCTCCCTCCACACATGTCTCGGGATCTGCGGCATCGTCCTCGATGGACGGTATAGTCTGCCCAAAACCCTTCGAACTCGGGTTTCCATGGCCATCTCTTTCTATAGCGGGGCCAGTCAGACGATCGTCGGTCGGAGTCCCGGGTATCCCGCGCCGAATCCGTCGTTACCCACCCCTTCCGAACTTGTTTACTAGTGACTGACATCGCCAACAGGTGCGGAGATTTGTCACCGGACCTCTCCTCGTTTTTGCGCAGGAGATTGGCATGGAAAATTCTCAAAATTCCCCCGATCCGGATCTCGTAGTTGGACTTGGACACTACCATTACCACGGGAAAAGGTCCTTGCCATCCAACCTCGAGCATATTGGTCCTGCTTGGACCCCATAACAATACCTCCTCTCCGACATTAAGAACTACTCTAGTCTTAGTCCGATTGGTGGGTGAGCCTTTTGGCACTTTGGGCAAGAATTTACTAACCGGCGTACATCACCAGTCATTCCTGGCCAGTAATAATGACCGGAAATCCGCTGCAGCGTCGCTCTGACACCCATATGTCCACTCCCGGATACATTACTACCGGATATGGTGTGTCCCCTCTGAAGAATTGGGAGACGGTAGTCCAGCGGGACCAGCAACTGCCCGTGCAGTTCATCTCCCCTTCCGGCTCTCCAGTAGAGCAGCCGATTCTTCAGATAGTACTGGCCCCGTTGCGGTGGGTCAGCACTTTTTTGCAGTTTCTTGTAGCACGGACGTAGTGTCGCGTCTTCGCTCTGGGCAGTGCGCAAATTCCCTAGCTGGGTTTTTGAGCTGGTTGCGTCTGCCTCGTCTTTCCCCGTGTGGGTGCATGCATGTATGTCGCCTAAGTAGATTGGCTCCTTTGGCATCTTTAGAAATACATATTTACTCCTCAGGATGACTGGATATAGGGGATCAAGTAATACAGCGGCTGGAATTATGCCCGTGACGTATCTCGACCTAATCTCTACGTTAGCGATTGGTAACGTCATGGCTACCGCACTCTTCATAGCCGGCTGTATCTCGATGCTATCCCCAGTGAGTTGGTCTTGCCGCACTAGACTTGCGGCAATGACGGCTTCCCCGTCTAGGCCAGAGTCATAGAGACATTCAACCTGGTGGCCGTTGACTTCGATGAGTTCGACCACAGGTGGCCTCTCTTGATCCAGAGTCTCTTCGACGACCTTGACCTTTTCGGTGGCAACTGTCTTTGGAGCCACTAGGCGGGCCGCGAAGTGAGATCTCTTAGCCTTCGATTTACAGTCCCTCGTATTGTGAGAGGACGACTTGCAAAACGAACATCACTTCTCACTCCACTTCCGTTTCGGTGGAGAGTTAGGTGGGCTCTTGCTCCCATCCTTCGCCTTTTCTGGACTCTTATCAGAGGATTTCTCATAAGGTTCTACCTTCTTGGCATGAGAGTTCTACAGTTTCTTTTTGTCAGCCTTGTCCTGACTTTTACCCATGGAGGGACGGGTTTCACCACCTTCCCCATGCACCTCGACGAATCGTTCTGCCAGCTTGGCTACTACCTCTAATCTTTCCGCCCCTTGTTCTCTCAAGAACTCCCTGAGCGGTTTCGACATATGCTTCCGCATCTGGTCGACGATCATCAGTTCTCCGAGACTGTCGTAATCGTGTGCGAACTGGGCTAAGTCCATCCATTTATGGAGGTAGGATCTAAGACGCTCGCCGTACGCAGCAAATAACTCACCCGGCTCTCGTTTCGCTGCTCGAAACTTCTTGCGGTAAGTATGCGACGTCATCTCGAAACGTTTCAGTAGCGCGGCCGTCAGTTCGTCATAATTATGCTCGTGTCCCGCCGGTAAACGCGAGTAGACCTCGTAAGCGGTTCCGCGCAACCCCTGGGACAGTATCGACACCACTTGTCTCGATAGAGACCCATGGCGACAGACATAGCCTCGAATTTCTGTAAGAACTGATCTATCTTTTCCTTATCTTCCTCAAAAATCGGTAGAGGAAACTTCATGGCATGATAACCATGTCGACCTAAGATAGGCGAACCAGGGAGTGATGACCCTCCTACTGCTCCTTCAGTATCCTTACTTGATTGTGCCCTGAGCTCGAGTTCCCGCATGCGGTACTCATGCTCTCGCTTTTGAGCCTCTTGTTCGGCTTCGAACTTCGTAGAGGCTTGCTCGGCTTCGGACGTCTTCGCGGCTTGTTCGGCTTCCAACTTCTTAGCGGCTTGTTCGGCTTCGAACTTCTTAGCGGCTTGTTCGGCTTCGAACTTCTTAGCGGCTTGTTCGGCTTCGAACTTCTAAGCGGCTTGTTCGGCTTCGAACTTCTTCAACTCCAAGGCCATCATTCGATCCTCCGCTTCTTGCTCTCTTCTCTCTCTCTCTTCCTGACGGAAGTCTCTCTCAACCCCTTGTATATACTCTGATAGGGCAGTGCCGGTCAGGCCCATTCCTTCGCCTGTTGCCCGCACTTCATCCACATTTAATTTAGTTGATGCCATAATTAGAGAGTATATGTTAGTAGTGTGAGTGATAGGTAAATAATGCAATATATAGATACGCAATACACCAATCTAATCTATCTAATCTATATATGACGTCACAACACACCACAAGTCAATCTGTCTTTGTCAAGAGAAGAAACAGGACCAAAGACGTATGTAGACCAGAATAGAGATACTAGGAATGAAGGGTCCTAACCATAATCACCAGAGCTGTCTATCAATATCCCGGACGAGCCCCCAAATAATGTCGTAGTATTTTCCTTGGGTGATGGAAGGATACTATCACACCTTACTAACGGGATAGAGGCACTCTGGGAATAAGATCAATCTCGGTCTACAGACCCCACCAGCCTTGGATTCCTGTCTCTCTCACTATCAACCGCGGGACTATACCTCTTTCACCTCAGAACAGATGACACAACTCTGGTATCTACACAAACTGACTAGAGGGTATAATGTACAAGATGAATGGCAACAATGAAAATGTCCATGAGAGAATCCTGGCAGCCGCCAGGCAATAGAAGATATGGCAATCTGGATTAGTCTCAGGCCGTCTCGCTCATCACTGTACACTGTGTACGATACCACAAGGTTAAAGAGGTCACTCATCTGTACACGTGGCGTGGACTGTCTCTGCCGAGGTGTCGACTCCACTGGACTGACTAACACGTCGATGTGGTGACTCCGAGTTGAGTTGGTACGGGATGACTTCGGACTAACATCCCTGTGGAAGTTCTGAAGACCTGTCACTAAAGATTCACTGATAAGGCCAGTGTTAAACAACGGTCCCAGGAAGCCACCATATAACAATGTCAAAGTTCTTGAAATAGATAGTGGTCTCTAATGGGATCAAGATGGGTATAACTGGGCCAATAAGCGCTGAAAGTTGGCACACGTCCCGTGGACTCTTTCTCTCAAAGTCAATACTGGGAGCGGGTGACCCTTTAATGAATGTCACTAAGGTTCATAGTACGAAATAGTAGACTGTTCCCGGAACATCAGGCCATCCTGAAGTAAAGGGTAATGCAGTTCTTCTCTACTCGTTGGGCCAGTGGGTCACAATGCCAACATGATCACAGACACGAGGACACTATAATCCCCGTGAGCAGCCATCATAATACTTGGTGGACTGACTGAAGCTCATTTAACAGTTGAGACGGGGACTGGCCTGTGGTGTAGTGACTTCGCGGCACGTGGTGTAGTGTAGAAGCATCACTTCACGTCACGTAGGTAAGCCAGCCATTTTGCAGCCTTCACCAAGTCATCTTCCTCTGGCCCCGTCACTTAAGTCTCTCAGAAGGTATAACCTGCCAAAGACAACACCATGTGTGAATATCGTGACTCAGACTTACCACCAGGGGTACACGTTACCTATGTGTACTCAGCATAGGCTGGTGTCGCCCTGCCCCGGCCGGCAGCCTCACAGACATGGATCCACTGCCGAAGATGACAAGTGCTGACTGAACCGTCCTCCTTCTCGAACCAGTCTAGGGTAGGGCTGTGTATCTGGTCAGAGTGTCTGCGAACTCATTCCGTCCTGAAACGACTTCTAATGACACAATACACTAGGTTAGTAGGTTAAAAGTACCTAGAGACATAATGACCCTGAAGGAGGGCCGGTGGCAACCCAATTCTCCTCCCTCGGAGGTAGCCCCCTCTCCCTGGTTCTCTTTTATGATTACCCACTATACACTAGGTTTCCCGGAGCTCGAGATTCGATCCAGGAAATTAATAGATTATACAGGGAAATCCCCCTGTAGCGGAAATCCACATCCCGTTTCCCCCTAGTCAGGGTCAGGGCATTTGGAACGGTGTTCAGCTGGCTGTGACCAGCTCTGTCGGATCCCCCCAGTTTCTCCAGTGTTAACCTCTCGGGAACCCACTGTATATTAAGATGGAGTTCCGTTGAGGCGACTAATCACATAAAGAGTATGAGGAAAGCCCATAAAAGCCAGTGGTCACCACACCAAAGAATTCGAGCTTCGACGCCCGCAATGTCCTTCGAATAACCTTCGACATGTCCGGCGACTACCGAGTGGGCTTCGTCTAGTTCGGGCGAGTTCCCGAATACCCCACACGACCTATGTTCTACAACGCCTTCGCCAACTTCCGGTTGCGTCGACTACGTTGGAGTTCTAAAGCCGCTCAGGAGTGAACTCGGACTACTACCCCTATTGGGCTTGTCCTGATTTTCCCTAACTACTTGTAGCGGCGATAATACACGTTCACCAACTTGTACAACGGTAACCTTACAAAACAGGCCTACACTCCATCGTGTTCAACTGGCCTGCAGTGTTAAGTTAAAACACAAGCCCACACGTTCACCCCTGACTGACCTTCGGGCGCCGGGGGAGACAGGCCGTCGAACATCTTCGGGTAACCGCGGTATCGACAAACATTATTTATCTAAATATGTTTAACGTACCTTAAGACAAACTATGCATTCAGAATTGATGAGCTCCCGTCCCAACACTGGACGTTATGTCTGTTTTCTTCAAAAAACAGCAAGACAATGGCATCCTCTTTCCCATTTACGAATTAACACAGTCGTCCAAACACAACTTCTATCTAGCAAGGCCGGGTCTCAACTCAGCCTGTCTTTGTTCTGAGAAGGTTATTGCGCATGCGTTACCTGACCCGGTTGGGTTGAGCATCACTAACCCGAACAGTCTAGAAGCCAAGGGACACCAATCGCCCTGGCGTGGGGTACATGAATACCTCGGTTGTATCCCTTAGACTAGGTCGGCTGTTCTAGGCTGACGGAAAAGGGGACCCGGACTTTTGGGAAGCTTGCAGGAACTCGAGAACCGGATATTTGGGAGTTTTACCAGGTGAAATCTCAGCAGTTCCATGACAGGGGGGAATTGATATTATTTCAAGATCTTGTTAATACAAGAACCAGTTACTTGATATTGTTTTTCCTTTTAAATTTTAGGCTTCTGTACTTCTCGCCCTAATGAAATTCGTTTTATAACGTAAGTAGACCAGCAAATCACGTTTTATATAGATGTCTAGTCTTGTTCTAGTACGTATTATTAAATTTAGCTGTAAGGGTGGGTGATTTATAGGGAGGACATTCGAAGGGTGGGGGGGGGGGGAATGACGTTGTGAACATATGGTAAAGGGGGGCATGGGCCAAAAAAAGGTTGAGAACCACTGGTCTAAACCCTATACTCACTCCCTTCTGAGCCAGTCTTTCCAGATGAAGATACTCCGTCTTTTCAGCCGCAGAGATTCCAGAGAACTTTCACTAAATCATCTTTATCGTAAAGTAGCTCCCCTTCTAGAAGAGCAACGGCAGCAGTTAATCTTGCAGGTTGTTCCTTATCCTGCAGACCTGCATGCCCTAGGCAGATAATCCATCATATAATAAACTCCGTCCTGTCGAACAATGCGAGCCACTCCATCCAGAGCATGTCAGTTTCCACTTTCTGAAGCATACTCTGTTAGTCCGTTACAAACACATGCCTGGTCTACTGTCCTCCAATCGTCGGAAGGCTGCCTCAACTTTCATTCTCATGCTAGATATGGTAGTAACAAATGTCAAAACTCCGTGTGTTTTAAACAGTGTCCATTTGTCTTTGCATCGAAATCTCACCCACTCTTTTTACCTCTAACAACACACCCATTAATGTATATAATTACATCGCCAATGTTTGAATTGTCTTCTATCAGCTGTTGCACGGACACGTAATACCCGCTGCACATTCTCAGCGCCGTGCGCCCAATGTAAATATAAGACACATCTTGTCTGCAGCAGGATATAACAGTATACAGTGACACAAAAAACATTTTTAATCCCTGAGCACACACAATGAAACAATGAAAACAAAACCATATACATACCTTACTAGCGTCTCAGCCCATATAAACGAAATAATTAATGTAGGGGTGAAACACGTGAAAATAATGTGATATTATAATGAAAACTAAAACAAATATTAATGAAATAAGTAAGAATAAAAATAAATCGCAACACAATTGCTTGACTTTTCGCTAGTCACTATCTTTGTCAAAAACAAAGCAAACACAGATATAAGAAAATTACTGTGAAATTACAACAATAAATGCAATAGAAATATTGTATTTACAAGGGGACAGGTGAAGGACGAATGTGTGACAGCCGTGGATAGCAATAATGAGATGAAGTGTATGTGTGAACTCGAGAATAATAAAACTAAACATGGCAGTTCGATGAAAACGTTAAAGATTAAACATTATTTGAATGTGACATGACAACAAATATATAAATAAATATATAAGAACAAGAGCATCCATACGACAAGATCTGAGTATTGAAGAAGGTTGGCTACTGAAGACCATAAAACAAAGAAAATTGAAATATTTTGTTCACTTAAAACGTCGTGAAAGTTTGGAGGGACCAACAATGGATGGGTGTATGCTCGGGTCGATTTGTGAGCCGCTTACTACGCGTTCGAAATACAATGGCGACCGATTTGATTGCAGACAGTGTCACGCTACGATTTTAACGTGTTGGTATGGGAGCCAGTCTTTCAGAAAGCAATGGCAAACTACTGAACGTAAACTTGCCAAGACATCAATGACAGCAGTAAAATGCTGGTGTTGACAGCGATATCTTGTAAAATAGGATATGCTAAAACCAAAAAAAAAAAAAATTAAAAAAATAAAAGAATTTTTAAAAAATATGCCCGGGAAGAGAGGAAGAGGAAGGCCAAAGAGAAGATGGGTGCAGAATGTGACAGATGATCTCCAGATGGGTCTATCGAATGCGGGATATCTTGCTTATGACCGAGAAGTTTTCGGGAAGGTTGTTATGGGAGCGAGGTTCTGCAAAGGGCATGCTACTGAATGAATGAATGAATGAATGAATGAATGAATGAATGAATGACAAAAGAAGGAAGGGTGGCCAACGGTAATATGAGACATGCGATCCTAAGGTAAACCTTAGCATCCATAATAATATTGATTACCACTGAATGGACACACCACGTTGTGGAAATGAACTGACTCTCCGTTTTCATTCTGAGAGAATTGTCCGAGTAACATGGTCTTATAGCAGTGACACACACTTCATAGACCTCTTATGATCCGGGAAATTAAATAATTCGAAATACGCTGTGACAGTGCCGCGTGATATCCTCAGATGTTCCCTACATGTCCGAAGGAACTCTCCCAGTCAGTTTAGGGAGTCTCATTGGCGAAGTTGTCATCGCACTTCCAAGGATGTCTGTTCGTTTTCTGCCTACGTCGATCTGTTCACTTGTACAATTTTCTCGGAGACTCCGGGGAGGTCGTCGCTGGTGCTACGAAGTTCGTGCCTTATGTGACGCTTTCCCCAAACCGCTCCGTGGAAAGAGACCGAGCCATACGGGATAAAACTAGGTCCAATGAAGTCGCTCCCCTTGATTTTTAAACCTTGGTTTCTTCTTCCAGTCTGGCCAATATACTTCATGTCGCATCTCTTGCAAATAATTGTGTTTTTCAAGTTAAAGTTATCCTTAGGAAATATCACCAGCTGTGTCTGGATGACCTACTTGCATGTAAGACGCTCTCATTACATTTGGATGTACCTACAACAGAGACAACTCTAGGTATGTGACTGTGGTAAAGTAAGGCCCTTGAAGTGGTCTTATATATCATACTCAAGGAATTCCATATTTGCCAATGTATCGCTTCCTTTGAGAGAAGTTTACATTTCTCCATGTGAACCTGCAGTTTTTTTTCGCAAGTATCCTTTTCAACACCTTGCCATAAGTATTTTATGTATTGTGATCGTTTGTCTTAGGGAGTGGCGTGAGATAACGATGCACCCACTTTTAAGGTACAGTTGACGTTTTAATGCTATAATTGAAGCAGTTCATCTGTTTTTACAGATCTGCATCGCCTAGATCCTTAATGTGGGCACATTTCTCCCCAGCTGTGCCTAGTGCATTATCTTTTGTTTTATTCTGCTATTGATTTGATACCTTTCATATGCACAAAGTTCTCGTGTTATTTCATTGACTTTTTTTTAGCAGGCTCGTACAACAACGGCACAACTGGTGTTCCTGAATTGTGGTCCGTCTGCTTCACAGATATTTAAAGGAATGTCTCTCAATTTTATTTATTTATTTATTTATTTATTATTATTATTTTTTTTTTTTTTGGGGGGGGGGTGTTTTTGTAATCCCATAGCGGTTGACCATTCTCATTATATAACATGACATATCGGGTGGTGGGGGGGGGGGAGGGGGTATATCATTTCTACTCAATGCCGAGGTAGCGGGATCAATGCCTACACCGGTCAGTAGGTCTTAAATATTGACTTCTCGTTCTTGACCTGGGGACGTAAATTACAAGTACTTCAGAAGACGGAGTGGGATCGCCTGGTGGTGAGGGACACTGGTAATAAAGAAAGCTAATCCACGCGCAAATTGTTTTTTTTTTTACCTCATCTACACTAGTGGGTACATTCCTAGTGACCTGTATTACAATCAATCTTTTTAACTCAGCCAAAGTAACCAAGCACTGTAGAGTGCAAAGTGCATCGTACAATACGTCTTTTGAATCACATGACAATGCTGTTACCATGAATAACTATGAAATGAATCAGAAACAAAATTAAACCAGAAATTAACGAATAACAGTGTGGATTTGTGGATGGAAAGGGTACAACGAACGCTATATATGTATTATCAGGACACTATTAAAAAGAGCTATTGAAATGAAAGCACATTTGTAGCCATGCTTCAAAGACTACAATTAACAATGTGAAACATGACGAAATAATGAAATTACTAAAGCAATTGAACACTGAACTGCGAATAATACAGAATGTATACTAGTAACAAACAGCAGCCATAAGAACCACTAACCTTGAAGGAACATTTCAGTGTATAAAGAATGGTGTCAGGCAAGGTTGTGTATTGTTTCTTTATTTGTTCTCATTGTGCAGTGAACATATGTTGAGATCTACAGAAAATATGTCAATGATCCTGGTTTGTGGACATAATATAAATGACTTACGTTATGCTCATTGCGTCGTTTTGATAGCAACAAGTCAGAAGGATCTACAGGAAATGATATATACAGTGGTTGTTGAAAGTGAACAACCTTAGTTTAAATAATAGAAAGACATTCATCATTCATTCATTCATTGGCACCTTTCCGTCTTGACAGACGATAGTTTGGTACATTGTGCTTTAAAAAGGCTTAATAACTACGATCCATGGCGGTGGCGAGTGTGGCTGGTAAGGCCAATTCTTGCTGCAAATGTTTGCCCACAGTAGGTGCATGTGAAAACATGGTCATTTCCACCATTTTGCACCATCTTACGTCTCTGTGTGTGCTTTATCTGCAATCATTTTCTCCTTTGTCTGTATTCCATTTCTGATAGTTGCCCTCCATGCATCACGTTCAGCGGCGACGTGCTCCCAATGTGCATTATCAATGCCTGTATCAATCATGTCCCGATTACACACATCTTTGTATCGTAGTAGAGGCCCACCCTGAGATCTCCTACCCGTCTGTAATTCACCAAAAAAGATGTCCTTTGGTATTCTACCATCATCCATCCTCCTAACGTGTAACATCTAAGTCTACGAAGACTGAGCATGGAATACACCGTCACACACCTGATCTTTCCAATACTTCAGTATTTGTGATTTTGTCTTGCCACTTAATACCAAGTATTCTTCGCAGACACCGCATATGAAAGCTGTTTAAACGTTTCTCTTGGCGTGAGTAAGTTGTCCAGGTTTCACTGCCATAAAGAAGAGTACTAAGGACACAGGCTTGGTAGACGAGGACTTTTGTTTTGGCAGTAAGCTTCCTGTTCTCCCAGACTCTTTTTGCTAACATGTTCATTGTTGTTGCTGCCTTGCCAATCCTGATGTTGATTTCCTGATCGAGGGATAATTTGCTATTTACCTCTGATCCTAGATATGTAAAATGGTCTACTATCTCCAGTTCGGCGTCGTCAATAAAGATTGATGATACATCATGTGCACCTTGTGACATAATCTGTGTCTTCTTTTTGTTAATTGTTAAACCAAATTCAGAACAAGCATTGGAGAATGATGATAGTAGATGTTGTAATTATTCCTCAGAGTGGGTCGTAATCGCAGCATCATCCGCAAAAAGCAAATCTCTGATTAGTACCCTGCTAATTTTGGTCTTGGCCTTCAATCTCTGAGCATTATAGAGGCCACCATCTGAGCGTGAGTGAATGTACATACCGTCATCCTGATCACGAAAGGCATATTTCAGTAGAAGTGAAAAGTATATCCCAAATAGGGTGGGGGCTAGTACACAACCTTGCTTAACTCCACTCTTGATTTCAAACTCTTCTGAAGTTGAGCCATCAAACTTGATTATACTCTTCATGCCTGTTTGGAACGATTCCACAATGGACAGACGAGTTGGTGGGCAGCCAATCTTCTTTAGTGCTTTGTTCAGGCCCTCACGACTGACCAAATCGAATGCCTTTGTGAGGTCGATGAAGGCAATAAACAGTGGCTGATTTTGTTCCCGGCATTTTTCTTGCATCTGTCGCAATGAGAATATCATATCAATGGTAGACCGGTTCTGACGGAAGCTGCACTGTGATTCGGTGTAGACTTGATCTCCCAGGACTTGAAGTCTACGCAGGACAATTCTGGCAAATACTTTCCCAACAATACACAGAAGTGAGATACCCCTATAGTTGTTACAGTCGCTCCGATCTCCCTTGTTCTTGTACAGCGTTATGATGTTTGAGTCTTTGAAATCCTGTGGGACTTGTCCTTCTCGCCAGCATAGCTCTATTAGCTGGTGGATCTGTAGAGCGAGTGTGTCTTGCCCACTCCTGATCACCTCTATTGGAATCCCATCTTTACCTGGAGCCTTGCCAGATGCAAGCTCATTTATAGCACACTTAACTTCTGTTATAGTGGGAAGTGTGTCCAGGTGGTCAAGAGTTGGCAGGGCCTATATGGCGTTGAAGGCATCATCCGCTAGCTTGGTCTCACTTGAGTAAAGCTCTAAGTAGTGCTCGACCCATCTATCCATCTGCTGTTTCTTATCAGTGATGATTTCTCCAGTCAAGGTTTTCAGCGGTGCACTTCTTTTGATCATTGGATCACAGGCTTTCTTTATCCCTTCATACATGCTTCTGATGTTTCCCTTATCACTTGCGATGTGAATGGACTCACATAACTTGATCCAATAGTCATTCGCACACTGCCTGGCAGCCTTTTGTACATCCTTCCTCGCTTGCTTCAGCTCACTCAGAGTGTTACGCGTTGGTCTTTCCTTGTTTCTTAAGAGAGCTATCTTCTTTTTATCAATCAAGGGCTGCAGTATCTGGCTGTTTGCCGCAAACCAGTCCTGCCTCTTATGATCCACAGTGCCGTAAACCCCTACCGCTGTTTTATAAATAGTTTCCTTTAGTTTACTCCATTTATCATTTACTATACAATTTTCTGATGTATCATTGAAAGCGTCTTCAAGTTGCTGTTGAAATTCAAAGCACTTTCCAGGATCGTGAGTGTTAGTAATATTAATCCTGGGGCTAGACTTGTGTTTAGCTGTGTAGATTCTCTTTGGTCTCAGTCTAACCCTTGCAACAACCAAAGAATGATCTGTATCACAGTCAGCACTGTGGTAACTTCGAGTTAATGATGTATGGTTCAGATGTTGTTTCCGTGTGATAATAAAGTCCAGCTGATGTCAATGGCTGGATCTTGGATGTTTCCATGTGACCTTATGCATCTCTTTTGTTTTAAAAAAGGAGTTTGTAATACATAGGTCATTTCTAGTGCAATGCTCCAGCAGCCTTTGCCCATTATCATTCATGCAACCGATGTATTTTCCAAGGCACACTGGCCATGAACTCGAGTCCTTGCCCACACGAGCATTGAAATCACCGAGCATATAAATGTAGTCGGATTTTGGAACTGCCTTGATTGCAGAGTTTAGCTGCTCATAGAACGTATCCTTCACATCATCAGAGGAAGCGAGTGTCGGTGCATATGCAGTGAGAATGGTGGCATATCCACAAGAGGTTGCCAAGCGCAGTGATAATAATCTTTCATTACCTCCAGCTGGGATATCAATCATTCCCAGTAGCGAATTCTTCACTGCAAAGCCCACACCATGTTGCCTTTTTTCTGCCTGCCCTCTTCCCTTCCAAAAAAGGTGTAATTGTTTTCCCTGAGTGACCCTTCCTCGGCGAGGCGAGTCTCCTGCAGGCCAGCAATATCAATATTAAGACGATTGAGTTCAGCATCAATGACAGCCGTTTTTCTCACATCGTCAATATTTGTCAAGTCAGTGGAAAATCCTGGACACATGGTTCTCACGTTCCAGGCTGCAAGCCGTAGCTTGAGGTTTCTATTCTTTTTATTAGTACCTGGTGCATTGGTTTTACAGCCTGCGATTCAGATTTTGTCCTAGCCCCAAGCACCCATTGAAGCAGGCAGGCTGTGGCGGATCAGCACCCAATTGGCTGGGGGATGCCCAGCTTGAGGCGGGCGGTAGCTGATCAGTGACACCTGTAGGTGTCTCCCACCGTCAGAGGCAACGCGTGGCGCCCCATGTCTACGCCAACTGACAAGGACTTATAACCCGTAACAGTTGCCTCTCGCTTTGATTCCGAGACCAGTTAAGACCAGGGATGGAGTTATTGCCTCTCCATAGCACAAAGCCTGGGCTAAAATAAAGAAACCATGTGTTGCCCATGCAGCATGATCCCTCTCTCGGCCTGCCTAGTTCACTCCAGAGGAAAGTTGACACCTATAATCTGGAACAAGACAAGCTGCAGAAGCTGCCGGATCAGCAAAGCAATGCTCTAACTGTCCGCCTGTCGGAGCTTCGATCCTAGACCAGCTGCCAACCAAGGCTTAGGGCCTGGTCTGCCCTGCCATGACTTATTTTGTCTTTGGGTTGCATTTCCTCGCACCAGGATAAGGCTAGTACATAAGTCATGGTGATATCAAAGAAACAGATTGTGCCTAAATGTGCAATTAAAGTAAAGGATAACTCATTGATAACATCAGATGAAAGATGCACGACTGAGATAAAGAACAGAATAGGACAAGCAAAAACGGCATTCTATCAAATGAAGAGCATTTTGTGCAATAAGTCATTGTTACTGAAAGTTAGAAAAAGAGTTCTGGTATGTTACACAGAACCAGTTTTAACATACGACTGCGAATCCTGAACAATTAGTAAACAGGCGAAACAATCACTGAAGACTTTGGAGATGTGGTTTCATAGAGGTATGCTGAGAACTAATTGGACAGCCAAAATTAGCAATCTGGACGATTTAAGGGAAGCTGAGTGGCAGAGATAACTTCTCACAAATATCAGAAAGAGGTAGTTATCGAATTTTTGTCACGTTATGAAAAGTCAAAAACTGGAACATGTTGTGACAACCGGAAAGATTTGAGGAAAGAGAGACAGAGGAAGACAACGTGAGAAGATTCTTGACAGTCTTGTGTAATGGCACGGAAGGAAGTCAACACACGAATTGATCCATGACTTCGGAGATAGTAATTTGTGGAGAGGCATGATCGCCCACGGCAGCTGGCAAGGCACGGGATGATGATGAATCCCCACCCAACCAGCTCTGTGACGAAGGGGTTATGAGTGCGGTTCGTAGTCCCACATGTCGCGTTCGAAACACGGCTGCGGGCGATTTGAATGCGGACCACCTTGCGTTGGCTTCCCTAAAATTATATGAGTGTCTGTTGTTCAGATAGCTACTGGACGTAAACTTGCCCAGGAATCACATACAGTCAAAAATTGCTGGCGTTGACTGCTACGTCCTGTAAACGATATGCAATTAATTAACTAAATATCCGCACGCAAATATTAGTCCAATGCGCTAGAAGTAGTAGCCCGATGTGAACTACGCTCGAGCTCAAAGCGAGCGAGGGAGCGCGCAACAACATCAACAACAACAACGACACCAACAACAACAACAACATCACAAACATCTGTGTGGCTTCCATAATTTGCTCATTCTCCTATCACCTTCTTGAGACTCTGAAATAACTTTGTGTAGTCGTTTCTCACTGACTGTCGATGTTCGGTCCGTAATGTACCAGACATATATTTTTGTAAAGTTAAGGACTCTTTTATACTCCTTGATGCGTATTGGGTATATGGTCCGAACTCAATAGTTTCATAGCAACAGCGGTACTCGATTGGAGACGTGAATAATTTTGTAGTGTTGAAGAAGAAGAAGGAGAAGAAGAAGAAGAAGACGAAGAAGAAGAAGAAGAAGAAGAAGAAGAAGAAGAAGAAGAAGAAGAAGAAGGAGAAGGAGAAGGAGAAGAAGAAGAAGAAGAAGAAGGGGAAGGGGAAGGGGAAAAGGAAGAGGAAGAAGAAGAAGAAGAAGAAGATGAAGAAGAAGAAGAAGAAGAAGAAGAAGAAGAAGAAGAAGAAGAAGAAGAAGAAGAAGGGGAAGGGGAAAAGGAAGAGGAAGAAGAAGAAGAAGATGATGAAGAAGAAGTGGAAGACGAAGAAGATCATATATTCTTTTCATTGACCATGTTTATGAAGGAGACAGATCACAATGACAGGAACACCGGAGATGCAGTTGTCAAAGAGCTCGCTCGAACAATCCGGACGCCTTTATCTCCCGTGACATTCCATAGTACACATTTTAGTCTGAGTGGACCTGGCAGGCGGGGTTTATTTAAAATAAAAATTTCCGTCTTGACGGGGTTGGAACACACATCCATCTCGTGGGCAAGCAAGCTCGCTAGCCACTTCGTTACGTAGGCTCCTCTGACTAACATAAGACAGCCTGACAATAATTTCCAGTAGTTGATCAATGGGGAAAAATACTGCTGTACAGAAAAATACTCCTCCTCCTCCTCCTCATCATCCGCCTTCTCCTCCTCCTCCTCCTCCTCCTCCTCCTCCTCCTCCTCCTCCTCCTCCTCCTCCTCCTCCTCCTCCTCCTCCTCCTCCTCCTCCTCCTCGAATTTATTTCCTACTAAACATAACATTTCTATTCGTTTCCGCAGTTGCCCCGGCGTGCCCACTCATCGGCTGCTTCAACCACTGTGGGCCGTTGGGCAATGTTCGAAACGAAAACGGATGCCTGACATGCGAGTGTTGTCCTGGATATGTTTGCCACAAGCTCGCATGTGAACACGAGAGGGACGAACGCGGATGCCGCTACTGCAAGTGTAAGGAGTAATCCTGATACCGGGGACAACCGCTTCCTATACATGAGCTGACCAAGAGCTCTTGTGTGAAACAGTGCAAGACTGTCGTTTGTTATGTCAGTAATTTCTTTTGTAATCACCGTTCATGTAAATCTTTCATATTATGAAAACACTTACTTGCAATTGTTCTCTTAGACCTCTAAAGAAAAGACATTTTGAATTCATGATCTCTTAATTGTGTGACCAGTAGTTATGCGTGAAATCTCTCCAATGTGCTCTCCTCCAGCAACAGATTTTGCCATTGGATTGACTGTGTCTCCTAGATTCTATTTACACCACAATGCGTCTTCGAGGTGAATATTCGCTGCTTTAGGTCTCCAACAATTGCTACACTGGGTCTTCGTTGAATATTCTGCTAAGTAATTTCATGAGCATATCTTGAAGGTGTCTATTTATTTATATCTGGCTCTTTTGCCCTCAACTTTTCCTTTTGTGGTTTTATGTAGACTTTTACGCTCCTTGATATGACCAAATTATCTTGTCTTTCTCATCTTAATTAGTTTCAGCATCGTGGGTGTTATGTTGAGTTGTTTTAATTTTCCTTATTTGATTCATTTTTGCGTAAGACATTCGCCTAAGTCTTCACAAGATCCACATTCGACAAGCCTCAGTTGTATGATCCATCTTTTGTATTCACGTTCCTTGTTGCCACTCCATGGAGTAATATTGAATATAAATCACAGAAAATCAGAAATATACTGGTCATCCGATGTTTGTTTATGTTTTTTCTTCAAGGTACCCTGGCCTCCCATTACAAACATGGATATTTCATTTATACCTAATATCTGTAATGTATTTGATTTCTTTTGTTTCATTTCAAATGTCACCTGTGTGCTCTCCGTTCCAAGATATGCGTTTCTGTGGTGTTTAACTTTGTTTCAATAAATGTCTGCACTATAAATAACTTTATTAGTGTTGGGTGTGTTATAGTTGTTGCAAAGGCGAATGTTGATGTTGTTGCTTGCTTGCTTGATTGTGTTCGTTGGCTTGAGCTCCAACGCGAAGTCCTGTATGTCGGATGAAGGCATCCTGTTGTCCAACATCAGTATGATATCATACAGGACCTGAGGTTTGCGTGAGTATCCGTTGTCCCATGTCTGGCTTATTGGTGTGCAGACTGGTGGTTCCTCGCCGTACAGGCAGGCACTCTCCGACTTCGGAGAAATCAGCGATCCTTCTGACTTTAGCCAGGACCCCGAAGGGACCTGTTGCCGAGGACGCTCGACGAGTACGCGTCAATAGGTCTTGGCCAGTATAGAACCTGGCCATGGTGCCTTGGAAACACCTCTGCGCCCCGTTGATGTTGTGATGATGTTAATTGTTATCGCTATACCGGTGACTGTAGTTGGCGTGGTGATATATGTTATTGGTGTTTTGGTGAATGTAATTCGTCGTGGACATCTGTTGTTGGTGTGGAGATAACTGTAGTTGCCGTGGTGATAACTGCAGTTGGAGTGGTGATAACTGTGACTGGTGTGGTGATAACTGTAGTTGGTGTGGTGGTAACTGTGATTGGTGTGGCGGTGACTAATTGGTGTGGTGATAACTGTAGTTGGTGTGGTGATAACTGTAGTTGGTGTGGTGATAACTGTAGTTGGTGTGGTGATAACTGTAGTTGGTGTGGTGATAACTATAGTTGATATTGCGGTGACTATTTGGTGTGGTGATAACTGTGATTGGTGTGGTGATAACTGTGATTGGTGTGGTGATAACTGTGATTGGTGTGGCGGTGACTAATTGGTGTGGTGATAACTGTAGTTGGTGTGGTGATAACTGCAGTTGTTGTGGTGATAACTGTAGTTGGTGTGGTGATAACTGTGATTGGTGTGGCGGTGCCTAATTGGTGTGGTAATAACTGTAGTTTGTGTGGTGATAACTATAATTGATATTGCGGTGACTATTTGGTGTGGTGATAACTGTGATTGGTGTGGCGGTGACTAGTTGGTGTGGTGATAACTGTAGTTTGTGTGTTGATAACTGTAGTTAGTGTGGTGATAACTCTAGTTGATATTGCGGCGACTGGTTGGTGTGATGATAACTATGATTTGTGTGGCGGTGACTAGATGGTCGAGTAAACAGCAGATAAAGATAAGTTGATTAATTTTGATTGCTAATTACCCAAATCTGCATTCTTTGATTTCCTTGTATAGATACCATCATTAGTAGATTTGAATATTAAGGAACATAAAATAATGTCAGAATAAGAAACAAGTTATATTTTGCTCTATTGAAACATAAATAGCCTATATCAATATATTAATTAAATACTTACAAATTAAACCAGGTCCAAAATGACTTCATGTGACGATCTCAAAGAACTAGCCTTAGAATATGCATGCACTCCGGAGCAAGTAAGATACTGGTGCACAAAACATTACAAAACATTGAAGGGCTATTTAAACGATACAAAGTCTCAACTCAAGGAAGACTTGAAACTAGTTGAAAACAGAAATAGGAAAAATAACTTAATCCACGAGTGGACACAGGAATTCGAAAAGAATAATCACAACAAGACTACAAAATTCCAAAAACTAGATGGTATACATGGTATAGGGAATCCTTACCAATACGAAACAGACATCTGCAAGAGATCATACCAGATATGTCAAGGGAAGACTATGATTATTACAAAACAAACATATTATCAAACTACTTAAACGACCTCGACACCTTAATATTAGTGTTACAAGACCTGAAACCAGTCCCAGACATGTCGTTTACCCATTATATAGAGGAAATAAAAGGCAGGTACATGAGGCTAATGGCTGAAATTAGAGACACAAACAATGATCAGGCAGCATTAGATTTCTTCCTAATAGAAAAACTTAAAGCAACACTCCCAGCCGAATGCGCAAAATATTTAGAAGAACACAACACAGAGCCTATCAAAAATTTACTAGAAAAATGCCGCGAATATTACAACCAAATTATGAACCTGGTTAAGAACACTAAACAGAAGAGTACTGTGAAGGCAACGGCATCTTCAGCCACAGATTGCCAAAACAAACCACATAAAGCAAAACCAGTACTGTGCAAACATTGTAGCACTGCGCATACAGAAAATGGAATATGCGATAAGAATCCCACTTACCAAGAATACCTGAACACTGTTATAGCACAGAAACTGGGAAAGGTAAACCAGAGGAAATATAGAACCAAATGTCATTTTTGTTTAGCGTATGGCCACAGACGTTTCGAATGTGAAGGAGTAAAAAGAATACAGAAAGCAAAAGCAAATGCAGCCACAAACATTACAACAGACAGTTCAGCAAAGAACCTAGAAAAAGTAAACATCACAGATACGAAAACAAGTAGAACAAACACTGCAAATACAGAACAGACTGAGTTTTACCCAACAGACTTCGTACCATATTTTAATAATGTTGTTAACATCAGTCAGCCTCACTCCTTATTAAAAGAGGGTGATACTCAACAAGAAAGGGAGGAAATGAACAAAACCTCCAGACTATCGTTAGGAAAACTAACATTCCATGAGGGATACATTAATGACACAGTATGCACATGTGTACGCGACACAGGGTCCTGTCTTATCGGTCTTCGGAAGAACCTAGCTGATCCTAAAGACTACCTAGATGAGTACATCTATTGCAGAACTGTTTCAGGGACAGTAGAGAAATATCCTATGGCATGGGCCAATATCAAATCACCTTTCCTGTCAGGCAGAGTAACTTGCGCATTATTAGACAATCCATGCTGCGATTTATTAATTGGAAATGTATTAAATGTAATAGACCACACAGAGTCCAAAACCCATACATGGCAGAAAGTTAACATCCCAACAAACACTGCCTTAACCACACCACTCATCATACAACAACATGATGAACAGACCAAAGTACCACACCAGACCAACTTAACTACCATCTCACAACAAGAAAAAACAGAAACTGGTGTATATCAACAAAGGAAAAAAGGTACAGATGACAAGCATTTCACAAGGGCGGGAAAAGATCACAAAACATCAGGGTACATGCTATACCTCCTGTTAACTACACACATGCCCAAGTGCACACAATGGATGGTTCTACTCGCACTACTCATTGTAAATGCAAAACAAATGACTTCACTAACAGTTTTATTCACACATCATCATGACGCAACACAGATGATAGTACTCATGACAAACCAGCTAACTTTGATACTTACATCAGTACTGGTGAACCAAAGTTTGTTGTTACCACTGATAAACACTATGTCAAATCAACTCAAACACATACTTAGGCTGAACAAGGTAAATCATCAGTCGGTGGAATTACTGACAAAAATCAGCAACAAAGTACCCTACATATTTTGGAAAATATACACAAATTGCAGAGCAGTGTACAAACATGCACGATTACAGTTCAAAACTATACATGGTGTATTATTATTATTATTATTTGAACTATTGGATGCATACACACATGTACGAGTGCAGGTTTGGAGATAGCACTCAAAATGATCTCAACATTAAATTTGTAAATCCCCACCCGTCGGAACATTAGTTTTAACCGCAACCCACTTTATATCCTTAGATCGAGTAACTCCAGAATTGCCTTGTCTGCTGTACGACTCCAGCGCTATGATACTAGCACACTTCATTGTATAGACCAACATAAAAATTCCTTCAACACAAAAAGTTTTATCGACAGAACAGTAAGACTCAACAGGTGATTTCAGGTATCTAACAGTAAGCTATACCCATATTCACTTTGGTTCAAACGAGTATCTACAGAGTCCAAATTTTGAAATCGACTAACAACGACAAGAACTTCACAAGTACAGACATTCATTTCCAGTGATCAGTAATGAACCAGATGCCAACCTACAATCTATGGCAAAGACAGTCACAGACAGACGCACCATTTTTTTTTACATGTGTGAATTCCAGCAATTTTACAGAACGGACTTACAAATTGTCCAAACTTGGTGAAAAGTTTTAATCACTATACAGAAGGAAAGACAATATCAGGATATACAGAATACGTCAATAATCGGGTCAGAAAGAAGAAATGCCAAACATGCCAGCACCGCAATGAATATGGAACACTGGTAATTTAATTACGTGTGCATAACTTTCACAGGACAAGAACAGTATCCTATACGTGCATAAAGGCAGCGACGATGAACAGTTTATTGTAAATGTATTAAGTGCATGACATCCAATGTCTAATTTTATTATTATAATACTTTGTATTTGTAGAATGTGATATGTACATATGAGCGTAAGTATAGTGGCGAAAAGTATAAGTGGTAATACTGAGAATCAACGCCTGGCAATCCCAATACGCGAGTGTTACCAAACTTGCTTTCGCGTATGGTGGATAGCCCGACGAATGACGCTTAGCAATAATGGTACAAAATTAACATCATAATATCATAACAAAAAATAACATACCAACAGGGTTATACCAACCAAAGAGATTAATAATAACTCTCCAGAACAGTAAACGAGGTGTACCCAAAAAGGGAAACATGTCAAGGTCTGACATAAAAAGAGGTAAGGGGGACTATTATATACATGAAGTATATTCGAACCATGACCACAACAGTGACATAGTGTGCTCATAAAGGATCGATTAGGGTGCATTAAATAGAGACGAGGGGGACCACGTCTGAATAGAGAGAAAATTTAAGAATGCTGTAAGAGGAAGTTGTAGCCTTATTCGAGGCGTGAATCAATGGAGAATCCTTAAACCAGCATAGCCACAATAACTATGAGATGAGAATGCACAGCAAATCGATTGCGAAACATGAACAGAATGTAATGTCACGGAGTGGGGATTGAAGAATATAACGAGGTATGGCAAGTAAACCCAACGAGAACATTTGCCAGACCACGACAAAACGTTGAGAGAAACCTCAGTACTGAAAAAGAGAGAACAATAGTTATAGTTAATCTCGGAAAAGACCAGAGTAAAAAGGGACGCAAGCGTATACTGATGATCATACAGTCCCCTGACGAGGTTAAAAAGATGTATCAAGAACAACAACAGAATGTGTCACATTTCTAAGAGAAAGTGCCACATTGTTTGTGCGGGGGGAGAGTGTCAGGGTCTTGTATGTAAGTAATAGTGTAATTGCCGGTATGTAAGCGAGAGTCAGTGTAAGCAATAGCTGAGGTCAAGGACAGTAGGAGACACCACGGCTTAGCTGACGGAAGGTCAGGCAAGAAGTCCGTGGAAGACCCACGTGATGTGGGAAGGTCAAGGAGGAGAGAGTCAGTGGGTGTGAGACAGCGGATAGAGACGGACGTGTGAAGAATAGCGAGAGAGCGAACGATCGAACGATAGTGTTGTGACGGATAGATGAAATGAACGTTGTGTATTGATATTCGAGGAATGTACTAACTGTGATATGTGCGGGATGAGGTGAGACTGTGATTGCGAATTGTCGTACGGGCGACAGTGTAAATATCGCCCATGTGGACGTGAGCGAGCGTTTGGCTGCCAGTGTAGAATGATTGCTTAAGTGTGAAGCGAGACCATATTGTTATCCTGTAATATAATGTAATAAAGGGTGTTCAGGGGACAGCTCCTGCGAGTTTCCGATTGCAGTCATTGTTATTAGTATATGTGTCGTGGACGTTGTAATTTGCCTGTCCAAGTCCAGTGAGCTAGACGGAGAAGATAGTTAGGACTCTGACAGGTAGCCATACCTCGGGCAACAGTCTTGACTGACTGGCTAAACTACAGGAGTGAAGTAGAGGTAATATGTTACTAAACTGGGAATGTCCATCCATAGTACACAAAAGACTGACTCGGACGTTGAACAAGGCGGATGAATCTACATAGATCATCGGCTTCTAAAGCGAAACAGCAGAGTGTGGCACACATCAGGCGTGTTCGGGACACACTAGTGAACATGGCTGGCGTTTTTGGAAGAGTTTTGGACCACAACACGTAGTATTCCAAAAAAAAAAAAAAGCAATGAGAATACAGCAAACAGAAAACAACGATACGGGTAATTCTTGGCCCACTGAAGATGAGCCTGTTGTAAATACGCTTATGGAAGAGACAAGTCCAATAGTGAATAAGGCAGAGAATAATGACGTTAATAGCCAAAATAATCGTATTTGGAGTACTATAAATCCTAATGCTTTTCACGAAGCGCCTCTACACGATGAGAAAATCTGGATATGGTGTGCCGTCAGTAGAAATCTTTTTATTGGACCAATTTTCTTCAACAACACTATAAATGCCGATCGGTACCGTACTGACATTCTGGAATCATTTTTAGAACAGCTGAATGAACGTGACATTGAAGAAGCGTGGTTCCAAAGATGGTGCAATTACACACACAGCTAGAGCATCACTGCGTGATTTGGAAGACATTTTCGCAAATTGCATAATATCATGTGGAATTTGGCCTGCTCGTTCTCCAGATCTAACTCCATTAGATTGTTATGTATACGGTTTCTTGAAAGGAAATGTTTACAAAAATAATGTACACAGAATTGAGGACCTGAAAGAATCAATCAAATTTGCCATTCAATAAATATTAACAGGCTCATTGCAGAAAGTACTTGACAATATGAAGAGATGTGTACAGTCATGTCTTGAAGCCTGTGGTGGACATTTCCAATATTTGTTATAACGAATACTTCAATGGTACTTTCCAGCTTCCCCAAAACAGCGTTAGACCATAGCAGTGACTATTGTAACTAATTTAATGAATATCTTAGCACATTTTTTGATGACAGCATGTACTTCATTTTTCAAATTGTACTAACATATAAGGGGCGTTCATTTGAAATCCGTTCGTGCCACATCGCGCGTAATTGCGTACGTTGAACATGATCATGTACTTGCTTGCTTGTGTTCGCTGGCTGTGAACTCCAGCATGAAGTCCTGTATATGTATATACATCCTGTTGTTCAACATCAATGTGATGTCATACCGGACCCGAGGTTTGCGTGAGTATCCGTTGTCCCATGTCTGGATTATTGGCCACACTGGTGGTTCCTCGCCATGCAGGCAGATACTCTCCGACTTCGTAGGAATCATCGATCCTACTAATGTTAGCCAGGTCCCCAAAAGGGACCTGTTGCCCAGGACGCACGGCGTGGACGTGTCAGCAAGTCTTGGCCAGTATAGATCACGGCCCTGGTGCCTTGGAAACACCTCTGCGTCCTGCATGATCATGTCATAGTCATGTGATAAGTACAGCCCGATAAATAAAAGAGCACATGCTTATCGTCCCATGATGCATAGGTTCTGTTTCTGACCGTTGAAAAAATGGCCGGGTTGATCCGAAATTCGTCCAAAGAAGCTCAAAGAGCGGTGATTCAGTTTCTTTCATTTGAAGGATGTCGACCAGTAGACATTAATCGAAGAATGCAGGCAGCGTACGGTAACAAATGTGTGTCGAAGACAACAGTGACAGACTGGGCACGAATGTTTCGGAAAGGACGTCAGTTCACGACATATCTTTGACGGCAGGGTCAAGAGCATGTTGTTGCAACAGAAAAAAAAAAACATCGCCAAAACTGATACCAGCAGTACAGATGAATCGTTGTCGAAGCATACATTCGCTAGCGAAATAATTTGATGTGTCAATTTGGACTATTCAAAAGATCGGTTGTAAGAAAGCGCAATATCGGAAGGTGTGTTCACGGTGGGTACCACGGATGTTGACCGAACACCATAAAGAGGAACACATGGGACGGTGTTTGAACCACTTGCTGCGTTACAGAGTGGAGGGTGATGCATTTCTCTTCCGCATAGTGGCAAGCGATGAATCATTGTGTCACCACTTTGAGCCGAGCAGAAAAAGAGAGAGTATGCAATGGAAGCATACTGGATCACCAAAAGCCAAAAAATTCAAGTTACAGGTTTCCGCTGGTAAGGTTATGCTGAGGGAATTTTTTTTTTTTTATCATGAAGGGCTATTGTTGGCCGACTTTAAAGAATCTGGTGTCAACATCAACTCTACCCACTACTTGCAAACACTAGATAAGCTGCAAAAATCCATCTAGAATAAACGACCCGGCATGCTTTCTCGCGGTGTGATTTTGCTGCACGATAATGCTCGTCTGCATGTCGCAAATATTGTGCAGGAAACATTAGCAAGGAAGAAGTGGGAAATTCTGCAAAATCTAGTCTATAGTCCTGATTTGTCACCATGTGATTTTCATTTGTTCGGACCTCAAAAAAAAAAAAAAAAAAAAGCTCTCAAGGGGCAACGATTTCACACGGATGCAGACTTAATGAACGCGGTAAACACTTGGTTCAGTGAGCAACCACAATCCTTTTTTGCTGACGGCATTCGCTGCATACCTAAGCAATAGGATGCTTGCCTGAATGCCTACGGCGTCTTCTTCTGACCAACCCATGGTGCATAATTCATTCAAAGTGAATGCTTTGTTTAATTCTACCACACCTGTTAATGTTTCTTTCATGCTTTTGTAATACAGCCATTGGAACGGGTTTCAAATGAACGTCCCTAATACAAAGTGTAGGGAGACTTTTTTATTTTTCATATCCTTTACAGGATATCGCTGTCAACACCAGCATATTTCAGCTGTATGTTGATTTCTTGGCAAGATTACGCTCAGTAAATTGCCATTGCTTTATGAGCGGCCGGCTCACATACCCCGTAAGTTACCGATGCGATTCGAACCCTTGATGATTCTCACCGTCATCACGTTAACCACGAGAGTATACGAGATTACGGAGAAAGGTCATAACCTCTAAACCACGAAGCCGGCATGTAGTGAGACTACACATCAGGAAATTCTTCATTATGCGGTATCTATTTTCGTGGGAGTTATGGTATCACAGTGGCTAGCACACTTGCTTTTCGTCCCGGAGGTTATGTGGTCGAATCCTCACAGAGACTGAAATTTATAAAAATAGACCTGGGCTCCCACGCGTGTACCAGAAACTGTTCTGGGAAGCAAATACTGTGACCTCATACTGATCACATGACCCATCAAGTGCCGAATTGGTCTACAAATATGGGGCAAGCACCATGTACCCACTATGTCCCAGGCATGGAAAATGGTCTTTTACCTTTTTAAAACCCATTTTAGGTCGTGCTGACTCCAGAATCGTGCTGTTTAAAAAAATAATGCAGTCACTGATAAGGATTGAACCAAGACCTCTGCGTTGATAAGTATACAAACTAACCACCGGGGATTATATTCAGAGAAGAACAATCCAATAAACAATTTACTACTCAGAATTTTATTGTAAAAATAACACAAATCAACAAGCGAATATGAAACTATACATACATGTATAAGCATATGCAATAAGAAATATGTTTTCATCTTCTTTGCTTTGTTTCATTGGTCAACAACACACGGAACCAGCAACAATCTTCTCCTCTTCGTTTGTTCTACCCTTTTGCCGTGAAGCGTCACAGAGATGACGCAGATGTAATTTTCTGTGTTTAGCTTGTCTTGTTGCTTGTACTAATGTTGTATATGATTTCTTCAATGTATGTTTTACTCCATCTAGCCATCTAATTCTGGGTCGTCCCCTTGCCTTGTATCCCAATGCTCTCACGCAAATCTCTCTAGCCTGAGGTTGATCTTGTCCCATTCTAACTAAATGTCCGAACCCAATTTATTCTTTGATGGTAAAAAAAAGTCAATAACAGGTGTTATACCTACACTTATTCTTAGTTTCTCAATGTGCCTCGCTATCTCTTTTTGTTTTTCCAGCTGTGAGCGTTTCTTACGAATCTTGTCTCTCATGAAGTGATCTTATGCCTATGTGTTTCTAGGACAGTCGAAGTTTGGCGTTTATAATTCAGCGTTGGGACGAATAAAGCTTGTATCAACTTCTTTGTGTGTGTGTGTGTGTGTGTGTGTGTGTGTGTGTGTGTGTGTGTGTGTGTGTGTGTGTGTGTGTGTTCATATGTATGTTGACATGTAGATGTTTTAGAATAGGTGCTGTTTGATAGCTGAATATGTTTGCTGTCAAGATTCTCAGTTAAATTTCGTTATCTAGTCTTCCATCCTCTGTGCAGATACTGCCCTGGTACTTGTACTTTCTAACCTTTTGAAACCTATCCACTGTCCATCTCACGAAGCCGCGCTTACCCCAGTACAATGCTAGTAGGAAATAACCAAACCACTGATGGGGTTTTGAACACTTGGCTTCCATGCAGGCGGACAGGTGTGCTAGCCACTGCCCAACCACGGCTCTCTAGAGATAAATATGCCGCTAGTAATTCAGGCTTTATGTCATAGAGGATGTAAAGGTGGAAGGTCGACTTTATTGCTTCGGGTTTTATCCCACATGGCTCGGTCTCTTTCTGCAGGGCGACCTGTGAAAGTGTCGAAAAAAAGCACGGGTTCTAACTCCAGTGACGACCCCCAGGAGAAAATTGCCTTCGACAACAGAGTAGCGGACTCCTGAATGGAACCTATTGTGTTTGTTCATCAAGAATGCCGATGACCAGTCTCCTGCGGTGGCTTTTTGTTTTGTCCAGCCTTTTCCCCAGAAATTAGATGTTTAAGAGCGTGCATCTGTCCCATTGCAACATTCGCATGTGAGACCTGGACACTTACTAAACAAGCTGAACAGCGCATAAATACCTTTGAATATAAATGTTATAGACGAGTTCTAAGAATATCTTGGGTAAAGAAAAGAACAAATGCATCCATACTTCAAGAGCTGAATATTGAAGAAGGTTGGCTATAAAAGACGACGATAAAACAAAGAAAATTGACATATTTTGGTCACTTGAAACGTCACGAAAGTTTGGAGAGAACAATAATGGAGGGGTTTATGCCTGGGAAGAGAGGAACATGAAGGCCAAAGAGAAGATGGGTGCAGGAAGTGGCGGATGATCTCCGGATGGGTGTATTAGACGCGGGACATCTTGCTTATGACCGAGAGGTTTTCCGGAAGGTTGTTATGGGAGCGAGGTTCTTCAAAGGACATGCTATTGAATTAATGAGCTTTTTTCCCTTAGCTCTTGCAGTCTTGTTCGTTTCACAAGTGACTACACCTTTGCTTAATGATGTACGCCACGAATTTCGGTCTTTGGCAGCAGTTTCCCAAATTTCGTGATTAATTCCCACAAACTTTTAGTGACATCTTCAATGTCTTTAAAACATTTCGTCTGGCCGCCTTGGGAGCGTTTATCACAGCGCAGCTCGCTGTAAAAAAATTCGTTCAGGGAGCCTGTAATCTGGCATGCGAGTCAAGTGACCAGCCCATAGGATCTGATTCTTCATTAGTAGAGTAGAATCTAACCTATAACTTTTGGAGCGCGTGGCAAGTGGTTTAACCTCTTGGAAACGGAGACCTCCCTGTCCTCTGTACGTCTGTTCTGCCGAACGTATAAGTGTGAAACGTGGACAATTTCATAAACACACAAGATCAATGTCTGAGCACACGGGTCAAAATGTTATACAAGAGTTCTTAGAACACACTGGGCGATGAAGATGAATGATACAGCGATCACTCAAGATCAGGACTATGAAGATGAATGATACAGCGATGAATCCAGATCTGGACTATGAAGATGAATGATACAACCATCACTCCAGATCTGGACTATGAAGATGAATGATACAGCCATCACTCCAGATCTGGACTACGAAGAGTTCTGGCTAACAAACTATATAATCTATCAAACACTGAATTCTTTCTTCTTCAACCTTCTATTTCTCCCCTGCGTTCCTTGGCCGCTCTAAATGTCACGATGTGTGCTAAAGTGCAGTAGATGGAATTCTTGTTTCTCGGAAGACAAGGCAGAGTCCAATCAATCATTGAAAAAAGTCAAACAATATGGCAACGGAGGAAGCAGGAAACCAACTGCAGGATCAATAATAATTTAGCTGGCTTTGATGAGAGCGGCAAAGTGCCTTGGACACGCGAAATCATGTAGACGTGCCAATACTGCTACATTCTGAATGCTCCAGATGTCTGCGCTGGCAGGTCTCAACACCTTCTGCTGCTGCTGCTCTTTCTACGGGTGCCTTGTCCATAGCATCTGATCCTATCTGATATCATGTCTGTTATCTGATGTTTGTGTGTTGTGTATATTATGTGTTGTTTAACTTCTTACGCCTCCCGCACATATCGTAACTGTTCTTCCTCTGTCCAGTATTTTACCACATAAAGCCTAATTTCCCTGTTCCATTTTTTGTTTTGCGGATGCACCCCAAACACTTCATTTTGTATTTCCATGATGATGTTAATGAATGACCACAAAAACCTGCAGCTTCAATACTTCGCTGTGTGTTTTCTTCTCTGTGCACGATATTCTCAACATTCTTCCGAAAAACCACTTCTCTATTGCCTTCAGCTTCATCACCAGTTTGTTAACCATTGCCCAGTATTCCCAGATGAACAGAAGAAAATGCCACACACAGCTGGTCAGTTATCAGGTTTCCGTAGCATAGATCCCAACAATGATTGAAGGTGTTTGGGTGTAGGTCTTTACTATTATCAAGAATACTGGAATATGCACATTCTTGGAAACTACCAAGCATTCAGTTTTGCTAAGCTTTAATGATAATTCCGTTTCCGAGTGGCAAGCATCGCCTGTGCTGGGGAATGAACAGGCGGACAGATTTGCTGGCCCTGCAAAACTTGGTGGAGTATTGATGCATGACAAGGCAGACGTGGTTGCGGCCTTGTGGGAGCACGTGTACACCTCGGAGGAGCAAATGGATCACCATGGTCTGGTAAGAATGCGACAGCGAGGAGTGACGAGGGGATCTGGCCGACGCTCAACGCTCAGAGGAAAGGCGAGACGCACATATAATCAGATTGCTACTGGTACTATTGGTGTTGGAACTCTTCGCTGGCTGCTGAGGATGAGAGCGGAGCACTTATGGGATTGCCCCGAATGCTGTGATGTCGGTTCCTAAGTCAATCAATCAATCAATCCCTTTCCGAGCTACCCTTTATCGTGTTTTCCAGAATTGTTTGTAGACTTCTTTCAAGCTGTTATTTATGCTGTGTATGATGTCATAATTACAGAAATTATGTTTAAGCAAAGAAGCAAAACACAATTTGTTGCTTGGCATATTTCGCTGCATCTCGCCTGCTGCATGCTGCAATTATATATCGTATGATGTGAAAAGCTGAATTAGATTTTAGGCGAAATACTTAAGACATAGACATTGATAATGCTCTAATGTGAAACAGACCTCCAGATTCACAATATATTCTTTCTGTTTGCACAAGATTGGTTGGAAAGACCTAATTGTTGTAACCATAGCATATTTGAGCAGCCGTTTGTTGTTCGTCGAATACATTACACAAAATGCCTTTGCGTTGTAACTTTATGGCCAAATATTGTAGGCCAAGACTGAAATTTTATGGTTTGTCGACTGTATAGTGTTTCTGAAAGACGTGAAAATCTAATTTCCACCCATACTGGTATATGTTCGGGTAATCCATTTGCTAATTGTCATTCCGTTCTACAAATATACAAGTGAAATTATATTGCCGACAACGCTTGTATATTCCAGTTCTGACTTGATATATTAAAACCCTAGATAACTGTTTCCGCCTTCTGCCACTTTCTTTAACCGTCGCATATGTTTAAACTGTGAGGACGCTGCACACTCTTACCATATTAAATTATTCAAATTAATGTAGCCGACAACGCTTCTGTATTAATTTGCTGACGCAGCATTTCTGAGACCTTGGCATTGTGAACTGTAAAAGACGCTGGACTCATCGATTGCGACCGATAACCAGGTTCTTCTGTTTTGTCTGTGTAATCATCATTCTCATTAATAAAGAGTTCATCAGGCTGGCCTCTGTCGTTACAAACGAAGCATGACGAGAAGAGTAAAGACAACGTTATTAGGACGCCGCCAATACAGAAGATCAGAAATCCAATGACCTTGCATGTGTATGTGATGATGTTGCATTCTTTTAACTTGTTGTATAACTGCACATCATCGCCAGTATTCCCCGATGCGGTTATCCACTCAACAGATGGGATGAGATAGCTGACCACAATAGCTAACATCCCTAGAACAATCAGGATGATTCCGATCCAAAGAAGAAGCTGAAAATAAAATGTGATACATTATAGATAACAGCTGTCCTGTTTGTGATACATTGTAGATCACAGCTGTCCTATTTGTCATACATTATAGAGCACAACTGTCCTATTTGTAATACATTTTAGAGCACAACTGTCCTATTGGTGATGCATTATAGATCACAGCTGTCCTGTATGTGATATTTATAGATCACAGTCGTCCTGTTTGTCATACAATAAAGATCACAGTCGTCCTGTTTGTGATACATTATAGATCACATCTGTCTTGTTTGTTGTACATTATAGAGAACAGTTGTCCTGTTGGTCAAACATTATAGAGTATAGTTGTTCTGTTTGTGATACATTATAGATATAGGGATGTGTGTAAACAAGGTATGAAAACCCTTGGCATACATCAGACACGTGGGAAAGATTTGTAACAGACAGATGTTCCTGGAGAAGAGATGTACGAAACGGACTGGTGCTCTTTGAGCGCAATCTGATCCAACAAACTGAGGATAGGCTGCACAGGCTTAAAACGCAGTCACTTACTGCGGGACCTGCCTCGTCTTACGGATGCGGAAACTGTGACAGAAATTGTCACTCTCACATCGGACTATACAGTCACCAGCGGTGCTGTCAGGTACCTCCCCAGCGGCACAACTCTATAGTCCTTCAGGACAGAAAGAGGCCTACTACTACTACTACTACTACTACTACTACTACTACTACTACTACTACTACTACTACTACTACTACTACTACTACTACTACTACTACTACTACTACTACTACTACTACTACTACTACTACTACTACTACTACTACTACTACTACTACTACTACTACTACTACTACTACTACTACTACTACTACTACTACTACTACTACTACTACTACTACTACTACTACTACTACTACTACTACTACTACTACTACTACTACTACTACTACTACTACTACTACTACTACTACTACTACTACTACTACTACTACTACTACTACTACTACTACTACTACTACTACTACTACTACTACTACTACTACTACTACTACTACTACTACTACTACTACTACTACTACTACTACTACTACTACTACTACTACTACTACTACTACTACTACTACTACTACTACTACTACTACTACTACTACTACTACTACTACTACTACTACTACTACTACTACTACTACTACTACTACTACTACTACTACTACTACTACTACTACTACTACTACTACTACTACTACTACTACTACTACTACTACTACTACTACTACTACTACTACTACTACTACTACTACTACTACTACTACTACTACTACTACTACTACTACTACTACTACTACTACTACTACTACTACTACTACTACTACTACTACTACTACTACTACTACTACTACTACTACTACTACTACTACTACTACTACTACTACTACTACTACTACTACTACTACTACTACTACTACTACTACTACTACTACTACTACTACTACTACTACTACTACTACTACTACTACTACTACTACTACTACTACTACTACTACTACTACTACTACTACTACTACTACTACTACTACTACTACTACTACTACTACTACTACTACTACTACTACTACTACTACTACTACTACTACTACTACTACTACTACTACTACTACTACTACTACTACTACTACTACTACTACTACTACTACTACTACTACTACTACTACTACTACTACTACTACTACTACTACTACTACTACTACTACTACTACTACTACTACTACTACTACTACTACTACTACTACTACTACTACTACTACTACTACTACTACTACTACTACTACTACTACTACTACTACTACTACTACTACTACTACTACTACTACTACTACTACTACTACTACTACTACTACTACTACTACTACTACTACTACTACTACTACTACTACTACTACTACTACTACTACTACTACTACTACTACTACTACTACTACTACTACTACTACTACTACTACTACTACTACTACTACTACTACTACTACTACTACTACTACTACTACTACTACTACTACTACTACTACTACTACTACTACTACTACTACTACTACTACTACTACTACTACTACTACTACTACTACTACTACTACTACTACTACTACTACTACTACTACTACTACTACTACTACTACTACTACTACTACTACTACTACTACTACTACTACTACTACTACTACTACTACTACTACTACTACTACTACTACTACTACTACTACTACTACTACTACTACTACTACTACTACTACTACTACTACTACTACTACTACTACTACTACTACTACTACTACTACTACTACTACTACTACTACTACTACTACTACTACTACTACTACTACTACTACTACTACTACTACTACTACTACTACTACTACTACTACTACTACTACTACTACTACTACTACTACTACTACTACTACTACTACTACTACTACTACTACTACTACTACTACTACTACTACTACTACTACTACTACTACTACTACTACTACTACTACTACTACTACTACTACTACTACTACTACTACTACTACTACTACTACTACTACTACTACTACTACTACTACTACTACTACTACTACTACTACTACTACTACTACTACTACTACTACTACTACTACTACTACTACTACTACTACTACTACTACTACTACTACTACTACTACTACTACTACTACTACTACTACTACTACTACTACTACTACTACTACTACTACTACTACTACTACTACTACTACTACTACTACTACTACTACTACTACTACTACTACTACTACTACTACTACTACTACTACTACTACTACTACTACTACTACTACTACTACTACTACTACTACTACTACTACTACTACTACTACTACTACTACTACTACTACTACTACTACTACTACTACTACTACTACTACTACTACTACTACTACTACTACTACTACTACTACTACTACTACTACTACTACTACTACTACTACTACTACTACTACTACTACTACTACTACTACTACTACTACTACTACTACTACTACTACTACTACTACTACTACTACTACTACTACTACTACTACTACTACTACTACTACTACTACTACTACTACTACTACTACTACTACTACTACTACTACTACTACTACTACTACTACTACTACTACTACTACTACTACTACTACTACTACTACTACTACTACTACTACTACTACTACTACTACTACTACTACTACTACTACTACTACTACTACTACTACTACTACTACTACTACTACTACTACTACTACTACTACTACTACTACTACTACTACTACTACTACTACTACTACTACTACTACTACTACTACTACTACTACTACTACTACTACTACTACTACTACTACTACTACTACTACTACTACTACTACTACTACTACTACTACTACTACTACTACTACTACTACTACTACTACTACTACTACTACTACTACTACTACTACTACTACTACTACTACTACTACTACTACTACTACTACTACTACTACTACTACTACTACTACTACTACTACTACTACTACTACTACTACTACTACTACTACTACTACTACTACTACTACTACTACTACTACTACTACTACTACTACTACTACTACTACTACTACTACTACTACTACTACTACTACTACTACTACTACTACTACTACTACTACTACTACTACTACTACTACTACTACTACTACTACTACTACTACTACTACTACTACTACTACTACTACTACTACTACTACTACTACTACTACTACTACTACTACTACTACTACTACTACTACTACTACTACTACTACTACTACTACTACTACTACTACTACTACTACTACTACTACTACTACTACTACTACTACTACTACTACTACTACTACTACTACTACTACTACTACTACTACTACTACTACTACTACTACTACTACTACTACTACTACTACTACTACTACTACTACTACTACTACTACTACTACTACTACTACTACTACTACTACTACTACTACTACTACTACTACTACTACTACTACTACTACTACTACTACTACTACTACTACTACTACTACTACTACTACTACTACTACTACTACTACTACTACTACTACTACTACTACTACTACTACTACTACTACTACTACTACTACTACTACTACTACTACTACTACTACTACTACTACTACTACTACTACTACTACTACTACTACTACTACTACTACTACTACTACTACTACTACTACTACTACTACTACTACTACTACTACTACTACTACTACTACTACTACTACTACTACTACTACTCATTTGGCACCTTGCCGTCTTGACAGACGATAGTTTGTGCTTTAAAAAGGCATAATAACTTTTAACTATGGCGGTAGCGAGTGTGACTGATAAGGCCAATTTGCGCTGTAAATGTCCGTTCACAGTGGGTGCATGTGAACACGTGGTCATTTCCACCATCATGCACCATCTTACGTCTCAAACGCTTGGTGTGTGACTTTTCTGCAATAATTTTCTCCTTTGACTTTATTCCATTTCTGATATTTGCCCTCCATGCAACACGTTCAGTGGCGACTTGCTCCCAATGTGCATTATCAATGCCTGTATCAATCATGTCCCGCTTACACACATCTTTGTATCGTAGTAGAGGCCGACCCTGAGATCTCTTACCCATCTGTAATTCACCAAAAAAGATATCCTTTGGTATTCTACCATCATCCATCCTCCTAAGATGTCCTATCCATCTAAGTCTACGAAGACTGAGCATGGAATAAACTGTCACACAACCTGATCTTTCCAATACTTCAGTATTTGTGATTTTGTCTTGCCACTTAATACCAAGAATTCTTCGCAGACACCGCATATGAAAGCTGTTTAAATTGTTCTCTTGGTGTGAGTAAGTTGTCCAGGTTTCACTGCCATAGAGAAGAGTACTAAGGACACAGGCTTGATAGACAAGGACTTTTGTTTTGGCAGTAAGCTTCCTGTTCTCCCAGACTCTTTTTCTTAACCTGTTCATTGTTGTTGCTGCCTTACCAATCCGGATGTTGATTTCCTGATCTAGGGATAATTTGCTATTTACCACCGATCCTAGATATGTAAAATGGTCTACTATCTCTAGTTCGGCGTCGTCAATAAAGATTGATGGTACCCCATGTGCACCTTGTGACATAATCTGTGTCTTCTTTTTGCTAATTGTTAAACCAAATTCAGAACAAGCATTGGAGAATGCAGATAGTAGACATTGCAATTCTTCCTCAGAGTGGGTCGTAACTGCAGCATCATCTGCAAAAAGCAACTCTCTGATCAGTACCCTCCTAATTTTGGTCTTAGCCTTCAATCTCTGAGCATTGTAGAGGCCGCCATCTGAGCGTGAGTGAATGTATATACCACCATCCTGATCACGAAATGCATATTTCAGTAGAAGTGAAAAGTATATTCCAAAGAGGGTGGGAGCTAGTACACAACCTTGCTTAACTCCACTCTTGATTTCAAATTCTTCAGAAGTTGCACCATCAAACTTGATTATACCCTTCATGCCTGTGTGGAACGATTCCACAATGGACAGAAGAGTTGGTGGGCAGCCAATCTTCTTTAGTGCCTTGAACAGACCCTCACGACTGACCAAATCAAATGCCTTTGTGAGGTCGATGAAGGCAATAAACAGTGGTTGATTCTGTTCACGGCATTTTTCTTGCATTTGTCGCAATGAGAATATCATATCAGTGGTAGACCGGTTCTGTCGAAAGCCACACTGTGATTCGGGGTAGACTTGATCTCCTAAGACTTGAAGTCTGCGCAGAACAATTCTGGCAAATACTTTTCCAACAATACACAGAAGTGAGATACCCCTATAGTTGTTGCAGTCGCTCCGATCGCCCTTGTTCTTGTACAGTGTTATGATGCTTGAATCTTTGAAATCCTGTGGGACTTGTCCTTCACGCCAGCATAGCTCTATTAGCTGGTGGATCTGTATAGTGAGTGTGTCTTGCCCACTCCTGATAACCTCTATTGGAATCCCATCCTTACCTGGAGCCTTGCCAGATGCAAGCTCATTTATAGCACACTTAACTTCTGCTATAGTGGGAAGTGTGTCCAGGTGGTCAAGAGTTGGTAGAGCCTCTATGGCGTTGAGGGCATTATCCGCTAGTTTGGTCTCACTTGAGTAAAGCTCCAAATAGTGCTCTACCCATCTGTCCATCTGCTGTTTCTTATCAGTGATGACTTCTCCAGTCAAGGTTTTCAATGGTGCACTTCTTTTGATCACTGGACCACAGGCTTTCTTTATTCCTTCATACATGCTTCTTATGTCTCCCTTATTCCTTGCGATTTGAATGGACTCACATAACTTGATCCAATAATCATTTGCACACTGCCTGGCAGCCTTTTGCACATCCTTCCTAGCTTGCCTTAGCTCACTCAGAGTGTTACGCGTTGGTCTTTCCTTGTTTCTTAAGAGAGCTTTCTTCTTCTTATCAATCAAGGGCTGCAGAGTCTTGCTGTTGGCCGCAAACCAGTCCTGCCTCTTATGATCCACAGTGCCGTAAACCTTTACGGCAGTTTTACAAAGAGTTTCCTTAAGTTTATTCCATTTATCATTTACTGTACAATTTTCTGGTGTATCAGTGAAAGCATCTTCAAGTTGCTGTTGAAACTGAAAGCACTTTTCAGGATCATGAGTGTTAATAATATTAATCCTGGGGCTAGATTTGTGTTTAGCTGTGTAGATTATCTTTGGTCTCAGTCTAACCCTTGCAACAACCAAAGAATGATCCGTATCACAGTCAGCACTGTGGTAACTACGAGTCAATGATATATGGTTCAGATGTTGTCTCCGTGTGATGATGAAGTCCAGCTGGTGCCAATGGCCGGATCTTGGATGTTTCCATGTGACCTTATGCATCTCTTTTGTTTTAAAAAAAGAGTTTGTAATACATAGGTCATTACTGGTGCAATGCTCCAGCAGCCTTTGCCCATTTTCATTCATGCGACCGATGTTGTATTTTCCAAGGCACACTGGCCATGAACTCGAGTCCTTGCCCACACGAGCATTGAAATCACCGAGCATATAAATGTAGTCGGATTTTGGAACTGCCTTGATCACAGAGTCTAACTCCTCATAGAACAAATCCTTCACATCATCAGAGGAATCGAGTGTCGGTGCATATGCAGTAATAATGGTGGCAAACCCACAAGAGGTTGCCAAGCGCAGGGATAATAGTCTTTCATTTCCTCCTGCTGGAATTTCAATCATTCCCAGTAGCGAATTCTTCACTGCAAAGCCCACACCGTGTTGCCTTTTTTCTGCCTGCCCTTTACCCTTCCAGAAAAAGGTGTAGTTGTTTTCCCTGAGTGACCCTTCCTCAGCGAGGCGAGTCTCCTGCAGGCCAGCAATATCAATGTTAAGACGATTGAGTTCGGCATCAATCACAGCCGTTTTTCTCACATCGTCAATATTGGTCAAGTCAGTGGAAAATCCTGGACACATGGTTCTCACGTTCCAGGTTGCAAGCCGTAGCTTGAGGTTTCTATTTCTATTTTTGTTTGTACCTGGTGCATTGGTTTTACAGCCTGCGATTCAGATTTTGTCCTAGCCCCAAGCACCCATTGAAGCAGGCAGGCTGTGGCGGATCAGCACCCAATTGGCTGGGGGCTGCCCAGCTTGAGGCGGGCGGTAGCTGATCAGTGACACCTATAGGTGTCTCCCACCGTCAGAGGCAACGCGTGGCGCCCCATGTCTACGCCAACTGACAAGGACTTATAACCCGTAACAGTTGCCTCTCGCTTTGATTCCGAGACCAGTTAAGACCAGGGATGGAGTTATTGCCTCTCCATAGCACAAAGCCTGGGCTAAAATGACCAGGGATGGAGTTATTGCCTCTCCATAGAGATCATGTGTTGCCCATGCAGCATGATCCCTCTCTCTGCCTGCCTAGTTGACTCCAGAGGAAAGGTAACACCTCTACATCTGGAACAGGACAAGCTGCAGAAGCTGCCGGATCAGCAAAGCAATGCTCTAACTGTCCGCCTGTCGGAGCT
>OY992893.1:82649844-82664844 GCA_963921405.1 Cepaea hortensis
GTCAATTACATCACGCTACTGTAGCATGTCGTCAATTACATCACGTTACTGTAGCATGTCGTCAATTACACGACGTTACTGTAGAAATAGTAAATAACTTCACGTTACGGTAGCATGTAGTCAATTACACCACGTTACTGTAGCATGTCATAAATTACACCACGTTACTATAGCATGTCATAAATTACATCACTTTATTGTAGCATGTCATAAATTACATCACGTTACTGTAACATGTCATAAATTACATCACGTTACTGTAGCATGATGTCAATTACATCACGTTACTGTGACATGTCGTCAATTACATCACGCTACTGCAGAAATATTCAAGCATCATAACACTGTACAAGAACAAGGGCGATCGGAGCGACTGCAACAACTATAGGGGTATCTCACTTCTGTGTATTGTTGGAAAAGTATTTGCCAGAATTGTTCTGCGCAGACTTCAAGTCCTAGGAGATCAAGTCTACCCCGAATCACAGTGTGGCTTTCGACAGAACCGGTCTACCACTGATATGATATTCTCATTGCGACAAATGCAAGAAAAATGCCGTGAACAGAATCAACCACTGTTTATTGCCTTCATCGACCTCACAAAGGCATTTGATTTGGTCAGTCGTGAGGGTCTGTTCAAGGCACTAAAGAAGATTGGCTGCCCACCAACTCTTCTGTCCATTGTGGAATCGTTCCACACAGGCATGAAGGGTATAATTAAGTTTGATGGTGCAACTTCTGAAGAATTTGAAATCAAGAGTGGAGTTAAGCAAGGTTGTGTACTAGCTCCCACCCTCTTTGGAATATACTTTTCACTTCTACTGAAATATGCATTTCGTGATCAGGATGGTGGTATATACATTCACTCACGCTCAGATGGCGGCCTCTACAATGCTCAGAGATTGAAGGCTAAGACCAAAATTAGGAGGGTACTGATCAGAGAGTTGCTTTTTGCAGATGATGCTGCAGTTACGACCCACTCTGAGGAAGAATTGCAATGTTCTACTATCTGCATTCTCCAATGCTTGTTCTGAATTTGGTTTAACAATTAGCAAAAAGAAGACACAGATTATGTCACAAGGTGCACATGGGGTACCATCAATCTTTATTGACGACGCCGAACTAGAGATAGTAGACCATTTTACATATCTAGGATCAGTGGTAAATAGCAAATTATCCCTAGATCAGGAAATCAACATCCGGATTGGTAAGGCAGCAACAACAATGAACAGGTTAAGAAAAAGAGTCTGGGAGAACAGGAAGCTTACTGCCAAAACAAAAGTCCTTGTCTATCAAGCCTGTGTCCTTAGTACTCTTCTCTATGGCAGTGAAACCTGGACAACTTACTCACACCAAGAGAACAATTTAAACAGCTTTCATATGCGGTGTCTGCGAAGAATTCTTGGTATTAAGTGGCAAGACAAAATCACAAATACTGAAGTATTGGAAAGATCAGGTTGTGTGACAGTTTATTCCATGCTCAGTCTTCGTAGACTTAGATGGATAGGACATCTTAGGAGGATGGATGATGGTAGAATACCAAAGGATATCTTTTTTGGTGAACTACAGATGGGTAAGAGATCTCAGGGTCGGCCTCTACTACGATACAAAGACGTGTGTAAGCGGGACATGATTGATACAGGCATTGATAATGCACATTGGGAGCAAGTCGCCGCTGAACGTGTTGCATGGAGGGCAAACATCAGAAATGGAATAAAGTCAAAGGAGAAAATTATTGCAGAAAAGTCACACACCAAGCGTTTGAGACGTAAGATGGTGCATGATGGTGGAAATGACCACGTGTTCACATGCACCCACTGTGAACGGACATTTACAGCGCAAATTGGCCTTATCAGTCACACTCGCTACCGCCATAGTTAAAAGTTATTATGCCTTTTTAAAGCACAAACTATCGTCTGTCAAGACGGCAAGGTGCCAATGTAATGTAACTGCAGAAATAGTAAATTACTTCACATTACGGTAGCATGAACGACCGTACACACCATAAGACATGGACAAGAGTTATTGACTGTAATTTAAATATTGTTATCTTTTGTTTATATGGGTGTTATTCCAACATGTGATGTGAAATCAATGTTGTCACACTACTATATCGTGAAATAAATCACGCCACCTTACTGTGACATATTTTCATTACACAGTCCAACCAATTTACAATATGGCAGAGAACTATTATACTTCTGATAGAAACTGCACAAATGGGTGAAAGTTTTGTAAATCAGTCTAGTCACCCACCTTCCATCTCCTGGACATACACCTCTGATGCCTGTAGTGTATTTGCTGCAGCAAGGTTTCCCTGTCGCAGTCCTCGTACATCAAAATGTCTTGTACGACATGGGCGTTGTAGAGTGGGTACACAGATTTTTCTCCAGAAGACATTGTGCAGCTGTCCAATAATGCATCTGAAAATACAATTTTATTATAAACAGTACTAAAAAGATAATTTCCGTCATATAAATATAGTAACTAGCACCTTGCCGTCTTGACAGACGATAGTTTGTTACATTGTGCGTGATTAAAAAAAAACGGCACAAAAACCACAACTCATGGCGGTAAGACTAGGCATGGAGTTGTATCTCTCCAAATCCCAAAGTCTGGGCTCAGTTGCAGAGACCCACGAATTACCCATGCAGCATGATCGCTCTCTCCGCTTGAATAATCTTATTCCACCGGAACGGAATCACGAATACACCTGGAACAGAGCTGCACAAGATACTGGATCAGCAAAGCAATGTTCTGTCTGCCTGCCTGTCGGAGCTACGATCCTAGACCACTTGTTAACCAAGGTTACATGGCAGGGCAGACCAGGCCCTAAGCCTTGGTTGGCAACTGGTCTAGGATCGAAGCTCCGACAGGTGGATAGTTAGAGCATTGCTTTGCTGATCTGGCAGCTTCTGCAGCTTGTCTTGTTCCAGACGTATTGGTGTCACCTTTCTTCTGGAGTAAACTAGACAGGCCGAGAGAGGAATCATGCTGCAAATGGTCTCTAAACTCAGCCCAGGCTTTGTGTTATGGAGAGGTATAACTCCATTTTACAAACAATTGTCTGTCAAGAGGGCAAGGTCAGTCAAGTAATAAAGAAGTCAGGACGACACGATATACAAAGACGTGAAATCGGGAAATCTGGTTCATTTCATTGCCATTATCATCATAAGTGCACTAAGGGCATGCCCAAAGGTGCTCTGATCTCCCCAGTAATAAATACATGGCCGAATGGATAACAGCGATCGTTCTTAAACATCCGGTGTGCTGATGACGAGGTGGCGGGTTCAACCCCTACACCCTTCAGCTAGACTAAAATGTTGACTTCTCGCCCTTGACTCGAGAACGTACATTACAAGTGCCTCAGAAGTCGGAGTTGGTTCTCCTTATGGTGAGGGACACTGGTAATACGGACAACTAGTACATAAGGAAAACTCAGGCCAGTGCACTAAAAGTGACAGCAAGTGTATGGACTACGCTTAAGTTCAAACTGAGCAAAACAATAGAATAAATAAATACATAAGCTTATTGAGATTAGTTCCAATTGCCAAGGGATATTTTTACGTGCGCAACAATACACACGGGCGTCCGATCTCACTACCAAGGGGACATTTTTATTACTAGAAGTCCATGTGAACAAAATCCCGGCCTTTAACAGGGCTTGAACCCGGAACTTCCAGCACTCGAGGCGGACACCATATCTCGAGACCACTCAGCCCCCGGCGTTGCCCGGGCAACATTTCGAGTTAAATATCTACCCAAATTATTTCAGAATCCTCGCCGGTACTACGGAGTTCGTGCACTGAGCTGAGATTCTCCGGACTCAGGCCTGAGTTTGGAGTAGAACGGAGCACTTATGGATTACACCCGTGTGCCGTGATGTTAACCCGTCGACTAAACTAAACTAAACTAAACATTAAGATTAACTGCGACAGTTCCATGTCTATTAATGCGCCTCCTAGCTCACTTGTTTGATTGCTCTTTCCTGGTACACAGATATTCAGTCCAATTGTTGCATTCTGTTGATGTTGATTAATTCAGCGGAACCTCCTCGTTCAGGTATAACTCTTTAAGGGAGTTCATAATGTCCGCTGGATTTATCTTTAATATTTTAATATAACAGCAATGCCAACCTACCGATCTTATCTTTGACTGCCCACAACACCCGCATGTTTTGGGACGAATATAAACGTAACTCTATAAATTATTCTAGTTTATTTTGCCCTGTCCTGATGCAGTTATTGTTGTTTTGTTCATAATTATAGCCATAGTCATCATAATTATCAAGTGTCCTGCCAACTAGCGTTGGCTTCTCCAACTGCCAACAGATCTAATTTCTTGGTGTTTTTGATCAACTCTGCTGTTGATATACCTCCGTGCCATCATCTCAGTCCATCCAGCATAATTTCTTTCGGTCTACCCCTGCCTGTTTTCCTGCTGATTTTTCCGGTCGTCACGATATTTTCCATAGCCTTTCTTTTCATAACATGACCAAATAATACTGTTTGTCTCTTTCGTATATGTGTATATAGTTTTCTAGTTGCTTGCTTGTGTTCGTAGGCTTAAGCTCCAACGCAAATTCCTGTATGTTGGATGAAGGCATCCTGTTGTCCAACATCAGTGTGATGTCATACAGGACCTGAGGTTTGCGTGAGTATCCGTTGTCCCATGTCTGGCTTATTGGTGTGCAGACTGGTGGTTCCTCGCCGTACAGGCAGACACTCTCCGACTTCGGAGGAGTTTTCTAGTTTAATTAGCCTCTTTCAGGTAATGATTTGTTAGTTACTCTGACAGTCCAAGAAATTCACAACATCCGTCTCAGGAACCATATCCCCATTGCTTCCACTATTTACCTAATTTGTTCATCCACGTTCCATGATTCATTGTCATACAGCAAAACCGGTGCTACATAACATTGTTTACATTCAACGATAGAGTTATTGCATAAGATACTGTATATTTTCTTAAATGCAACATGTCTTTGGCACAACTATTGTAATAGTATAGATGAATTTCACTGTTAATAACTAAAATATATAACCAGAACACCACATTCCATAGTGTGAAACAGTACTTACCAAATAAAATCACTGAATGAAATCGCCTTGCGCTGAACAGTATATATGGCTTCCTTCCGACAGCCTGTATGACGTCAAAATTCTCACACATGTGACGCATATTTTGCAGGCAGTGTGAAAATTGTGCAACAAAAACGTTGTTTATCTTCCGAAATATTCCTATTTTGTTTCGCATACAGCGCAAACACTTTGTATACATAGGCGCCAGAATTTAAATAGCCTTTGTTGAGCATACAAATAGATCTCTTACACAATGTGCCCCACATAAACATCGGCGGAATTGTACACTTCTGAGAAAATTAGCTTCGTCTGCGTGATAATGAGTGCACATTAGGAGAGGAATATTGACAGTGTCAAAAGGAAATGTAACATTCTGTTGGGGAAATGTGTGGTTCCAGGTTGGCTTGCACGGTAATTGTCTGGCGTCATTTGGTGTTATCTGTACAAACAAAAGAAAGTATGATTTTCTTTTTCACATTACGATTGACGTAAGCAACAGAGACACCACAATGGAGAGCTTGACAAATTAGAGTTCTAATTTCCTCCTCCTCCTCCTCCTCCTCCACTCCACATCCTCCCCTCCTCCTCCTCCTCCTGCCTCCTCCTCCTCCTCCTCCTCCTCCCCCCCACCTTCTTCTTATCCTTCTTATTCTTGTGGTCCTTCTTTTATAAATAGTACAGACAACCAGAATAACAACAACAACAACATTCGACTGCTGTTTTTTTTAGGGAGATCTAGATAATTCTAAAGGGAGGCTAGGAAATCAGATTGCAACAAATTCTATATAGTCACTCAATGGCTAAAAAGACGTGTTACATATAGACTGGGAAGAAAGAAAAGTCGCAGGCGATTCGCAATAAGTAGTAGAACCAATTTGGAATAAGGAAATAATAGTGCGAAACATACAGAGGTATATCACTCTTGAGTCATATAGAGGAAATGTGCAAAAAACTATCGGAACAAAGAGCTAGATCCATAGTCGAAAAACAGTTATGCAAAGTACAATTTGTATTTAGCTAAAGTAAACATTGCACTGATGCACTGCCACCATTAAGATAACAATGTAAAGGGGGAAAAAACACCAACAAATACAGTGACCAGCAGAATATTGTGTTTCTAGACCAGAAAAAGGCTTCTTATAGGGTAGATAGATATAAGTTATGGACTATCCTCGAAGACTACATGATCCAAGGTCAATTGCTAGAAACATCATAGCCACGACTCACTTGAGACAAAGTGCAGCAAGAACACCAGAAGACATTTCAGAAATACACGCAGTCTATACATGAGTAGCACGGGAGTGTGTACCAACACGCCCCCTCCCCTCGACATTTAACATCTACATAGACAGAATATCCAAAAAAGCAAGCCTTAATACAATTGATGCAGACAATTTCGAACTTTTCACTATAGGTGAGACAACATATCAACCGCAATTAAATGAAGTTTTATTTGCAACCGATAACTACCTGTTTTACAGCGAAGAGGGCAGACTACAAAATCAGTTGAGTGCAGTTCAACATGCAGAAGATACAATATGAATATAAGTACAACCAAAACCAAAGTAATGCAAAGTAATCTTCTGGTACGCTAAATATCCTGATAGTACATCTATGAAACAAGTTAAAGCATCAAATATCTAGGAAGTATGATCTTAGCAGATGGCAGAATAGACAGAGAAATTGACATCAGATGCTAAAAATCAAGAGTGCATATATATCAACTATCACCTATATTGAAACATCCAAATATACCCATGTCCGGAAAACGACAGATAATAAATAACTTATTCATGACAACCCAATGCTACAAATGTCAAACGTGGACATTATTAAAATCAGACCACAGATTTATTAACAATACTTCTTTTAGACATCATGTTAGACAGACGTTTCTAGAAACGCAACAACAATATCTAGAAACATCGAGACTTTGTAGGTGAACATCTGGTTGGGAAAGTGACTGCCACTTCCATCAAGGATGAACTGTATGTTTTGTAGTGGACTTGTGAGGTGACATTCTGGCGGCGGCATTATGCACAGTGTGAATGAGCGGACTGTTTGTAGAGACTTGTCTTTTCCACTTTTCACATGGGGCAGTGAGGAACATTTTATGTGATATTCACTGGCACAGGAACGGAGCATAATGGGGACGACCCGCTGCTGTGATGTTGGAACCGCGTCTAACTAACTAACAAACTAACCAACCAACCAACCAACCAACCAACCAACCAACCAACCAACTAACTAACTAACTAACTAACTAACTAACTAACTAACTAACTAACTAACTAACTAACTAACCAACTAACTAACTAACTAACTACACTGGCACCTTGCCGTCTTGACAGACGATAGTTTGTGCTTCAAAAAGGCATAATAACCTTTACCGGTAGCGAATGTGACTGATAAGGCCAATTTGCGCTGTAAATTTTCGTTCACACTGGGTGCATGTGAACACGTGGTCATTTCCGCCATCATGCACCGTCTTACGTCTCACACGCTCGGTGTGTGACTTATCTGCAATAATTTTCTCCTTTGTCTTTATTCCATTTCTGATCTTTGCCCTCCATGCAACACGTTCAGCGGCGACTTGCTCCCAATGTGCATTATCAATGCCTGTATCAATCATGTCCCGTTTACACACATCCTTGTATCGTAGTAGAGGCCGACCCTGAGATCTCTTACCCATCTGTAATTCACCAAAAAAGATGTCCTTTGGTATTCTACCATCATCCATCCTCCTAAGATGTCCTATCCATCTAAGTCTACGAAGACTGAGCATGGAATAAACCGTCACACAACCTGATCTTTCCAATACTTCAGTATTTGTGATTTTGTCTTACCACTTAATACCAAGAATTATTCGCATACACCGCGTATGAAAGCTGTTTAAACGTTTCTCTTGGTGTGAGTAAGTTGTCCAGGTTTCACTGCCATAGAGAAGAGTACTAAGGACACAGGCTTGATAGACAAGGACTTTTGTTTTGGCAGTAAGCTTCCTGTTCTCCCAGACTCTTTTTCTTAACCTGTTCATTGTTGTTGCTGCCTTACCAATCCGAATGTTGATTTCCTGATCTAGGGATAATTTGCTATTTACCACTGATCCTAGATATGTAAAATGGTCTACCATCTCTAGTTCGGCGTCGTCAATAAAGATTGATGGTACCCCATGTGCACCTTTTGACATAATCTGTGTCTTCTTTTTGCTAATTCTTAAACCAAATTCAGAACAATCATTGGAGAATGCAGTTAGTAGACATTGTAATTCTTCCTCAGAGTGGGTCGTAACTGCAGCATCATCTGCAAAAAGCAACTCGCTGATCAGTACCATCCTAATTTTGGTCTTGGCCTTCAATCTCTGAGCATTGTAGAGGCCACCATCTGAGCGTGAGTGAATGTATATACCACCATCCTGATCACAAAAGGCATATTTCAGTAGAAGTGAAAAGTATATTCCAAAAAGGGTGGGAGCTAGTACACAACCTTGCTTAACTCCACTCTTGATTTCAAACTCTTCAGAAGTTGCACCATCAAACTTGATTTTACACTTCATTCCTGTGTGGAACGATTCCACAATGGACAGACGAGTTCGTGGGCAGCCAATCTTCTTTAGTGCCTTAAACATACCCTAACGACCGACAAAATCAAATGCCTTTGTGAGGTCGATGAAGGCAATAAACAGTGGTTGATTCTGTTCACGGCATTTTTCTTGCATTTGTCGCATGAGAATATCATATCAATGGTAGACCGGTTAAGACGAAAACCGTACTGTGATTCGGGGTAGACTTGATCTCCTAGGACTTGAAGTCTGCACAGAACAATTCTGGCAAATACTTTTCCAACAATACACAGAAGTGAGATACCCCTATAGTTGTTGCAGTCGCTCCGATCGCCCTTGTTCTTGAACAGTGTTATGATGTTTGAATCTTTGAAATTATGTGGGACTTGTCCTTCTCGCCATCATAGCTCTATTAGCTGGTGGATCTGCTGTAGAGTGAGTGTATCTTGCCCACTCCTGACAACCTCTATTGGAATCCCATCCTTACCTGGAGCCTTGCCAGATGCAAGTTCATTTATAGCACACTTAACTTCTGTTATGGTGGGAAGTGTGTCCAGGTGGTCAAGAGTTGGCAGAGCCTCTATGGCGTTGAGGGCATCATCCGCTAGTTTGGTCTCACCTGAGTAAAGCTCCAAATAGTGCTCTACCCATCTGTCCATCTGCTGTTTCTTATCAGTGATGATTTCTCCAGTCAAGATTTTAAATGGTGCACTTCTTTTGATCGTTGGATCACAGGCTTTCTATATTCCGTCATACATGCTTCTGATGTTTCCCTTATCACTTGCGATTTGAATGGACTCACACAACTTGATCCAATAGTCATCTTCTTCTTATCAATCAAGGGCTGCAGAGTCTGGCTGTTTGCCGCAAACCAGTCCTGCCTCTTATAATCCACAGTGCCGTAAATCCCTACTGCAGTTTTATACAGATTTTCCTTAAGTTGACCCCATTTTTCACTTACTGTACAATTTTCTGGTGTATCAGTGAAAGCGTCTTCAATTTGCTGTTGAAACTGAAAGCACTTTTTAGGATCGTGAGTGTTAGTAATATTAATCCTGGGGCTAGATTTGTGTTTAGATTTTCTTTGGTCTCAGTCTAACCCTTGCAACAACCAGAGAATGAGCCGTATCACCAGAGAATGATCCGTATCACAGTCAGCAGTGTGGTAACTTCGAATCAATGATATATGGTTCAGATGTTGTCTCCGTGTGATGATGAAGTCCAGTTGGTGCCAATGGCCGGATCTTGGATGTTTCCATGTGACCTTATGCAGCTCTTTTGTTTTAAAAAAGAGTTTGTAATACATAGGTCATTTCTGGTGCAATGCTCCAGCAGCCTTTGCCCATTTTCATTCATGCTACCGATGTTGTATTTTCCAAGGCATACTGGCCATGAACTCGAGTCCTTGCCCACACGAGCATTGAAATCACCGAGCACATAAATGTAGTCAGATTTTGGAACTGCCTTGATCACGGAGTCTAACTCCTCATAGAACGAATCCTTCACATCAACAGAGGAATCGATTGTCGGTGCATATGCAGTAATAATGGTAGCAAAACCACAAGAGGTTGCCACGCGCAGGAATAATAGTCTTTCATTTCCTTCTGCTGGAATTTCAATCATTCCCAGTATCGAATTCTCCACTGCAAAGCCCACACCTTGTTGCCTTTTTTTTTCTGCCTGCCCTCTACCCTTCCAAAAAAGGTGTAATTGTTTTCCCTGAATGATCCTTCCTCAGCGAGGCGAGTCTCCTGCAGGCCAGCAATATCAATGTTAAGACGATTGAGTTCGGCATCAATCACAGCCGTTTCTCTCACATTGTCAATATTGGTCAAGTCAGTGGAAAATCTTGGACACATGGTTCTCACGTTCCAGCTTGCAAGCCGTAGCCTGGGGTTTCTATTTTTATTTTTATTAGTACCTGGTACATTGGTTTTACAGCCTGCTATTCAGATTTTGTCCTAGTCGTAAGCACCCATTGAAGCAGGCAGGCTGTGACGGATCAGCACTCAATTGACCGGGGGCTGCCCAGCTTGAGGCGGGAGGTAGCTGATCAGTGATACCTGTAGGTGTCTCCCACCGTCAGAGGCAACGCGTGGCGCCCCTTGTCTACGCCAATTGACAGGGACTTATAACCCGTAACAGTTGCGTGCCCAATTCTTAACCCTTTGAAAATAAAGTTTGTTCGTTCGTTCGTTCGTTCCTGTCGGAGTTTCGATCCTAGACCAGCTGCCAACCAAGGCTTTGGGCCTGGTCTGCCCTGCCATGACATTTTGTCTTTAGGTTGCATTTCCTCGCACCAGGGTAAGGCTTGTACCCTCCCAATTGCCCTCTTTCGCCCGAAGCCGTTGGCACAATGTGGGGTTTCAGGTTTGGTAAGCGCTGCCCAACTTTCGGCGCTAACAGAAAGCAGGTAATACCGTCTACTGTTATACGGTAGCTCAGTCATATCTGACTAAGACCTGACACATAACTAACTAACTAACTAACTAACTAACTAACAAACTAACTAACTAACTAACTAACTAACTAACTAACTAACTAACTAACTAACTAACTAACTAACTAGCTAGCTAACTAACTAACTAACTAACTAACTAACTAACTAACTAACTAACTAACTAGCTAACTAACTAACTAACTAACTAACTAACTAACCAGCTAACCAACTAACTAACTAACTAACTAACTAACTAACTAGCTAACTAACTAACTAACTAACTAACTAACTAACTAACGAACGAACGAACGAACATCAGAGGGGGGGGGGGGGAGTCACGATTGATTTAAATAAAATCAAATAATTGTATTAAATGATTCACCCATAATTTAGTCAGGTGTTAGTCAGATATGACTGAGCTAACCTATGGCAGTAGGCTACCTGCTTTCTGTTAAGGTGTAATGCTGGGCGGCGCTCATCAAACCCGACACCCCACATTGTGCCAACGACTTCATGCGTTGTTTCACAATTGGACGGGTACACACCTTACCCGATTTCGAGGAAATGCAATCTACAGACTAAATGTTTCAATGGTTTGGAACTGTTCTACTATCGAAGCACCGACAGGCTTTGCTGATCTGACAACTTCTGCGGCTTGTCTTGTTCCAAAAGTATTTAAAAAATGATGGAAAGGATATGCAATTTTACGTTACAAAGAACTATTCACATTATTAGATCTTTAGTGAATAAAATATTAAATCACGGAAGCCACAAACAATATTAGCGCGATTTATTGCCTGGCACATTTCGTTGCATCTCGTTTAGGTGCATACTGCAGTGTTATATATATATATATATATATATATATATATATATATATATATATATATATATATATATATATATATATATATATATATATATATATATATATATATATATATATAGCTAGTGCTCGACTTTCGACCACGATCGGTTCCGACAGACCGGTCGTAACACGATTTGGTCGTAAGTTGAGTACGCTATGTGTACAGTAATGTGAAGTGATGTTATAAAAATATTTAAGTTAAATTATATCATAAATTTCTTTTATTATTGTTATAAATCATAATTTTCGATGTTCATTTTGTGCTATTTGGATCATCTCTACACCATTTTGTTTCTTATTTTTACATCGTCAGGTTTAAGAAAAATACTGCATTAACTGTACATGTACAACTGGTTTAATTGCAAAACATACAAAATACAGGTGTGGAAAATACTATAGGAAACATTTTCCAAATAGCAAAACACATCAAATTGTCATTAACATCAAAATATATAAACATGTACGAAACATTTTATTGGCCACTGGTGCTTGGCTGCAGATAATTAATGTCGTCATCTAAGGCAGTAGTTGGGAGTACCTGAGTTGGTTTTTTCATAAACATGGTGAGCTTTGTCTGAATTGTATGTTTCTTTTTTTTTCATCATAAATTTCACGATACGGATGAAACACATCGTGCGCCATCCGTTTAATCCTTGCAAATCGTTCGATGTTTGGGTCCATTGCTTGGAAATGTATAAGAAGTTTATTCAGTAAAGATAAACCTTCTGATAATCCCTTAGTGGTGAACTTTCTTTCTGGATCATCCTCTTTTTTCTTGGCTTCTCTTCTTTCTTCTTTCGCCACTCTTTCTTCTTCCATTTCGATTAACTCTTTATTTGTACGTTCTCCGGATTCTTTGTCTAGCAACTCTTCGACATCTTCAATTTCACACTCCAAAGAAAGATCTTTGGCGAGTTTTACTATATTTTCCCGAATCGTTTCAAGTTAATGTTCACTGTCAAATCCATGAAAATCATTAACATAGCGCTTAACACAATTTTTCCAGATGCCATTCATGCACTTTGTCGTCACAGCCTCCCAGGCGGTAGCGATATTCTTGATACACATTACAATGTTGTAGTGTTTCCAAAAATCTCGCAATGTTAATTCTGTGTCAGCATCTATTGCGGATATTACTTGTATGAAGGTGGTTTGGAGATAGTTGGCCTTTACGGTCGCAATCAAACCTTGGTCCATAGTCTGGATGAGTGGAGTCGTGTTTGGCGGAAGAAAAACAAATTTTACATCTGTATGGAGATCGCCTAGATGTAACAGAAATAAATCTAAAATCTATTATGGCTAGTGATTGTGTTCGTAAAGTCGAATGGTCGTAAGTTGCATAGGTCGTAAGTCGATCAATACCTGTATGTATGTATATATATATATATATATATATATATATATATATATATATATATATATATATATATATATATATATATATATATATATATATATATATATATATATATATATAACCGACACAGATGCCACCGAAGAACTAGAACCAGACATACTGAAAGATGAAATTATAGAAGCCGTCAGATTAGCCCATTGAACAAAACACCAGGACAAGATGAAATACCAAATGAACTAATTAAAGCAGCAAGAGAAGTAGGAACAGCATGGATACATAGACTATTCACCCATGTCTGGGTATAACAACAGACACCACGAGACTAGGGAAACGTCATAATTATCCCACTTTGAAAAACAAAGGCAGCAAAAATGATTGCACACAATACAGAGGCATTTCACTGTTGAGTCATACTGGGAATATATTTTGCAAAATTCTTGAGAAAAAACTACGAACTACTATAGAACGCGAACTATGCGAAACACAACTTGGATTTAGGAAAAACAAAGGATGCACAGATGCCATTTTTGCTTTTAGACAACTTATAGAACAATCAATCGAATTCAATTAAACACTCTACATAGCATTTATCGACCAAGAAAAGGCATTTGATAGAGTAGATTGAAACAAGCTGTGGGAAATCCTTAAACAATATGGAGTGAGTACACATCTAACAAACCTAGAAGCTTATACAACAACAGTGAATGCATGGTGAGAGCAACTGGAGGACACTCAGAACTCTTCACCATAATATCTGGACTAGGTTGTGTGTTGTCCCCTCTCTTGTTCATAACATATATAGTCAACATATGCAAAGAAACCAGCCAAACAGAGATCGCAAGAATACCGCATGACGAGAACACCGAAGAAGAACCTTCTGCAAATCTAACCATTCGAGAACTCCTGTTTGCTGACGACCAAGCACTAATATCAAAATTAGATGCTGAATTACAAGATCACATGAATAATTTAAATGAAATGTATTCGGAACATAACATGAAAATTAGCTTAGTAAAACAGAGGTAATGATCGTAACAAAAGAAGAAAAATCAACAACGATTCACCTAAATGAACATCCCTTGAAACAAGTAAAGAGTTTCAAGTACCTAGGAAGTATATCTTCAAATGGCAAATCAGAAGACGAGATCGAAAATAGATGCAATAAGGCAAACCAACTCATAAGACAAATGGCACCAATACTAAAGAACAAACATGTATCAATAACTACTAAGAAAACACTTTACAACACAATCTTCCTATCAACGCTATGCTACCAATGCCACACCTGGACAATGACAGACAAAGAGAAAATAAAAATCACACCAAAGAAATGAGATTCCTGAGAAGAATACTCAATGTATCAAGAAGATATAAGATCGGAAATGAGAAATCAGGACTAAAATGGGGGTTATAGCTGCACTAGATTTTATTATAAGGCAGCAAATCAAATGGTTTGGCCATGCAAGTAGGTTACCAACTAACAGTATACCACAACAAACAGACCAGAGGGAAGCAGAGGAAGAGGCCGACTACGTAAACGATGGACGCAGGGAATAACAAAGTCCATGGGAATATCAATACATGAATCCCATAAGCGGGCACTCTCCTGCTGTTTATACTTCACCTTGACACCGCAAGGTACAAGAGGAACATGATGAGATGAGATGAGAACATTTAATTAACCACTTTGATTGA
>OY992893.1:82669844-82682344 GCA_963921405.1 Cepaea hortensis
TTTCAGTTTATATCATTTTATTGGTCAGTATGTTTTTCATCTTGCAAAAAGCTACCTTCGCAATGGCAATTCTTGTTCTTATCTTTTCAAGGCATCTCCTATCAGACGTTATGACAGTATCGAGATAATTGTACCGATTAACTTGCTTAAGAATATGCCCATTTACTCGTATATCACATTGTGGTATTTCCTTCTTTCCAGTGACGACCATAATCTGTGTCTTCTTAATATTCAATTCCAACCCTAGTTGCTCACTGTGTGCAACAACCGCGTCTACTAAATGTCGCAGCTCCTGTTCATTATCTGCAATCAAGACTGTTTCATCTGCATATCTAATGTTATTGATATATCTTCCCCCAATGTTGATTCCTTCCATATCTTCTATATTTCTGAAAATATTTTCACTGTACAGGGAAAAAAGATCTGGAGACATTGCACATCCCTGTCTGAAACCTCTTTTTTAATAAGCTGATATTGACCTACATCATTATCAATTCTGATGGCAGCTTGTTGTTTCCAATATATGTTGTTTTTTACAAGCCTAAGGTCTTTTCCATCAATTCGTAGATCTTCAAGCATCCTTATCATGTCGACATGTCTCACTGTATTGAAGGCATTTGCGTAGTCAATAAAGCAAAGATATAGATCTTTGTTTATTTCTATAAAACGTTCAATTGCTGTTCTCAGTATATACACAACATTTACTGTACTCTTGCCTTCTACAAACCCAATTATTCTTCTCATGTTTCGGGTTGTAGTTTCTTCCTAACTCTTTGCATGATAATTCTCAGCAAAATCTTTGTGATGTGTCTCATTATACCAATTGTTCGATGTTGATCACATTCCAAGGCTACTGATTTATTCGGGATTGCAATAAATACAGAATTACATAATTCAGGAGGTATATCTCCAATATCATATATTGCATTCAGCAGTCTAGTGACTTGGTCTATTCCATATTCTTCTAAGGCATCGGTCATTTCTATTGTGATGTTATCTGTACCCGGGTCTTTCCAGTTTTCATATGGTTAAGATCATTCTGAAATTCCATCTTCAAAATTGATGGTCCTTCATTATTATTCCGATGATCATATCGTTCTTCTCTTGTATCATCATAAAGGTCTTTTACAACATGCAGGTCACTGAACAGGACGGATGTAAAAGCATTCCTCTCGAATTTCACAGCTCACAGTGTCGCCGACGCACTCACTCAGTAGCAGTGCGACGGAACCATGTACTACAAGTCCAACATGAGGAAAATGCGATTGCAAACCGTAGCTGCAAGCATAAACACGCCACAGTCCTTAACGGATCAACGCCTAACCGCCATGTTGGCGACCGGAAGTCCCATCCCAAAAATAAGCATATTAGGACGCAAGAAAAGGATGACGGAAGACATCTTAAAACTCATGAAAATAAGAAGAAATAACAAAAATAACAAGGAAAAATATGAAGAGATTCACAGGAAAATTAGGAAGCTATGCAAAGAGGGAAAAGAACCATGGCTTGAAATAAAATTGCAAGGAAATTGAATCCAAACACAACACACGGAATACCAAATTAATGCACAAAAGAATTAATTACATCACTAACAAAAGAACACACACATCAAAGGGCTGCCTAAAAACAAAAGATGGCAAAATCATAATAGAAAAAGATCAGATTTTGCATGCCTGATCAGAGGTAAATAGCAATTATCCCTACATCAGGAAATCAACATCAGGATTGGAAAGGCAGCAACAACAATGAACAGGTTAACAAAAAAGAATCTGGGATAACAAGAAGCTTACTGCCAAAGCAAAAGTCCTGGTCTTTCAAACCTCTGTCCTTAGTAGTCTTCTTTATGGCAGTGAATGAATCACCCCGCCCCCCCCCCCCCCCCCCCCCAAAAAAAAAAAAAAAAAAATAAAAAAAAAAAAAAAAAACCCAGAAGTATATTCTGAGCTTTACTAGAACACGATTACAAGAAACAAAATGGACGTTGTGGCTAAAGCCTGCGTCAGCACAGAACACACAAACACAAACAGACAAACAACTACACAAGAAACACTATGAGAAAATACAAAGGTTGCTTATTTGAATCCTGGTTTGGTCGAATGTGTCTTAAGCGCTTACCGTTTGATGTGAATGGAAAGAACCGGATGTATGGTTTAAATGGGTCGATGGACGACAGGGGTTGGCTTAGCCGCCCTGTGGGAGGGATGAGGGGAGGCGCATGTGAGCGATTGGTGAAAAGGGGATTAGCAGTGAACTATAGCCGGCTCTGTGGCGAAGGTGTAGTACGCAATCCCGCATACCGCATAGGAACACAGCGACAGCCGCTTGGAATGCAGTCCGCCCTGCGTTGGTTTGCATAGAATGGCATGAGTACCGGTCACTCAGAAAGCAATGACAAGCCACCGAACGCAAACTTGCCAAGAAATCACAAACGGAAAAAAGTAATGTTGGGGTTGATTGCTACATATTGTAAAGGATATACTATCACGTTTTTCTAGTTGGCTATACAACTTCGGGGATGGACATGGGGGAGGGGAGGTTGTAAGTTAAATGAAACGATGTTGCAAATTGAGGCCGTGAGGGGAGAGTGAACGCAACTGGAAGATACAGCGGTTGTCCAATGTCTTACGATCACGTTCGTGAGATGCATACGATTGAGCGCCGTGACCTGTAAGTCTGCCACTACACAGTGGTCAGAACTGTTAAAGTGTGTGGATACCAGTTTCTGGGCACGACTGTTGATATCAGATGGGTGCTGTCTAAATCTGTCAGCAAGACGTAGACCTGTGTCTCCAATATATCTCATGTCACAACGTGTGCAGATGATCGCATAGATAACGTTGCGCTTCGTGTATGAAAAACCCTCACGAATGTGAAAAGTGGTCTTAGGGAATGCCAGACTCTGGGTTTGAAGTACACGTGGGCAGGTCTTACAACGCGATCGAAGACAAGCCATCGTGCCAGGAAGAGACTGTTGAGGTAAGGGTAGACTGCTATGGACCAGGACATCACTTAGGTTACGATCCCGCCTTTAAGTCACCAGGGGGGCCTCTGAAAAGACATCGCGAGTGACTGGGTCTGCCTGGAGAATAGATAGGTACTTTAAGAGGATATTCTTGGCAGCAATATTTATGGGGATGGTAATTTCGTGAAATTATCGGCCTATTATTTCGTGGTTTAGGCCTGGAGGAGAGAGCACGACTGATAGACTGACTGCGGTAAAGAGCTGTAGACAAAACTTTATAAGGATAGCCACGAAGGCGGAAGAAATTCAACTTTAGGTGGGCTTTTTGACGTATGTCGTTATTATCCTGACAAAAACGTCGGAGACGTAAAAGTTGGAAGAAAGGAATAGAACCCGTACAAGAGAGGGGACCTGAGGAGGTATAAAGAAGGATTGAGTGGGAGTCAGTTGGTTTACAATAAACCGTCGTACATAGACCCGCGGAACCTACAGAGACTGTTAGATCTACGAAATTGACAGCCGACGAAGAAATAGTGGAGGTGAGTCTGATGTTGGGATGAAAGTTAGAGAAACAATTCAATGAAGTCCTGGAGATCAGACAAGGGCATGTCTTAAATACCGAAGCAGTGATCGATGTACCTCCTGTAGAGCTTCGGGAGCCAACCTGTCTATTGACTCCGTACCTGGTGCTTCAGATAGCCCATAAAAGGACAGGCATAACTAGGGTCCATCTTGGTGCCCATGGCCACACCGCTAATCTGGTCGAAATAGTCTTCATTGAACTCAAACGTATTGAGGTTGAGGACTATCTCTGCAAGACGCAGCAATGGTCCAGTGGCTATGGTAGGGTTTTGCCTTTTCTCAAAGAAATATTCCAAGGTTTTATGGCCGTCAGAGTGAGGAATAGATGTATAGAGTGAAGTCACATATAAAGTGAAGATGTGGTACTGAGAAGGGGTTGCGAAACTGATGGAATCAAAGATAGAGATAGCGTGGTTGGTGTCTTTGATATATGAAGGAAGGCTAGCAACCAACGGCTGAAACATTCTGTCTAGGAACTCTAATATCCATTCAGTAGGACAAGAGCAGGCAGAGACGATAGGTCTGCGTGGGTTGTTCCGCTTTCATATGCGGTGTCTGCGAAGTTAGTCGCGATTCCAACTTCACGGCAACAGATCGTTCCCATTATTCCCCGTTCCTGTGCAAGTGAATATCACACGAAATGCTCCTCACTGCTCTATGTGAAAAGTGAAATAGACAGGAGTCTCAACAAGCCAACAGTCGGCACAGGTACACTGTGCATAATGCCGCCGTCAGAATGCCAACACAAAAGCAGTCACTAGTAAACCAACAGCCACACATTATTGCATTAAAAGTCGAGAGGATCGACTTCATTGCCTGCGAGTCCTTCAAAGCCGAAGAGTATCTGCCTGCATGGCGAGGAGCCACCAGTCTGCATACCAATAAGCCAGACATTTGACAACGGGTACTCACGCAAACATACAGGACTTCACGCTGGAGTTCACAGCTAGCGAACACAAGCAAGCATTGCCTGCGAAGAATACTTGGTATTAAGTGGCAAGACAAAATAACAAATACTGAAGTATTGGAAAGATCAGGTTGTGTGACAGTTTGTTTCATGCTCAGTTTTAGTAGATTTAGAATGGATAGAGCACGTTAGGGCAGTGTTTCCCAACCTTTTTGTGCTATGCGCCACCTAAGCCTTTCTAAAATTCTTATACCCCCACCCCTCACCACAAATAAAAAAAACATACATATAATTTTTAATATTCTAAATTTGAAATGTTCACTAAAGAAACTTGAATGATAGGTTTTAGGAAGAAATCACTAGGAAATTATTGAGCAAACACAGTAAGTAAATTTTCAAAACATATAACTGAGAACTGAAATTCAAGTACAAAATAATTTTAATGAAAATTTTTCTATATTATTTTAATTATTAGTAATTATTTATTATTTAAATTTAGTGAGATCCTAGCGCTTGATGCTTGCTGCAAAGAGATTGTATGTCAGGTTCCAATTTAGTTAACTTCAGTCTTAAGTCTCCCCATTTTGTTATATCCAGCCGATTTCTTTTTTTTTTTTTTTTTTTTTTAGTAGCAAATCAATTATGACACTAAATCAGCATTCAGCTAAATATGAAGATGGAAGCGGTATCGATAGTTCTCTTGCACATTTGGTTATATTTGGATATTTGATTTCGGTTTCCTCACAAAGCCATCCCATCGCTCCTTTTATATTAAATAAAGTTTTAATTGACTCATTTTGCATTTCTGCGAGTTCTTCTTGACACTGCATATTTTAAATATCAGACAAATCCACTAACATTGGTTGCATCATCCAAGTTGGAAAATCAATTTGTTTCAAATCAGAAAATCTTTCTTTTAAATCATCCGATAAAACTTTCAGATGATCGACAATAACATTTATAGCGGTATCAGTCACTTCAATTTTTTTGGAGTCAATGAATGTTTACAAAATTTTTGTTGTAAATATATGTCTGACATAATTCAATAAAGGTAATGAAATCAAATATCTTCGCTTTTGCATCGACAAGAGTTTTATTTGTTCCTTGAAGTTGTTTAATTAATATATTTAGTTTTTCAAAGATATCGGCTAAATAACTCACAAATGCCTTACTATCGACCATTAACAGATTTTTCATTTCAGGTCTGTCGCTTAAAAAATCACTAAGAGTATCAAATAGTTCCATAGATCTTTTCAAGTAGTTCCCTTTCGAGAGCCATCTTACTTCAGTGTGAAGTATGTCTCACATGGTCTTCATTTTGTTCTTCACAAAATAACTTGAAGAGACGTTCACATTTGGCACTAGCTTTAACGGCATTGAAACACTTTATAACTAAATTTAGTACTTCATTTAGAACAGGCGAAATGTATTAGCTACCAGGTTTTCCCTGTGAATAACATAATGCACAAGAAGCATTTATGGATTCTCATCTTTCATCAGTTTTAAGCAACCATTTTCCTTCCCCGCCATATTAGGAACAACATCTGCAGCACAAGATGTTATATTTTTCATTGGTATATTATTGGACAATGAGCAGTCAAGTTGAAAAACATCTGATGGCTGTAGAAATTTGGTTTCTGAGGAGAATGCAAATAACACCATGGACAGACAGAAAAACCAATGACCAAGTACTACAGGAAACAAATGAAAATCGTAAATTGATTAGAGAAATTAGACGCAGACAGTCAACATATTTTTATGAGAAGAAATGAATTGGAGAACTTAGTGACAACTGGCAAGATCGAAGGGAACAGACCAAGGGGAAGACCGAGAAGTAAATACATCGATGACTTGGTCACATGGCATGGTCGAGACAGGAACAGTGAGCTGATTTACGACTCTGGTGATCGAGTGAAATGGCGAGTCATGACCGCCCACGCTTTCCGGCATTGCACATGATGGATGGATATTATTGACATCTAAGTAATTTTTAGCTTTCTATATATATCTTTGGAGGTAGTGGTGCTTTCTAATGATTTACAGAACATCATTTCTTCAGGAACATCACCTTTATCAATACATCTTATGTTAGTTATAAGTACTGCCTCATTACCTCTCAAAGTTGATTCATCCATTTGCACCGAGAATTTTCTTGTTTTCAGCTTTTCAACAAGTTGTATTTCAATATCCTCACTCATTTCGTCTATTCTTCTGCCAACAGTATTGTTACTTTGTGGCATAGTTTTAAAGTCTTTGTCATCTTTTTCTAGGACCGTTTTAAGGAATGCTGATATTGATAGTTTGATTAAATTCTCCCCTATAGTATGACTTTTCCCAGATTTAGCGATGAGTAATGAAATGTGATAACTAGCCTCAAGATTACGATTGATGGTTGCATTATGAGCAGTAAATAGAGACTTTAATGTTACTCTTTTTTCAAAATTTTTTTTAAAGTTTGACAGTAATTCAAATCTGAATTAATATGAGCATTTTGTTTCGCCGTCAAATATGCCCCAAGATGACCTCGTTTCATTGATTCGTTGGTCAAGCATTGTTGGCATAAAAGACAAAAAGGTGACCGTTCATCGTGGACAGCGGGTATAAAACCAAATTTTAAATATTCCTCCGAATACTGACAAATTGTTTTCTTGCTTGCACCGCTCATTTCACTATGGGCTGGAATAAATAAATATAAGATCAATTGAGATCCCGGCACTAAGCATTTCGCACCATTCAGAACAAATAGCGCAAAATGCTTAGTGCCAGCCCAGTATAACCACTAGTTCGCCTCTAACGTCTAACAATGAAATCACGGCTACTAACAAGCGGACAGATCTGACTTATACTGGACGTTTACCCAGCTCGAGTAGCGACTGAGAGTCGCCATACGGTTGGTTAACTTAAACTCTGGACGAACCCATTTTCGAATTGCTCCCCTTAACAATCGAATTGCCCCCCTGAACAATCGAATTGCCCCCCTGTGGGGAGTGGGCCCCACGTTGGGAAACACTGCGTTAGGGGGATGGATGATGGTAGAATACCACAGGACATATTTTTTTTTTTTTAGTGAATTACAGATGGGTATGAGATCTCGGGGCCTCTACTACGATACAAAGATGTGTGTAAGCGGGACATGATTGGTACAGGCATTGATAATGCACATTGGGAGCAAGTCGCCGCCGAACGTGTTGCATGGAGGGCAAATATCAGAAATGGAATAAAGACAAAGGAGAAAATGATTGCAGATAAAGCACACACCGAGCGTATGAAAAGAATGATGCTGAGTGGTGATGATTGACAATGCATCCATGGTAGACGAACATGTACAGCGCGAATTGGTCTGATCAGTCACATTCGCTACCACCATGGGTTGTAGTTATTATGCCTTTTTGAAGCACAATGTGACAATCTGTGGTCTGTCAAGATGATAAGGTGCCTGTGGTAGTAGGACTACTGTCAAAATTACTGTCAGTACTAATTTCAATACTCTTTTGCATATCCTTTACAGGACATTGCAGTTAATACCAGCATGATTCATCTGCTGTTGATGTCTTCGCAAGCTTTACGTTCAGTAGTTTGCCATTACTTTCTGAACGACCGGCTCACATACCTCCGTAAGTACCCAACGCGACGCGATCCGCTGCCGAATCTCGCGCAGCTGTGTTTCGTGCGAGAGTATACGGGATTACGAACAACGTCCTTAACCCTTACGCCTTGGAGACCGACAATTTCAATACTACTGCCTCTAAATGGTAATATCGAAAAGCTTGCCGGCGTTAAAGTGCACAGAATGAGAGAAATGAACACACGTTAGTTGAAATTCTGAAGTACGGGGTGAATATCCCAGCTGTCCAATACATATTACATACTTATCTCAAAGCTAATTTGAAGCGAATATGTCTTTACAAGGACTGTGTTCTTCGATCACCGTGACATCCAATTTGTAATTTACAATCCCGTAGATTTTACGACAAGGCAGATTATTGGGCTAATTTGGATTTGCTGGGTGCATATGTATCTGCATGTTTTAACTGATTTGTGACCTGATCGATTTGACTTTGTTGATGAACTGAGCGACCTAATTTGAACGAATTGGAGAAGAGAAGTTTCAGGTTATTATTGTGGCTTTTAGTATACTGTTGGAGTGAGGTGTACATAGGACAAGAAAGAGAGGAAGATCACGTGATAGACGGATCATTTCTCCAGGACACTCTGGTGTGGTTGGAAATGAACAGGAAGACAGACTGGCTGGTGCTGCAACATTGAGGGAGTGGTTTGATGCAAGATAAGGCAGATGTGGTGAAGACCCTCTCGGAGCATGTGAATAATTCAGAGGAACAGGTAGACAGACTATCATGGTCTAGAGAGAATGCAGCAGTAAAGGGTCGTCAGAGGATGTGGTCGAGAGTCGTCACTCAGAGATAAAGCAAGACGGACATATAATCAGATTACAACGGCACAATTAGCATTGTAACTCTTCGCTGGTATTTGAAACGCTTACCGAGCGCTTATGGGAATGCTTCGAGTAAAATGATGTTCTTCACTCAACTTAACTCAACATAACGTGGTAGACGGGTTTAAGATGTCATAGATCATTTACATATAATTACACCAAAGGCAGGATATCGATCGAACGAACCAACCAACCAACCAACCAACTTTATTTTCAAAGGGTAACAAATTGGGCACGCAGGCCCGCCTCACATTCGGCCCTTCCAATCAATCATCTTTCGTTCATCAATAGTGCGTGATACATTCACATAGGAATAAAAAACACATTGCCAAATAAATATTGTGAACATAAACACACACACACTCAGGCACACATACATGACCCCACCAATCCACCCATCTCCCACCCACACACATCCATCCCCCCACACACATATCCCCCACCGAACCACACAGACCCCAGGCACACATACATGCACCAACCCACACATCCCCCATCCACACACATCCCCCATCTATACACATCACCCACCTACACACATCTCCCATCCATCTCATAACCCACACACACTCGCCTACCCACATATCCTCCACCACCCACCTACACACTCCCAACCACCCAGCCAAGCACACATCCCCCAACCACACTTCCCCACCCACACACACACACCCCACCCATCTATACACATCCCCACCCACACACACATCCCAACCCACACACACACACACATCTCCCCACCCATACACACACCCCCACCCACACCCACATCTCCCCACCCACCAACGCATCCCCCATCCACCCACACACGCCTCCCAACCACACACACCCCATCCCCATCTGGATTATGACGGTGCGCAATTTTAAAAGAGGTTATTGTGGACAAAACTTTGTACATGAGAAACTAATGGTTAACTAGATACTACCTAGTCTGGAAACCACAATGGGAAGGGAATAGTGGAAAATCTTTACTTAATTATTAAATATTGAAGTCTAATTAGTTAGTAAACACAAGCTGTGTGATCGCTTCATTATCTATATAATTATTCAATCAACACAAGTAAGAAGTGGGATCGGTCGAAGTGGCCAAGCCGTCTGACTCGGGCTCCGAAGGTTATAGGTTCGATTCCTGGCCGCGTCCATCGGTTTACGAGTGCATTTTCTCGGAGACTCCTGGGGGTCGTCACTTTAGCCACGGAGTTCGTGCTTTGTGCGACGCTTTCTGCAGCGCGGAAAGAGATTGAGCCATATGGGATCTTCTTCTTCTTTTCGTTCATCCGGAGTGTTTTTTTAGATGTCATTGCGGTGTGTCTGTTATGCGCCCTTGGGCCGAAACCCGTAGGCCAACACATCGACTTCAGCGTGCTTTTTTGACCAGGTAGCATACCTGGGAGACTCTCACTTTTGTGGTGCCATCTACAACCATGCAGGCCAAGGTTGAACGGTCGAAGACAACGGTCATCCCTCAAAGGAAGGCAGGGACAGTCCATAGCATTTTCCGCCATCCAAGGTTACTTCCATAGTTGCAGGGCCGACACATAACGCCCTGGATCTGGGCTCACCGAGGGAAATCGTCACGTCCTGCTCATGGCTGCTTTGAATCCTCACTTCTATATATTGGTCATTTCGTTTTCCCCGGGCCATTCCAGCACAAACCAGACATGTTCGCAGACGGCATCCACTCAGCGAGTTTTCGGACATGTGCTTGTCGTTGCGCCCATCAGAGCTGTTCCAGGCACGACAGACATTCGGAAACTACCTAGTCAGAGCTGTTCGAACAAGAGCGGCATTCGGAAACTAGGTAGTCAGAGCTGTTCCTAGCACGAGAGACATTCGGGCGAGACATTTCACTCGGACGTAATTGCGTAGTGTAAATTTTTAGTTTGCCACCCGTAGGCCGACACTTCCGACTTCTGGCGGGCATTTTTTAGTGAGGTTAGCCTTCCTCCGGTTTCGAGACACGTTAGACTGTTGTAATGTCACCCACATCTCAGCTGGTCAAGATAGAACGATCAACGATATCGCGGACGGCCCTCAAGGGAAGGCAGGGGCAGACCATGGGCATCATCTCACTATCCGAGGAGGCTTCCATAATTGCAGAGCCGGCACATATTGCTCTGAGACTGGGCTCACCCAAGGAGTTTCCACGTCCTGCTCATGGCTGCTTTTGTTCCTCACTTCCATGTGTTGAGCATCCCGCTTGCCACTGATCGCTCGAGCACACACCAGGAGCGGTCAGATTGCGGGCGACATCCACTCGGTAAGCTTTTGCTTGTGACTTCATCCCACGCAATAGGTTCGCTCGCCGTGCGTTCCATTTTGCGTTGAGACGTTCTTCCACTTATATCTACACTCTCTATGAGTTAGATACAGAGTTTCCGTAACCATGCCCTTCGACTGGGGCACTTTTCTATCTTTTTTGTACTCGCTCACGAGGTAGGCTACATGTGCTGCCGGCTCAGCACCTTACCTTCGTGCAGCAGCGAACGGGAAACGGTCAGGCCCTCTCATCCGGGAATCCCTCATATCCCCCAGCTGAGAGCCTTCGAACATGTATTAGACCTGAGCATGTAGCTTGCTCAGTATCACGTTTCTATTTTCCGGTAGACGGGTATCGGCCTGGCTCTCAGATCCGAGGGTTTGTGGCTTAGAGGCGTTCAGCCACAGCCCTCGACAGGGAGCCCTAAGAGTTTTGTCCGAACCAAGAAATTCTGCCTTAGTGCACCTGATTTAAATTTTGACTGCTATCCTCAGTCTATACCTGCAGAGCAGCAGGTTGTGTCTCTCTTAGTCTGGTCCCTATCCCATAAGCTGTCCGATATGTAATTTTTCACCCATCGGCAAGCAAATGAGGTCGATGGGACACGCAAGCTCCCCCACCACGTCAAGGTGGAGACACATCGGGGGAGGAGCCATATGGGATAAAACCCAGTGCAATGATGTCGACTCTGTCGACTTGTAAGCTGCCATGTAGCAATGACAAATATACACTTACATAAACAACTACGTGAAAAACTCTACATGACAAATATATATATATATATAAATAAGGACAAATTACTCATCTGTTTCCTTGTAATGGGCTGACACGTGTGTGATTCAACGGGCGTGTGGTATGGTAACGAAAAACTCTATAATCTCTGTAAAGACGATGCCTATGTCTGCAGTTACAATGAAATCAGTAAACATTGCAACGTGTCGAGACATTTCCTACTCTCATCTTCAGGCCCTAGAATTAGATATCATTATCATCCAATGGCGTGTCTTATCCAGAACACTGTCCTTATAAGTCTTTTCAAATTTTTCTATGATAGAAACCCATACTCAGTTGCTGTCATTTGTAAATCATTTATGATATCTTGAATCAATTCAGACTGTCTTATACCTCTTCCCCGGTACATCTTCCTCCATAGTCAATCAATCAATCAGGTGTTGTTTCCACATTGAAGTTTTCCTGCAGTGCATCTCCAATTATGTCCGCCTCTTGTCCCGACTGTATATTCTATCAGATTGATGTTCGTCATTCTCTTGATGTTATCTTCCCACTTGTATCGTTGTCTACTTCTTGCTCGTATGCCTTCAATCTTACCCTCCAGTAA